>BLKM01000588.1:1033739-1106827 GCA_013340265.1 Coptotermes formosanus | reverse complement strand
CCCGACTTCAATCTGCTCTTAATTTCTTCATGAATGGAGTTTCGATTCGGTAGGGTTGCTCCCAAATATTTGAATTCTTCCACCCTTTCAAAGGGTTTATTATCTATATTTATGTTGTGATTGTGTCCTGCATTCTGATTTCGAGACATGACCATGTACTTAGTTTTCTCAGCATTTACTTCTAGACCAATCTCCTTACTAGCAATAATTAAATCTTCTGCATTTTTCTTTATGCTATGTACGCTTCCGCCCAATATATTAACATCATCAGCATAAACCAGAAGCTGATGTGTACCATTCAATTTCAAGCCCTCCTGGTTTGCCTGAACCCTCCTAATGGCATATTCTAAAGCAAAGTTGAAAAGCAGTGGCGACAGAGCATCTCCTTGTTTCAAGCCATTCTTAATAGGGAACGTGTCAGACAGATGTTTGCCTACCCGAACTCTGCTATATGTTTCACTTAGGCACATTTTTATTAACCTTACTAGTTTCATGGGGATACCGAACTCAATGAGAATATTATACAAGACCTCCCTCCTAACTGAATCATAGGCTTTCTTGAAGTCTATAAATAGCTGATGAACTGCCTCATTGTATTCCCATTTTTTCTCAAGTATTTGACGAATGCTGAATATATGATCAGTAGTTGACCTGTTACGTCGAAATCCACACTGATGATCCCCAATAATTTCCTCTGCATATGAAGTTAACCTTGACAAAAGGATGTTGGATAGAATTTTGTACGTAGTCGACAAAAGTGATATGCCTCGATAGTTATTGCAATCTGTCTTATCACCCTTCTTATAAATAGGCACAATGACCGACTCCTTCCATTCCTCAGGCAATTCCTCCTTATTCCAAATAGAAATAATAAGTTTATGGATTTCAGACCGAATAATCCTACCCCCTGCTTTAATCAATTCTGCTGGAATCTGATCAATACCTGGTGATTTGTGGCTTTTTAGTTTTCCAATAGCCATCTCAACCTCAAAGGCACTGGGCTCAGGCACTAGTGGCTCTGCTGTGTGTACTTCAATCTGCCTAACATCGTTAACCCCGTGTATATTCAACAGCTGGGAGAAATGATTCCTCCACCTAGCCAAAATACTGTGGGAGTCTGCAACCAGGTCACCCTTCTCATCCTTTACTACATTACTTCTAGGCTGGTACCCCCTCTTAAACTCATTGATACCCCTATACAAGTCTCTTATATTCTTGTTCTTACTGTTTGTTTCAATTTCATTAATTTTAGCTTTCAAATATTCCTTCTTTTTGTTCCTGAAATGTCTACTAGCTTCACGTCTTACGTTGTGCAGATTATCTCCATTATTTTGGTTTGGATTCTGTAACCACTGAATTTTAGCCTGCTTCCTTTTATTTAAAAATTTTGCACATTCTGCATCAAACCATGGTTTATGCTGCTTCCGTTCGTGTAGACCTAGACTCTCTTGAGCCGAGATTTTCATATTCTCTTTAATGTTTTCCCAAGCCCTATTCATGTCCTCACTAACATTTAAGTTTTCCAGAGCTGCAAACCTGTTTGAGATCTTAAGCTGATACTGTTTCCTAGCCTCTAGTTCACTTGACTTCTTGAGATTAAATCTCTCTACATCAAACTTCTGTGCTGCTTGTTTACTTACTGCCAGTCTTTCCCTAACTTTCGCAACCACCAGATAGTGATCAGTATCACAGTCAGCTCCCCTGAAAGATCGCACATCGAGTATACTGGAATGCCGTCTCCTATCTATCAATATGTGATCGATCTGATTGTGAGTCTTCCCATCAGGAGAGGTCCAGGTGTATTTATGAATATTTCGGTGCGGAAACATAGTGCTCTTAACAACTAGATTCTTTGATGTGGCAAAGTTTACTACTCTAACACCATTGTCGTTGCTATCCTGATGTAAACTCTCATTCCCAATAGTCGGTTTGAAAATATCCTCTCTCCCCACTTTTGCATTAAAATTTCCTAACAGAATTTTCATATGGTATTTAGGAAAATGATCAAAAACCCCTTCTAATTCCTCATAGAAGCTGTCCTTTGAATCATCACCCTTCTCTTCCGTTGGTGCATGCGCATTCAGAACAATGATATTACACCAGCGGCCTCTCAGCACTATGTATGACATCCTAGCACTAACAAACTCCACTCTCTTGATTGCTGATACCATTCTCTGGTGCACAAAAAAACCTGTTCCCAATTGATGATTTTCCTGCCCTTTGCCATAGAAAAAAGTATACTCCCCGGCTCTTACAGTCCCTTCTTTGTCCCACCTAACCTCCTGTACACCCACTAAATCTAACTTATACTTAGCTAATTCCCTGGCCACTGTCATAAGTGACCCTGGCCTATACATGCTCCTCACATTCCATGTTCCAAAACTCATATCCTTTTTCCGTAGCTGGGGTCGTACCAAAGAATCGGTCCAGGTCCGAGGCATTGTGTAATGGTTCGTAACGTCATAATTTTTTACGGTGAGGAGTTGTTAGCACCTCGCCCAACTCCCAAGCTGGAGGACCACCCCTTGTCGGCTGTCCGCGACTGCTTATTCAATGTATTCGCAGCTACCCTCCATACCTGGAGGCCGTTCCTCCATCCGCAACCCGAGGACGCGCCATGCCGTGGTGACAGGGACCCACTTAACATGGGTCCTCACGACATGTGTGATGGATTTTGGGCACATCCGTTTTTTGTTTTTATGTGTAATTTGATTATTATACATCAAAAACTTGGAATTTGCCAGTTGCGATTCTGTACAGTTTTCTTACTACGTGGTATGTAGAAATGTTTGCTGGTGTGCTGCATGTAGCTGCCACTAATTGGTGTGTGGGAGTCATTGTGTGCCTTGATACACAGTAGGCAGCGGTACTGAACCTCATATTCCTGCATGCTCCTTTGTGTATAATTGACAGTAAGAGACGTTCAGTCAGTCAGTCAGTTCATTTGTTTGATTTGCCTGTCGTCGGTGAATTTCCATACACCAGCCCCACGTTTTTCACAGGCGACTCCACGCGGCAACACGGTAAATGGGCCCAGTTCTGTATCACGCGAGTTGAACGTTGTGCTGTACTTCAGATGCTGTTTGTGTTGTGCTTGCCTCTTTCATTCTTCCTTTGTTTCGTTCCCAGAATTCTCCTCCTGTTCAGTCTGGTGGAGTGTCTTCAAATGATGTATTCTTCTTCTGTTGCGTGTGTGCATTCTGCATTTATGCTGAAATTATGTTTGTTCGTCTTACCAAGTTGCTTTTTTTTTATTTGTATTCTAGTGGAAAAACGCCCATTGGATTTCAACGGGCAGGACTTTTTCTCTATCCCCCTTTCTGCCTTTTCTTTATCCCTCTTTGATACATTTATCTCCTTTTAAACACTGAGATTACGTCTGTATTCTTCGGGGGCTGCTGTTTCGGGTACAGTGCTGCCATTTGCATAGGTACATGGAACTGCTTGTTGCTATGGAAGCGGCGTGAGAACGTGACAAAGTACATAGTCGATCATATGTGTGTGTGTGTGTGTGTGTGTGTGTGTGTGTGTGTGTGAATGTATGTAAGCACAGTCGAGTTGATTATTGCGTTGGGGCAATTGAGAGACTGCAATATATGGGATGCGTTCCCAGAAAATGAAATTTCGTTAAACGAAAATGAGTTGCCCATTAATGTGGAAATAACAGGTAAGCAGCTATGGGGGCCGGGATAGCACAGTCGGTATAGCGACTCGCTACGGGCTGGACGATTCGATGTTCGAACCTGGGTGAGGGAAAGAGATTTTTCTGGACACCAGTTCAGATCGACCGTGGACCCCACCCAGTTTCCTGTACAGTGCATACCGGGACTTGTTCCTGGGGTAACTAAAGTGATTCGGGCGTAGCGTTGACCACACACCCCCGATCTAGTGCGGTGGCTAAGTATCAGTACACTAAAGCTGTAGCCTACCCCCCCCCCCCCCCCCTCCCGGTGCTTTGGTGGCGTGTTTCATCATTTTCCACGAGGGTGTTTGTGGCGCCACAAATAGGAGCGCGACTTAGCGAACCATTGGTTATAATGGACGTGCTTCCACGTAGAAGCGCTTCAGAAACTGAAGCGCTGCAAACGCTCTCGGTCGCTTGTCTCCGCTAGCAGGAGCGCCACAACTCTGACGCGCTACAGCTAGCGGTACATTTTCGCTTACGATGCCGTTTCCACGAGCGTGTTCAGTCGCGCTGGTCGTTCGAGCAGTCATACATCCGAGTGTTCTGCTGTTCATTCTGAGGGTATTTACGTCTATGTAATGGATCACAACTTTACTGGAGCAGTTCGCCAGAGGCGACGAGTGACATGTGGAAGTTGTTACAAAATTGACTTTCATTATTTCTTAGGTCGTTAAAGGCAGTGTAAAGCATGCCATGGTCCTGTCTTGCATTGAGTAGGGGATGTATCCAGAATTTATGCTTCCTTTTCTTATTCTTTAGTCTCTTGTGCAGTAACACAAGCAGGACAATTTCTTCTCCGAACTCCACTTCAAAACTGGAACTGAACTAGGAAAGGAGGGTTGCTACTCAGGTCGCTGTAGCGCCACAGACACGCTCGTGGAAAATGGTTCGCTTCAGTCGCGCTCCTATTTGTGGCGCCACACACACGCTCGTGGAAAAGGCCCCTTAGCGAGGTCCAGCCATTTCTCACTGTAATTACCAATTTCCTGAAAATCATTTATGCTTTAATGTTTTAACCATTTCTTGTAGCATAAATCGAAGGTTCAGAATCTGCTGATACTACAGTTGTCAGTGGACACGATTCTTCGCCAGTTCCATCCACGTGGAATTGTCACAATCTGTTCCTCTAACAGCGGTCTTGTCCTTTTCGTAGTAATGGAGCACCGGTGGAATGAAATTGAGAGGAGAAAACCGAAGTACTCGGGGAAAAACCTGTCCCAGTGCCACTTTGTCCACCACAAATCCCACATGGACTGACCCGGAATCGACGGCTAACCGCTTGAGCCATGGCACGGCCCAACAGCGGTCTTACTGACTCACTGGTAGCAGAACCCAGAGGTTAATACCAAGGGCTATTACCATAGCCCACCATGTGACTCGAGCTTGGACCTGTTCTGAGCGCGTGCCCACTTAACAATCTGTCTGTGCAGTATCTTTAACCTTTTAAAGCCTAGCGGTAACTTTACGTACCGCCAGGTTTAACGTTAAAAAATTCTACGTGGTGCCCACATTACGTTTATGTGTTTTGTACGGATCTCAGAACAAACAGCAACTTCTGCCTTATAAAACATTAAGAGATTGGTTTTTATAACCAAAGTGGAGAGTGTTTACAGCGCGGTACGCTCCGAGTCCTTATATAAGACAGATACGCTTCGTCTTTAAAGGGTTAATATCCTCCAGTGTCTGTAGCTTTTGTGAGTGCGGTAATGAACCTCCGGGTTCCCTAAAATGCGGGGAATTTCTTGACTAGCTGAGAAACTGTTAGCTTCTCAAGAAGGTCTCTGCTCCATGGAGTCTGTAGCTTTCCAGGTGCCTCTTTTCCGAGGGATTTCTGGTTTTAAACTCTATGTCCACTCCTTATTTATCGTATATGCAGCCCGTGTAAGTGAACGCTGGTAGGCGCGGTAACGGCTTCCCTATTGGTAATTTGGTAATTTAGCCATGTGGATGTAACTGTCGCCAGAACCGCCTTTGTGCAAACCTGGTGCAGCATGTGAAAGTGAAGCTGTATTTAATGGAGATTTTGTATGGATCTCCCACTGCATTATGCCCCCAGGGTGACGGTGATGTCCAGTACAACGTGTAGTGGAGATCTTGGCAGAAGTTTTTGATGTTAAAAGATGCGGCGTCTGCTTCTTCGTCTTCTTTTCTTCTTCTTTTCTTCTTCGTCTTCTTTTCTTTTTCTTCTTATTCTTCGTCTTCTTCTTCTGCTTCGTCTTCGTCTTCTTTTCTTCTTCTTTTCTTCTTCGTCTTCTTTTCTTCTTTTCTTCGTCTTCTTTTCTTTTCTTTTTCTTCGTCTTTTCTTTTCTTATTCTGCTTCGTCTTCTTTTTTTCTTCCTCTTCCTCTTCTTCTTTAGGGCCCGTCAGCAGATGCCCCGGATGCACCGCAGCCTCAGGCTTATTGTGCAGCCCTAAACACTCCATTCAACACAGGCCCAATAACCCTGTACCTCTTATAAACAGGTAAAGGTCCCTTACTGAAGCTGTGCTTACATCTTCTGCTTCAGCAGACAGCTTCCCACAGACATTATAGCGCTGACGAACCAACACTTCGCAGCAGCAAATAATATGCTGCACTGTTTCGGTCTCCATCCTGCGAAATCTGCAGGTTGGATCCTCATCAAACAGGCCCATAATATACAGTGCCTCCTCACAGGAGCGTGTCCCGTGAGGACCGCAACTGCCATTTTTAGTTGATGCCTGCTTAATTTGACCCTTTAAAGAGGAAGTGTATTTGTTTTATATAAGGACTCAGTGCGTACCGCGCTGTAAACACTCTCCACTTCGGTTATAAAAACCAGTCTCTTAATGTTTTATAAGGCAAAAGTTGCTGTTTGTTCTGAGATCCGTACAAAACACATAAACGCAATGTGCACACCATGTAGAATTTTTTAATGTTAAACCTGGTGGTACGTAAAGTTACCGCTAGGCTTTAAAAGGTTAAGCAGGTCTTCAACTCTTCTCTTACATGGTCTACCAAAAACGGTTTGCCATGTCTAATGACCTGGTAACTTTTTCCAGGCAAAAGATGCAGCTTAGTTGTTAACGTTTGTTTTGGAACTCAATGTATCCAGGGTGTGAGTTGTTAAACTGGGTGTGCGGCTTTTAGCCGTCTTCACATGCCCTTCACAGTGCAAGGTCACTGTGCGTAGGTCAAGAAGTTTAATGGAGCTCTTCGCCCTTGCCTTAATACGGAGTTTGATCATGTCTTGAGGCCGTTTTTAGAAAGCGGGTTACACCTGAGTGCAATACAAATGGGCAGAGATCTTTGTCCATTTGTCCATTTATTGTGCTTTCGGCTGGGGATTGCGTTTTTCTTAGTGCTGAGCTGTAAACGCCTCTTCAGTCCTTTAGTATGTTTACCGCCGATACTGGTCAAGATGTGCTGAGAAAGGACGACGTGTCCCTTCATTTTAGGCTAATTGTTGCGCTGTCAAGGTCGGATGACGATATTGAAAAGAATGTGGTGGTGGGGGGGGGGGGGGGAAGGTGTGGCAGCCAGAAAATGTGTCAAAACTGTGGTTTAAACAGTTTGAGAATTATTTTACGCATCGCCCGAGAGTGGTGACTGTTCTGAAATGCAGATATGCTTGTTGGTATGAATGTGTGGTTCAGTTCCTCCCCCCCTCCCCCGCCAAAATCGAGGGTTTCAGGTGCCTGGTTTGCCACCTGTCGTACCGGCGCCCATTGGCGTCACTTTTTATACTTCATCTTAATATTTTCTGCATACTTTGCCCTCATTTGAACTGCATCCTGCAGGGGCAGCATTTCCTGAACGCAGTGTGCTGACACAGATGGACATTGCTAAATATGGCTGTATGTTATGAACACAGTGTGCTGACACTGGCTGCATGTTGTGAACGCAGTGTGCTGACACAGTTGGACATTGCTAAATATGGCTGCATATTGTGAACGCAGTGTGCTGACACAGTTGGACATTGCTAAATATGGCTGCATATTGTGAACGCAGTTTGCTGACACAGTTGGACATTGCTAAATGTGGCTGCATGTTGTGAACACAGTGTGCTGACACAGTTGGACATAGCGAAATATGGCTGCGTGTTGTGAACACAAAGTGCTGACACAGTTTGACATAGCGAAATATGGCTGCATGTTGTGAACACAGTGTGCTGACACTGGCTGCATGTCGTGAACACTGTGCTAACACAGTTGGACATCGCGCCGTGGATTGTGACTGTAACGTTGAGTGGTTGTGTCTTGCAACTTAAATCGTCCTAATGGTTTGATGGAATTCGACAATGTCCATGATCTATTAGTGTGTGTCGCAGTTCATAGATGCCTTAGGACACCCGCAACCTCCAGCACCAGTAGCCATTCTATTGTCTTTGTGACACACTTAGAAAGAGATCAAAGAACAGAACAGTACAGAAATACTTTCAGTTTTAGTCTCCTGTAGTAAGTACTAATTTCTGTAACGCTCTATAGTGTGTTACGTATTAGCAAGTGCCACTTGTTTCTGTGGATGGCCACCATGGAGCCTGTTGGCCGTGATACTGCGGCCTCGCTACAGTCTATCCTTTGTCCCACTGACCTACTGATGGCGGGCTGTCGTGCACCCTGCTGTTGCGCCAAGAGCTGTAACGTGCGTCACAGCGGTGTTATAGATGTAGTAGCCTTCTGAACGCGAAACGCATGCAGATGGTATTTATCGACTGGCTTTACCCATCAAAAATGACGGCCTGACAAGAGAAGGTAGTTCAAATCTTCTCATTCCTAACAAATAAAATATTTTTAATTTTAATACTAAGATCTTTGTTATGGAAAGAACGAAAATGTTCGCGTAAACTTCTAAAGCCTAGCGGTAACTTTACATACGACAAGGTTTAACATTAAAAAATTCTACGTGGTGCCCACATTGCGTTTATGTGTTTTGTACGGATCTCAGAACAAACAGCAACTTTTGCCTTATAAAACATTAAGAGATTGGTTTTTATAACCGAAGTGGAGAGTGTTTACAGCGCGGTACGCGCTGAGTCCTTATATAAAACAGACACGCTTCGTCTTTAAAGGGTTAGTGTAGTTCACACAATTATGTAACACGATTGTACCAGTAATGTTGTTTTGACGCAATATTTGGGAAAGGTTTGTTAACCGCTCCCTATTCAAAATGTCGTAGATCATGGAATAATGCGAGTGAAAGTATGAACACTGTCGACACCATCACCGGTGCCGTGATACCCGGTACATGTACGAGTCGGCCGGCTTTCTTTCACATGATTTCAGGCTGTGACTTTACTCACAAACGAAGTGTTAGTGAGATGAGCCTCGCTGAGCAAAACTGAAAGTTTGCTCTCCTATTGCGTGATCTATTTTTTTGTAGCTGTGTCCTGTGCTTGTGATTATTAGTGTTGATATTTTTTTTGAGTAATACTACATGGCGCGTAATCTCCAAATTTCACGTAGTCATGTTTGAAAATTTTGACTGACTGCATTTAATGCACTCCTTTATGACGTCATGAAAGGGACTGAATATTTTATGTCGTTATAAACGAGTGTCGTTATAACCGAGTAGTATAATGTTATAGTTAACCGTGACGAATTAATTGCTAACCACAGAATATCTGACGCTATAGGCGAAGTGTCGTATAAGCCGATGTCGTTTTAACCGGGTTCGACTGTATATTGTTTGTATTTTTGGAAATTATTTGTTTCTAAATTCAGTATATTTCTAACAGCGGCAGGAAGTTACGAAATCTGTTTAGGCTTTGTGTCTGACTTAAGAACGGTAATAATTAAGGCTTTGTATTACTTCGTTATGTTGGTAGCACTGCAATCAGTTTGCAGGATCGCGTGTTAGGATTCAGGCTCCGCTGGCGCCGAATTACCCACGATTAAAATGTCAAGTTTAGAAATTTCACTGAGGAATAATTTGCCACATTTTTGAGTAGTTTTTAATTAACGAATGCTTCAGATCGTTACTGTGTTACGCGATTTGCGTATACAGCCGCCCTTGTTTCCATTCATTAATGCTCGTTATAATATGTTCCACGCAGTGGTGGTAGCTGCTAAATTGAGGAGTTTGAAACTTTTAAGCAGAAAATTGTTCCTTTTTCCCCCCATAAGCATAAACACGATCTTACAGTTCTTTAATAGCACGTTGTAGCAGGCATTGTGTTTTAATTCAGTTCTGGGAGACAGGCCATGGCAAGTAGGTAGATATATTATTTAGCAAAGATAAAGGAAAATTTTCACCGTTTCCGTAATCATCACGCCATGATATGTATAGGAGGCGTGGAAGTAAATTTTAACACATTTTATACTCGTTTATCAACGGTCAGGCCGATCCCAGTGGCCGCGCGGTCTAAGGCATAGGTCTGCGGCCGAGCGCTTGCTGGGATCGTGGGTGCGAATCCCACCGGTGGTATGGATGTTCGTCTCTTGTACAATGTTTGTGTTGTCAGGTAGAGGTGTCTGCGACGGGCCGATCCCTCGTCCAGAGGAGTCCTACCGACTGTGGTGTGTGTCTGAGTGTGATCAAGTGGCAATAAACAACCTCGACACCTGCTGTTAGTAGGTAGAAGAGGTGAGGACTGTGACGACGACTTATCAACGGTCAGTCAGCCTTCCGAACACCGCCATCCCCCGGAATGATCATGTACTTTTCCTTTTCTAAAAATGGGTGTTTCAAGTAATTTTAAAAAGCGGCTAATTGAAATCTCAAGGTTGTGTTTGAAACATTTTCCGGTGATAAATGTAAATAAGTTCTGATGTAGCAGCAGCGGATTTCATGATCTTCATCGTGTGTGAAGCAGTGGAGTTTATACCTCCATCATGCCTACGTGTGCAACACGGCCAATTGTGCAGATCCGCAGGGAAGGCATGTTGTGTGCTACAGGTTCACCTTTACATTTAATTCTTCAATAGAACTGACATCTGTTATGCTGTTAGTGCACCTTTCCATTCGTTTTTTGAATAGAACTAGCATCTAGTGTGCTGTAAATTCACCTTTACATTCGTTTCTTGAAAAGAACTAGCATCTGGTGTGCTGTAATTTCACCTTTACATTCGTTTCTTGAAAATAACTAGCATCTGGTGTGCTGTAATTTCACCTTTACATTCGTTTCTTGAAAAGAACTAGCATCTGGTGTGCTGTAACTTCACTTTTACATTCGTTTCTGGAATAGAGCTGGCGCCTGTACGACATTGACTGTCAGATGATCTGTAAAGCGTTTTTTTTTAATTTTTTGTTTACAAGGTTGTATTTAGTTTATCTTCCTAAGGACAAAAATTCTGATCTTCTACTAGTCCAGGTTTCGACGACCCCATTATTTATGATTTCTCAAGTCGTATTTATTTATTTTTCTACCAATTTACAGTTGAACTTTTGAATTGTCGTTGGTCTTATGTCATGTTAGTGCAGTTGTGAGTGATTTATGGGACAAGAGAAGTACAACCTGAAGGCAGCTGCCATGCGGGCTCTTCTAATCACCCTTCATGACCCCAGTCTGTGTATGTAATTACATACAGTACTTTTCGCTTCTGTCAGTGTGAACGATGGTGCCCACTCGTACTCGTACTGGGCGAAACCCTTGTTTCTCAATATATTCCACGTGCCGCCATGCTAAAGTATAGTTCAATATCTCTCAGTGCACAGAATCAAATACAGTTGAATGTCGACAGTTCGAGGTTAACGGGATTGACGTTGTCTCGAATTACCGAAAAGCTCGGACTGTACGGATTATGACAATTTAGAACGTACCGTTACATATGTGCTATGATATGCACACTGTACCAAGCGTACTGTGTGTGTAACAGTGACTTAGCATATCAGTGTATACAGTAGTACAGCAGTGGTATAATTATGGACTATACGCTATTAACCTTTTAAAGACGAAGCGTATCTGTTTTGTGTAAGGACTCAGTGCGTACCGCGCTGTAAACACTCTCCACTTCGGTTATAAAATCCAGTCTCTTAACCCTTTAAAGACGAAGCGTGTCTGTTTTATATAAGGACTCAGTGCGTACCGCGCTGTAAAAACTCCCCACTTCGGTTATAAAATCCAGTCTCTTAAGAGATTGGTTTTTATAACCGAAGTCGAGAGTGTTTACAGCGCGGTACGCACTGAGTCCTTATATAAAACAGACAGGCTTCGTCTTTAAGAGGTTAAGGTACATTGTAAACAAATCCATATCTTCCATCCGTACAAAAGTCTGTAACGCTGGTTTCCCATTTAATTGTGGTAGCTTCTTTGTTGCAAAATCACTCATCTGTTGACGAACAGAACATCAGTCGGAGTGTTGCCGCTGTTTGCTGTTCTCTGTAGCTACGCACTTCGGCTGAAGTCTACGCAACGTAGAAACGACCTTGACTATAGTGCGTTGGCTCGGAGGAAATGGAACGTCGAACAGTCGTGAGTCGGAGAAACGAGACTGTACTGTAGGTTGTTAATGTAAGATTTAGATCGCTCATGAAGACGTCAGTTTGTCGTTAACCCACACAATTCGTCAAACTGAGATTGCGGCATTACTAGACAGTTGGGTTACAAACACGCGTTGTGTCAAAATGTTGTGTCCACAAACAATATTGCTTGTCCGTATATTTGTGTAAAAACATGACATGGTTAAGTGTTCATCCCATAACGATCTGTTAAGTTTTACTGTTTGCTCTAAAATCGTCTGTCGGTGGCTTACGATAAATTGCCGTTCCATGAGCGGTATGCTTATGGGAAACAGTTTAACCTTTTAAAGCCTAGCGGTAACTTTACATACCACCAGGTTTAATATTAAAAAATTCTACGTGGTGCCCACATTGCGTGTAGGTGTTTTGTACAGATCTCAGAACAAACAGCAACTTTTGCCTTATAAAACATTAAGAGATCGGTTTTTATAACCGAAGTGGAGAGTGTTTACAGTGCGGTACGCGCTGAGTCCTTATATAAAACAGATATGCTTCGTCTTTAACCTTTTAAAGCCTAGCGGTAACTTTACATACGACCAGGTTTAACATTAAAAAATTCTACGTGGTGCCCACATTGCGTTTATGTGTTTTGTATGGATCTCAGAACAAACAGCAACTTTTGCCTTATAAAACATTAAGAGATTGGTTTTTATAACCGAAGTGGAGAGTGTTTACAGCGCGGTACGTACTGAGTCCTTATATAAAACAGATATGCTTCGTCTTTAACCTTTTAAAGCCTAGCGGTAACTTTACGTACCACCAGGTTTAACATTAAAAAATTCTACGTGGTGCCCACATTGCGTTTATGTGTTTTGTACGGATCTCAGAACAAACAGCAACTTTTGCCTTATAAAACATTAAGAGATTGGTTTTTATAACCGAAGTGGAGAGTGTTTACAGCGCGGTACGCACTGAGTCCTTACATAAAACAGATACGCTTCGTCTTTAAAGGGTTTTAATCTGTACTAGTCGTGCGCATTCATCAATCGAGTTCATTTTTTGATTTTTTAGGCTCGGTCACATTCGCGAAAACCGCTGTTAGGCTGCCTTCATCGTGTCTGTCCATACGTCTCTCCATGTTTCAGCTGGTCTCCCACTGGGCGGATTTTCGTGAAATTTGATATGGGAGACTTTTATAATAATCTGTTGAGAAAATCCAAAATTGGTTACAGTCGGAGAAAAATATTGGGAACTTTGCATGAGGACCTAAGTGCGGTTATTTGTTGCCGGCGACATTAAATCGCGATCAAAGCGCTGTCTTCCTATGAAATGGTATCAGGTGGTTAGAATAGCCGAGGAGGTATAAACATTATGCGAACGTTCCACAGTGTTATATGTACATTGCCTGCCTTGTTATACAGTCGATGTTGGTTCTAACATTGTCTTAACACAGTACACTCGAACTCGGTTATGACGTTACGAAAGGGGATGAATATTTTGTGTCGTTCTAAAGGAGTGTTGTTATAACCGAGCTGTATAATGTTACGGTTACCAGTGAGGAATTAATTGGTACCACAGAATATCTGACGTAATAGACGAGGTGTCGCTTAAACCGGTGTCGTTATAACCGGGTACAACTGTATTTTGTGGTGAAACATATTAGCAGTATTTCGGAGACGAGCAATATATCTACTACTGTCACCATTTAAAGCCCAGTGGTTACTTTATGTACCACCAGGTTTAACATACACAAATTCTACGTTCTGCCCACACAGTGTATTTATGTGTTTTGTGTGGATCTCAGAACAAACAGCAATTATTTCCCTATACAGCATTGATTGATTGGTTTTTATAACCGAGGCGGAGCGTGTTTACTGCGCGGTACGGGCTGGGTCCTGTTGTAAAACACGTTTCGTGTTGGTTTCGATTTTCCTCAGTTTCTGCTGGCGAATGTTTTACTAGTGGTGCATTCCGTTCAGGTAAACTGGAGCATTTCTCTGACTGAATCGTTACCAGCTTACAGTTCGTATTCCTGTTCAGTGCCCCAGATGTTTTTCTCTGGCTTTACTTTATGTGTGCGGTGATTTCTGCCGATTCCTGTGTTTCTGTCGTTAGTTGGACCGCACGGGTATTCTGGTATTCTGTGAGGTGGAAACTGAATTTTACTGAGATGAATTTTGGGCTTGAAACGGTTACCAAGCCGTGTGTGATTAACCCTTTAAACACGAAGCGTATCTGTTTTTTATTAGGAGTCAGTCCGTACCGCGCAGTAAACACTCTCAACTTCGGTTATAAAAACCAGCCTCTTAATGCTTTATAAGGCAAAAGTTGCTGTTTGTTCTGAGATCCGTACAAAACACATAAACGCAATGTGGGCACCACGTAGAATTTTTTAATGTTAAACCTGGTGGTACGTAAAGTTACCGCTAGGCTTTAAAAGGTTAAATCACAATGAGACCTGTCTTAAACGGAACTTGGATAAAAGCAAATCCTGTCTTAACGGAAAACTTCCAAAGTCCCGAGGGTCTTTAAGTACCTGTATAAAACGGGACCTGCTTGCAATGTAAAATAATCCGGTTCGTGGCGGTTCCGTTAGAAGCAGGTTTCACCGTCTGTGTTTCGTATCTATCTACTGCGTCTGCCGTCTTCTGAATCCGTTGCCAGATTGTGACGAAATGTGGTATGATGTAGTATTAATTATGGCGCAATCGGTCAGTTGGGAAGGGCACGTTGCTTCTATAGCTGTCGTGGATTGGACTGCGTGGCCTGTGGAGGTTACAGGCCGTGGAAAGGTGAAATAGTTGAATTGTGCGTAGGGACGAGCGATGGCGCCTGTCGCGCTGTGCGTACAAGCACACGGCATCGCGACACTCAAAAGCGTGGAAATATGGACCTGTACATTCTTCCATAGAGATTCGAACCTGGGATGCCTTTATTCGAGAAGCGTAAGGCGACAAGCGTGTGGAGTGTGGTCGGCTATACTTAACTGAAAATGCGATTCTTTTGTGGGCTCGGTAAACGTACAGGGCATCCAATCATACGTGTGCGGCGTAGGTGTTCTGGTTTATTTATCCATTGATTCAGGGTTTGTTAATTTCTTTGCTAATTTGTATTATTTGCTTTTATACCTATTTTGTTTTCTTACGTTGTTTTACTTTGTGTCACGTTCTGTCTTTGCGTTCTCCCCGCGGCCCCGGCCCTTTCTTGTTTCTTTCTTGCAGTGTAATTAAGTCTGTCAAACGCTAGTGGACGGCAGGGACTTTGGACTTCTGTGGCTACAACCACGCACTGTGGAGAGATGAAAAATGGCGACAGATCGGAACTCACATTAACCCTTTAAAGACGAAATGTGTCTGATTTATATAAGGACTCAGTGCGTACCGCGCTGTAAACACTCTCCTCTTCTGTTATAAAAACCAGTCTCTTAATGTTTTGTAAGGCAAAAGTTGCTGTTTGTTCTGAGATACGTACAAAACACATAAACGCAATGTGGGCACCACGTAGAATTTTTTAATGTTAAACCTGATGGTACGTAAAGTTAGCGCTAGGCTTTAAAAGGTGAACGTGGAAAGCCGAAGTTATATTATGTTCGCTGGTTTGAACCAGTGTGACCAGCCTGCTGCACACACAGGGCTGTGGAGTCGGTACACAAAAGCTCCGTCTCCTCAGTTTTTAAAACTTCCGACTCCGACTCCTTAATAAAAGCTCAATATGTATTAATAACGGTAAACCTATAAGACATTTCATCACCACCACGTGAATCATCTGGCTACTTTTTTGACTTATAACCTGTAGTTAAGTATAAGTCTAAGGGTTACTGTAGCTATCAGGGCTCTGGAGTTGGAGTGTCTAATTAAGATTTTAGACTGAGGTCGGAGTCGGAGTCGGTACATTTTTACCGACTCCGACTGCGACTGCACAGCCCTGGACACACTGGCGCATTTTTGCCACACTCAGAAACGTACTTTTGCACGCTACGAAAGCAGTGGGAAGTGAGAATATAACTCCACACATTCTTAACCTTGGCGCTGGTTGGAGGTGAGTGGTAGCATTAGAACGGGCCGCTTTATTCACTGACTAGGATCAGGACGTAAGTGATCGTTGTAGGGTGTGGTAAATGTTTAGACAGCAGCAGTCGCGTTGCCTGTCGATACCTGATGCCTGGACCCTGTGGACCTGGAGTGTCTGTGCAGTCCGCAACGTGCGCTGCTGATGTGAACCACGTGGAACCACTATATCTTGCAGTTCCTTTGCCAGCACTAACCGTTTAAAGCATAGGTGGCCAAATAGTCTATCGCGGCCACTTTTTGGTCTGTGTCAAAATTTATATGCCGCCTCACTACTTCAATAGCTCGTCTTCTGACGGCATTTTTTTTTGTAGCATTCTACCTCTGCGAAGAAGCCTTCTCGTAGATGAAGATAATTAAATCAAGGTATCGAAGCCGCCTACTCCTGTGAACATTCAAAATACTGCCTCCACTTGTGCCTAAGTAATTATGAACCCTCTTTCAGTAAGTTATCGCAGTATATGCAGTGTCATGCATCAACTGCGCAGTGCTAAGGTTAATGAAAAGCACCTTTTAATTATGGGAAATTATTTTAGTTTGAAAAGATCGATTTTTAGTAAATGAAACAATTGTGCTTTTATATACGAACAAAGTCAGAAGCTAATGCACTTTTTATTAACAATTATTATATACCGACACATGTTTCGGCGTTTAATGTCGCCATCATGAGGGGATATTCACTGTAAAGAACACAAGACTTCTGTTATAAACCATACGGACGTCCAGTGTTATTCACAATGAATGTCCCCTCATGATGGCGACATTAGACGCCGAAACATGTGTCGGTATATAATAATTGTTAATAAAAAGTGCATTGGTTAGTGAATTTGTTCATATACTGAAAACGCACGGCGAAAAGAATATAAAATGTACTTTTATATGTTTGGTGTTGTTATACTATTTTGCATTTCCTTGCCTAGTTGATCCAACATTAATACATTATGTGCTTTGGTAGATCGCGAAATATTTTCTATCTGTGGGGCAGATAACTGAGTTCTAATGTATGGCCACGTGTGCGTTAAAGCCCAGTGGTTAATTTATGTACCACTGGATTCAAGAGTGTGTTTATGTGTTTCGTATGAATCCAAGAACAGACAGCTGTTATTTCCCTGTACAGCATTACCTTACTCGTTTTTGTAACTGAGACGCAGGGTGTTTACTGCGCGGTACGAAATTCATATAATTCAGGTTAATGTTAGTTTTTAAAGCGCTCAGTACAAAAGTCATATTAGTGCCTGCACAAGAAGGCGGGGCTTACCTTTTGGAATAATAAGGAAATAGGATTGCGAGCAATGATGGCTCGAACATTCAGATCCCATGAAACGCGTGTAATACCTTGACGAACCCAGTCACTGTCACTTTAGAAGGGCTGTAGACCACGCATGTGTAGCCTAACTTGAGCAGCAGCAGCGTCACTGTGCACATGGATAGGGCGTGCATTGCTTGCAGGTGCTAATATTTGTGGTGAATAACAGGTGTTAGTTGTGCGCATGCGTCGTGTTTGCTGGTTTCCTGTTCAGTCTTTGTTTTGCTTTCGTGACACGAATGGCGTGAGGGAACGCCACGGTGGCAGTATAGAACTGCACTGACGGCTGACGGTTTCTCGATAACTCTCAGTAAATTGCATTTGCTCACTGAGTGGAATCATTTGGATCGCATTTCGTCTAGGAGCCGTCACAAAATTGTAGGTTGACATAAAGCCAAATTCCATACTGAGGACCCACGAATATTAGGTGCTACCGGATGACTTGGCGCCCGGAATGTGTGCACCCCTTGCTGAAAATACTTGGCTGTAGCGGGATAGGGTATGGATTGCGAGGTTTTATGAGCACGGCGATGAACACTGAGATTGGTTTCAAAGTTTATTTTCGATGTGATTTACCTTCACATGACCAAGAAAGACATGTATTTGACATGCTACTGTTCCTTATGAGAAAGCGATTTTCGCACGAACGAATGTAAATTAAAACTGTCACACTTCAGTAGTTTTGTCTGGATTTATCGATTGGCATCGATATGACACCTGCTACCCAAATTACATGATGTGGGTCAGCATGGAAATAGGACGCGGAGGGAAGCTGAGCAGGGGAAATCGATGGCGAGAGAGGGGATGTACGTGGGGCGCGGCATTCGTTGCAGCTCTTTTTGATCACTATGGCAACTCCGCTGCGCCGTGGGTGTTGAGTAACATCATCATAATCATCATCATCATCATCATCATCATCATCATCATCATCATCATCATCTTAGTCCTACATAGATTGAAGTTCAGTACATTACAATAGCTTCCGAATATATGTAATTGAAAACGCGGTTCTATTACCCCCGTATTCTTTTTTTTTACAACATTTTCTGCCATTATCCGGACCGCAAACCTTCCCGTATTTCTTGTCTTTTTTGCTTTTAGTTATTTTTATGTTTTATTATATTCCTTTGACTCATTTTCTCCCGCACATTTCTCCTTTGTGTCTGTCTTTTTCGTCGTTGCTTTATTCTATTTTCTTCTTTCCTTCCTTCTGTTTCTCTTTGTTTCCTTTCTCTGTCTGTGCCATTGCTTCCAGTTTCTTACGTTTCTATGGCTATTTGTTTACCTTCCCGAAACATGGTATAGAGACAGATCACATTAATTTTTACGTTTCAGATCTTTTGAGTTCATTTGGAATTGAATTCAGACGGTGCTTTTATTGTGTTTGATTTATAAAGTAAACATTTGTGTACGTCGTTTTTGTAGGGCAGAATAAACAAAGATAACATATAGGTCTCTAATTTGCCTACCGTTCGGCGGCTGTCGTGGTGTCTTGGTTCATGGAGCTTAGCCCATACTGAAAAGCTAATAGTCGCTGAGCTGGTTTAAAATATGTCCCCGCACTTTCTTGGAAACCCCGGCAGTTCTTTACCACATTCAGTAGGGTCAGCCACGGCGTTTGTCCTTGCGCTAGATCCATGTCACGTCTGAACGTCGCATTTCTTTAAAGTGTCTTCTAATTATTTTACCATCGGGCCTGCATCTAGTCTTCCAAGCGGTCTGCTCCTTTGAGATTTGCTGACGTCATCTCAGGTGCGTGTTACAGCCCCCCCCCCCCCCTCCCATGCCATTGTCCTTCATTTGATCGCCCTAATAATATTTTAAGAAGAGTGCGTAAAGCGAAGTTTAAGGTTTCCATAGCCGTGGTGATGATTTTCGAAGTCTTCTGGGATGTGACGCTGTGACGAGGGCTGTAGAGTCCGAGTCGGAAGGAATTTTGGGTGGGGTCGGAGTCGGTAAAAATGTACCGACTCCGACTCCGACCTCAATCTAAAACCTTAACTAGATACTCCAACTCCAGAGCTCTGATAGCTACAGTAACCATTAGACTTATACTTAAATATAGGTTATAAGTCTAAACAGTAGCCTGATGATTCACGTGGTGGCGATGAAATGTCTTATGATACCTTTTTTCACTTTAGTAGGTTTACCATTACCATTAATACATATTGAGCTTTTATGAAGGAGTTGGAGTCGGAGTCGGGGATTTTATGTACCGACTCCACAGCCAAGGCTGTGTCACTGGGTAAGTAGTTCTCGACGTTTTGTAGGATCGCGGTGCCTTCAGTTCCGAAACGTCGCGACCTGTTTACCCAGCGACATAGCGTTACATCTCAAAAGATTTAATTTTCTGTATAAATAAATTATAAAGCTGTTATGTAATTTTCTCCATTGCTTCTGTTTGCTCTCTTAGCTTCAGATAATTTGCTCATTGTCTTGTTACCAGCGTCTGTTGGTTTCTTCTACAGCCATTATTCTTCAAGTGTTACAAAACCGAAGTGCGCATTCTTTGGCCTGTTGGCACTAACTTGGGCATCTCTGTGCACGTTTTGTATTATGCCAGTGAGCGTACAGAGTAGGCTGTGCTCCTGGCGTAGTGATGATGTCTAATATTAGAATTAAACATGCTTTGGTAAAGAAGGTAAGGTAAAGGTTGTCCCTGTCTTGCCATGAAGGCGTACAGCCGTACTGATTCTAAACGTAGCCCTTACCTGTTCTGCCTACTCACAGTAGTTGTCGAGGTTGTTTATTTTCACTTGATCGCACTCAGACACACGCCACAGTCGGTAGGACTCCTCTGGACGAGGGATCGGCCCGTCGCAGAGACCTCTACCTGACAACACAAACACTGTACAAGAGACAAACATCCATGCCCCCGGTGGGATTCGAACCCATGATCCCAGCAAGCACTCGGCCGCAGACCTACGCCTTAGACCGCGCGGCCACTGGGATCGGCACTGATTCTTAACACCGGCGCTAAATAGGGGTGAGTGGGTTAACTAAACAGGCCCACGATAGAGTGATATTTACCCCTTGGAAAGGACCACGGTGTCCATTAAATAAGAGGCTGGCTGGGCTGGGAGCTAATGTAGACGTTTTTGTAGAAGAGAAAACATGTTTTCCCTGCCGGGATTTGAACCCCGCACCGTCAAGCCCGTAACCTAGTCACTATAATGAGTGAAGTGAATATGTCGTCCTCAAGCGTCACGCCGTCAGGACGTTTGGAGAATGTGCGGAAGGCGGCGTGCATTTTTAATTTCTTATGCTTAACGGAGAGCTGAGCTGGACGTTGGGAAAAGAGAAGAATACCGTCCTCGTGCCGGTTGTCGAACGTTAGTCGTTAATGTTCATTCTGTTGTAATTTTTTACACACACACACACACAGAGTCCTCCGACCCGTAGTCCTTGATTTACCTTTTAAAGCCAAGCGGTAGCTTTACGTACCACCAGGTTTAACATTAAAAAATTCTACGTGGTGCCCACATTGCGTTTATGTGTTTTGTACGGATCTCAGAACAAACAGCAACTTTTGCCTTATAAAACATTAAGAGACTGGTTTTTATAACCGATGTGGAGAGTGTTTACAGCGCGGTACGGACTGAGTCCTTATATAAAACAGATACGCTTCGTCTTCAACCTTTTAAAGCCTAGCGGTAACTTTACGTACCACCAGGTTTAACATTAAAAAATTCTACGTGGTGCCCACATTGCGTTTATGTGTTTTGTACGGATCTCAGAACAAACAGCAACTTTTGCTTTATAAAACATTAAGAGATTGGTTTTTATAACCGATGTGGAGAGTGTTTACAGCGCGGTACGCACTGAGTCCTTATATAAAACAGATGCGCTTCGTCTTTAAAGGGTTAACCTCAGCACTAGACGGAGGCCCAGCCCGCAGCCTACCTGGCCTAAACAGGCCCACGATAGAGTAATATTTGTATTTCGGTCAAGAACAGAAGTCCTCAGAAGCAGCCTAACGAGGCGGACACCTATAGGTGACACCACGTAGGAAACAGCGACCCTGACATACAGCTGCATTACCCCCCAAAATGACACATTTAAATTCGAACTACCGCCCAGGAATGAGTAGCTTCAAATTTATACCACACCCTTAAGTGCACTCAGTACCTACAGCGTATCGAGGTCGGCAGCATGTTAATAATTAGAGCTCCGTGCACTGCACCTACATTAAACATTAAAACGTAGCGTGAAGCTCTTATGTCCGCACTTTGACAACACGCCTTTCTCTCTTGCTTCAGATATTTGGCTGCGATATTTTAACGCGATGATAATTAACTGAGACTAAATTGTTTCGCTTCAAGCCGTCCAGGTTTTGAATGTCGCAGTCGGCGGGGGGAGAGGGGATTGTAATTTGCTTTTCAATAACCAGTGATGTCACTTTACAGAACGACAGGCACATTTTCTACACGAATGCATGCAGCAGTAAGAACAGGCGTGAGGAATGGAGGGGCTTCAATAATGAAATGACTGTAAAGAAAATTACATACTGCCGTAATATAGATCACGTTACGCCGGGTATGGGTGATTTAAAGTTCAAGTGTGAAACCGCGTAGGCGCGCTGATCGTGTAGGTGACGTCGGGAACAGACGCAGGCGTTCATTAGGCACTTACTGAACTACACAGCTTCTAAGCGCCCCCCCCCCCTCCCGTATCAACCCTTTAAAGACGAAGCGTATAAAACGTGTTTTATCTAGCAACTCAGTGCGTACCGCGCTGTAAACACTCTCCACTTCGGTTATAAAAACCAATCTCTTAATGTTTTATAAGGCAAAAGTTGCTGTTTGTTCTGAGATCCGTACAAAACACATAAACGCAATGTGGGCACAACGTAGAATTTTTTAGTGTTAAACCTGGTGGTATGTAAAGTTACCGCTAGGCTTTAAAAGGTTAAGAATGAGTGGAGATGTACCTCTACTCCCTCTGTTAGCCTTCATGGTCTGGACAGGGGAACTTTGCTTTTACCGGCTGGGGTAGGGATTTTGCCGTTCATTTACTGGAAGTTCGCGGGTTCGATTCTCGATGGCGTCATTGGCATTTTTCATTGCCATAGTCCTTCCGGCCGCACTGCAGCCCTGGGGTCGACTCAGCCTCTAACAGAAATGAGTACCAGGAATATTTCCTGGGGGGTAAAGGCGGCCAGTGAGTAGGGCTGACAACCTTACCACATTCATTTACCGATTGTCTAGAAATCTGGGTGCCTTATCCTCCTGGAGCCCTCAGGGAATGTTCAGGCCTGTAATGGGACAGCTTTACCTTTACTTTTTTACCGTTTTACAGTGCGTGCGAATTCCTGTAATTCAGCAGTTTTATAACGCGTGCAGAGTACATGAAGCAACTTTGTCTGCGATCGAGTGATGTTAGCACTGTTTTCCCATGAGGCTGGCTAATAGTGTTGAAAGTAATGCTGTGAAGAAGAAAACAGCCGACCTCGCTGGTCGAGGTCAGTCAAGCACGATTGCGTCTGTAGCCTTGATCCTCGGGACTGCGAGGTCGAATCCTACCTCCAGCATACATAGGTTATCTTAAGGTGTTTTCATGTTTCTGCATGTGCCATCATGTCATGTTAATAGCAGTGAGCAAGGTTTGTTGTATGGGTGTCAATTTTAATCAGTTGAAAATTGTAATTTGTATACATTATGCGTTAAGTTTCATTTATACCTCACGAAGAACACCATGTGTTTGTATTATAAAGAACGTTCGGTTAATGTGTGTAGAGACACAGTAGATAGGTATGCAAGATGAGGTACACACACGCCGGCTTTTGTGTGAAATGTTGTGATAACATTGATCTTCACAAGGCATGTAAATGTCAAGTGATTTAACCTTTTAAAGCCTAGCGGTAACTTTACGTACCACCAGGTTTAACATTAAAAAATTCTACATGGTGCCCACATTGCGTTTATGTGTTTTGTACGGATCTCAGAACAAACAGCAACTTTTGCCTTATAAAACGTTAAGAGATTGGTTTTTATAACCGAAGTGGAGAGTGTTTACAGCGCGGTACGCACTGAGTCCTTATATAAAACAGATACGCTTCTCCTTTAAAGGGTTAAAATGCTAGACACACTCCATGGCTAGTCTAACAGCCAGATACAATTTCACTGGAACAGAGCGCTTTTATTACAATTTCGTTTCGCTTGCAACAACAAAATATACGTAAATCTTCTTTAAAATGTGACAGATTTTATCCAAATTTGGATATTTTCGTTGGATTTTCATAAACGACATGAGCAACAAATTTGACGAAAATTTTTCCAGTGGGATCCGCGCTGATACATGCGGACGGACGGACGGTCATGACGAAGGTAGTGGACACGTTTCACTACTCTGTGAACGCGTCTCGAAACCGCTCGTTCATCCCAGAATGCTGACAGCGAACGGTCGCTGTTTGAGTTCGGCTGTAATTTGTGGCTCTTATCATAATTTATGAGCAGTCGGTATCTAGGTAGCAGGTAACAGAATGATTGCTGCCGTAAATCTTTATCAGATTGCTTGTCTGATCGATTGGAAAGCCATTAATCAAGTATCGTAGCGTGGAGGGGGTGCACACCCTTAGTCCCTGGCGTACCTTGGCTTCCTTAATTGGTTGTTTTGGTAAAATGGTTTCCGGTTGATATCATTAACATGCGGTACGTAGATCCTTGGCGTGTGTTTATTATTTAAGGTGGTACAGGATTAATAGTAATCCATTTTCTGAGAAAAATTTCGGTGCATATTCCCATGTACAGTGTGGCCCCCGTTCTCCGGAACCCAAAGGTTTGTAATCGTGCTGGCGAAGAGTCGGCATGAAACGTTATCCTGTGCTGCTTAAGCCACATCCTTTGCCATCGCACTGTATTTTGTCAGGTCCATTTGAGTGTTATCTTGACGGCGTGTAGGTTCCTTCGACCGAAGTTGTCTCTTTTCTGGGGGGTTTCGATCCAAAATGCTTGCGTGTTTGAACTTTCGTGTTCCGTAAGATAGGGGGAATTGCTGTACTAGCGGAAGAATCGTTAGCTTCTCACGAAGGACTCTGCCGCGTGGAGTTAAGTTACTTAATTAGTGTATTTATAATGTCTTGAGAAGCTGCTCATCTTACGAAGGAATTCTGTCCGTTTTGTGACACCGGAAGATTCACTGAGCTGTGCACGACCCTCGCAAACTTTCCGTCCCCCTTCTGGGGCTAGTTTAATCCACTCCATATCGTCACACTGTAGCTGTTAACGATTCACATGGCTCTTATTGCCAAATAATATTGGGGTGATCAAATCAAGAAGAATGAAATGGACGGGGCATGTGGCACGTGTGGGAGACAAGAGAGGTGCATATAGTGTTTAGTTGGGGAGACCTTTGGGAAAGAGAGCACTTGGAAGACTTAGGCGTAGGTGGGAGGATAATTTTAAATGGATATTCAAGAAATGGGATGGGGTGACATGGACGGGATTAACCCTTTAAAGACGAAGCGTATCTGTTCTATATAAGGACTCAGTGCGTACCGCGCTGTAAACACTCTCCACTTCGGTTATAAAAACCAATCTCTTAATGTTTTATAAGGCAAAAGTTGCTGTTTGTTCGGAGATCCGTACAAAACACATAAACGCAATGTGGGCACCACGTAGAATTTTTTAATGTTAAATCTGTTGGTTCGTAAAGTTACCGCTAGGCTTTAAAAGGCTAATCTGGTGGCGTGCTGTTGTGAATGCGGTAAATGAATCTTCGGGTTCCGTAATATGCGGAGAATTTCTTGACCGGCTGAGGAGGAAGGACTCTGCTCCATGGAGTTAGTTCGATCTTATTCGGCCGTCTAAGCCTGTATATCCCAAGTGGCGTTTTCCTTTGAGAGTTTGGACTAAAATTTATCATCTTCAGTATCCGCGTTGTCGATATACCGACGCCTTTACCCTCTGGGGCATTTTTATTGGACGCAAGTGACACTAGAGGTCTGTTCAGCATTTGAAATCAACATGTAGGCTTACAGGGTATTGCAGAAAGGAACTGGAAGCTTCCTTAATACTGACAGGTGGGTTCCGTTGATGTAAACAAACCCACTTATGGTTTGGGCACCTTGTAAATGTTTATGGCGACGTAAAATTACGTATTTAATTTTAATAATATCTCTTTGGCCGCGAGGTCAAATGTGTGAGTCTGCGGCCGCTTGTTTGCTGGGATTGCAGGTTCGAATGCCGCCGGGGCCAAGGGTGTTTGTCTCTTGCGAATTTTGTGTGTTGTCAGCTAAGGGGTCTCTGCGACAGGCCGATTCCTCGTCAAGAGGAGTCCTACCAAGTCTTTGTGTGTGTGTGTGTGTGCGCGTGTGCGTGTGTGTGTGTGTGTGTGTGTGTGTGTGTGCGTGTGCGTGTGTGTCATTGGGTGTGATCAGGGGCAACAGTAACCCTCTACAGCTACAGTGAGCAGGTAGAAAGAGGCCAGAGTAAAAAAGAAAGACATGTATGTTAGGCACTTCATTACGAAGAAATTCTGTAATTTTGTGTGCCAGACGGGTTATCTGTATAGTTTGGTGCGTGTTGCCTGTATGGAAGGAAACTATGGTTTGTTGGAGGGGTAAGGGGGGTTTGCTTTCCTTGTGCTTGCGTGCGTCCCCCCCCCCCTCCCCCCCCCCCCCCCCGCCCCCCGGCGTTGCACACCATGGAATTGAAGTCCAGCGATGCCTTCTTGCTTCATAATGCTGTGCTAAAGTGGGGACCACGAATGATGGTGGACATTTGTTGTCATAATGTGGTGCAGCGAACGTGTGACCGCAGAAATACAGGGCTAGCGTGGAGCTTCAGCTCGATTCATATGAAATGTGTCTGAATTTTCAGACCCTTTTAAGATGGTGGCAGCAGGTTGCTTCGAAACGTCGTTGTCAACTTAGCGAGATTACGTGTTGCCACCCATTTGTAACGTTGCTTCTTATCCACCGCTCTTTATGCCATTATGAGAAAGTATATTCGGTATACAGTGATCTTGTCAGTGGTGTAGGTAACTTTGGAGGAACGAGTTAAGATTGTAACCCCCATGGATTGGTGTAATACCGTTCCCCTCTCAGCCCTTCATGGCCCGGTGCTTAACCTTTTAAAGCCTAGCGGTAACTTTACGTACCACCACGTTTAACATTAAAAAATTCTGCGTGGTGCCCACATTGCGTTTATGTGTTTTGTACGGATCTCAGAACAAACAGCAACTTTTGCTTTATAAAACATTAAGAGACTGGTTTTTATAACCGAAGTGGAGAGTGTTTACAGTGCGGTACGCACTGAGTCCTTATATAAAACAGACACGTTTCGTCTGTAAAGGGTTCATACAGCATAGGGAGAACTCTCCGCGTTGACTCCTTACACATTACATTTATTTTTCTATCTGGTTATATAATCGTGTATTTCGCAGCTTGTTGGCCTTTGCTTTTTTACATCCATGTTCATTTCACCTGCCCTCATTTATGCATGTGTTGCCTTCATTCTCGTTTTCCCCTAAGCTTTGTTGGCGTCAGATTAAACGCGCTGATTATATGCTACTGTGCTCTATACGTCAGCACTGCAGTCGCAGAACACAGTTACGGTTAGTATAGTGGGGCGTCACTACGCACTGTAGGTTCGTGAATCAGAGCTTTCAGCATGCGTGGTTAATGTACTAGAAATAAACCGCAGCCTCGCTTCGTTTTGTTTGTCCGTTTCGTAATTTTTGTGCAGAATACCGTTGTCGGGGTGGGTTAGGGGGGGGGGGGAAGGCGATTTGGCCAGCGGAGAGATGCTTATGTTGACATCGGTTCTGATATGACGCAGCTTCCGTTTTATAGTTCGTACTAACGCCCTGAAGGAGCGCTGTCTGATCAGCACGAACGTTTTGGACTCGGTTTCTGTGCCAAAATACGCCACCTCTGTGTCCAAGCACCACACCGTTGTTACTCGTTTACCAACAGTGTTATGGTTTTTGACTCGTACACCGAATGTACCTGGTTTGAATCTCTGCTGATGCACCAGCTGACCTGATATTTGTTTTGTGGTATATGGGGCATTTGAAGGGCCACTACGGGTTTCACAGCGCTCTCCAGTGGTCCATATTCTGAGCCAGATGAATCCCATCCACAGCGTCATACCATTCATTTACATTGTCTTTGAGAAGGCGTCATTAAATAAAAGCAAAGTTCACCCTAGAACAAGCCATGAAGGCGCAGAGGGGAGTAGAGGTATAGCTCTACTCTTTCTTTAACTTCGGCGCTAGATGGAGGTCAGTGGCCAAGGCCACGACCCGGTCGCTTGTTTTTCCATGGCGCAACAGCCCCCAGTGGGCCAGGGCCCCCTCATTATCGAGGCTTCACGATCACACTCAGACACACCACAGTCGGTAGGACTCCTCTAGACGAGTGATCAGCCCGACCCAGAGACCTCTACCTGACAACACACAACACTCACAACAGACAGGCATCCATGCGTCCGGCGGGGTTCGAACCCCCGATCCCAGCCAGCGAGCTGCGTCAGATCCACACGTTAGACCGCGCGGCTACTGGGATGGGCACCCCGGTCGCTTTACCATGGCGAAATCATCTTATTTGGCTTATAGTCACTGTCAAGAGCGTTTTAAAGTTTGAATTGGCTTTCGTCTGGGCAGAAAACGGAATATGTTGGAGTACCCTGGTTATGTAAATCAGATTCGATTTGTCAGATTGACACTATTGCTGTATATTTGTAGTTTAAACGTTTTGAATCCATGAATGTGTCCGAAACGCGGTTCTCGTGTCGCGATAAGCTAAATGTGTCCCTGAATCACCGCGATGTGATTTGTCTTCGTCCGCTCGGGTTCGTGCACTGAGGTGCAGCTCTAGCAGGCGAGTGTGAATATGGCCTGTAACGTCCTGGGCTGAGCTTGATAGAGGAACGAGAGAGGAGGAATTCTACGTGAGCAGGTGTACAAGTGTGTTGACTAGCCGGCTGTTCGTTTCTTTCAGCATTAGAGTCGTCTGGCATACAGTTCTTGTGGTTTGGTAGAAGCTGAAGACGGATTCGGCAGGTTCCTGCGATACACTGGTATCTATCCATCATACCTAGAAGGGTGTTAACGCCCTCCGCAGTGCGTTCGTCAGTCTCATACCAGATATGTGATTTGTTTGCCGTTTATCATCTTTCTTATTACTGTCTGCGTTTTCTTTTGAATTTTAATATTTCCTTCTTATTTGCTCCCCTAAGATCCTCTTCGTGTCCCATCTCTATCGCCATCTCTTTCCTGTTCCTGCCTTCCTGCCTTGTAGGGTCTGTCTTTCGCTCCTAGTCCTGCCTTTGTCATTTATTTTTTTCTTTCCTATTTATGCTTTGTTCCCAGCTTATTTTCTCGTTCTTCCTCCTCTGCGTTTCGTTCTCTATTTTTGCCAGTGATGACACGCCGAGTGTAATGAATTCCTACACTGCATTCGTACGTAGCAAGTTATTTCCACCATCAGTTTAACCCTTTAAGGACGAAACGTATCTGCTTTATATAAGGACTCAGTGCGTACCGCGCTGTAAACACTCTCCACTTCGGTTATAAAAACCAATCTCTTAATGTTTTATAAGGCAAAAGTTGCTGTTTGTTCTGAGATCCGTACAAAACACATAAACGCAATGTGAGCACCACGTAGAATTTTTTAATGTTAAACCGGGTAGTACGTAAAGTTACCGCTAGGCTTTAAAAGGTTAAATTAAGATGGACAGTAAGTGTACATGAGTATTCCGTTTATGTATCTCCTGAATACGGCTTTGTCAGTTTTGTTCCAAGGTGTAAGCGACGTTTCGTTTCGTATTTTTTGCGGGCAGGTTGTGACGACGGTGATATGGGGAACGAGCAACTAAGATTGAACATTGATTTTCGTCAGTTGGTCCTAAACTGCAGATATTCTGGAATATGACATCGTGTAGGTTGGTAGGTGAGTACCAGTTGTGTGTGCTTGTGTGCGGGGGTGGGGGGGGGGGGGGCGGTGGCTAGGCTATAAAATTCGCGTATCACCTGTTGGACAAATACGTACAAATAATGCAGGGTTGCCACGACGCGGCTCGGGCACGTCAGTGGTGCGGCTGGCGCAATTTGCCCATAAAAAACAATAATCGAAATTTTTTGTAAAGTGCACTCTAGAACAGACCACTAGCGCAACTAGTGGATTCTCCAACAAGCAATAATTCCTTTTGTCGCTAACAGAAAGGGCTGGCTGCGTTCTGTCAATCAGTGCGCAGTTTTGATACCGTACGTTTGACTTGATATCTAAAGACGTGGCACTTGGCAAACGAAGCCCTGCTCTGGTCCCACTGGACTAATTATGTATTTCCACGCTTTCTATTGTTTTATTTCATTGGTGTTATGTTTCAAAACGCTGTTGGTAGCTCACAGTGTTTGCCGTTTATAGGGTAATTGGTGAATGATAAAGCGGATAAAATTTTGAAGGCACCAGTCGAGGTACAATTCGAGCGTTGGCAGGAGGGAGTCGAGTTGGCGCTGAACCAGGCTGCTCTGTTTGACCTCTCTTTTTCCTAGTTGTGCAAATATACAATGTTTTGTTTGCCTTCGTGTGACAGAAGGATGTATGAGCTGTTTGGTTTTTTTTTTTTTTTTGCCTTTAACATGAATTGAATGATTGAATTTAAAAGGCAGAAAGCAGCAGAACCGGAATTACCTTCTCAGTGATATTTCTAGTAACCTTTAAGATCGACTGAGCGATTGTTAACAGTCCTGATCGCCGTATGGTATGGCAAGACTTCTGTCAAGAATTCGTGATGTGAAGTAGTTGCGTCGATTTTGGATGAAACTGTGGACTGTGCCAAGACACGCGGAGTTATTCTGCTGTGCCGTACTTATATATTTTTAAAGTTTCGTTTTTATCATGTTGGTGCATACAGGATTTTGGTGGGAGACCTGAGGGAAGGCGACCATTTGGGAGACCCAGGCGTAGAGGGGAAGATAATATTACAATGGATCTTCATGAAGTGGGATGGGGCATGGGCTGGATTGAGCTGGCTCAAGATAGGGACAGCTGGCGGGCTCTTGTGAATGTCGTAATGAACCTCCGGGTTCCATAAAATGTGGGGAATTGGACAGCTACGTGAGCATCCTGGTTTTCTTACTGCGTGTTTGTAGTCTGCCGCATGAGTAACTTCAGAAATTATTTTGCCGTGTGGTCAGTTAATGCCTACATTGAAAGATATCCTTAGGCCAAGTACCGTTGTTTCTATGAAAGGATATTATTTAGGCCATAGTTGGCTGTATGTCAGCAGGAAACCGTTTTCAAAATTTGATTTCTTGATTAGAAAAGATAGAAGTTATGTTGTGAGACGTTTTCACGGTGGTGGGTGGGGTTCATATTGTGTGGTCTTGTGGGTTAAGATATAGTACGCCTGTAGGTAGGTACCAACATTAGTACCTTCAGATGGGGACAGTATGTTCTCCCGGATATACTGGTATCCACGTACCCCGTAGAAATCAGAAATGCATGTCTAAGAAGATATTTTAGGCGTATAAACATGAAATTGTGTATCAGCTGAGCATCCGAAATTGTGTTATACTTAGGTCTCAGCTATTTAAGATTTGTACCTTTTAGTTACTGTCAATTGTAACATGTGTGTGGGAGTGTTAAATAATTTCTGTCCTTAGATTTTCGCGGCGTCTGACTGATGTGTGAATTCAGCTTTCATGTTTTAGGAGTGGACGTTGAGACAGCTGCAACGTGCAGCGTAGGAAGAATTAGAGTATTGCTTCATTGTTTTAAAATGACATTCTTTGCCTATTTTTTTAAATTTGTTAATAATTATGGAATTAGGGAGAAGCCGGCCTTGTTAACAAAGCATGTCAGTACAACGGAATTAATATCTATTTTAATTTAATTTTAATTTTATTTTAATTTAATTTTGTAAGAGTTCTTGAAATTTGAGCCAGAAGATGGCGTAGTTATGCCGAAACTAACAGTTCATTTTACCTTTTTAACTTTTCAACTTTTTAATACAATAAAGTTTGTTGTTTGGCTGTTAGACTGGTTCATTCTTTCTATTATATTGAATTAATATTTCCTTGACAGTACACGCCATGAAGGTGTGTAGGGGGAATAGAGGTAAAGCTCCATTCATTCTTCATCCCTGCGCAAGACGGAGGCGAGTGGTTACCTTCACTCCCAGGCCCCTTTATCCTCTGCACTCATTCCACAGTAGGCTTGGTGGACTGCACAGATGGTATGGGCGTTTTGGAGAAGAGCAAAATCTCATACCCTGCTGGAGTCGGAACTCTTGTCCGTCCAGTATATTGGCCTAGTAACTAACTAAACCGGCTGTACATGGGACTTCTGCAGAATAAACCATTTGGTATTTTAAAAGTAAAAATGGATGCTTTGCAAGTAGAGGGAACGTTTATTTATGGGATATGATAGTATCGTTTGAGACATAATGTGGAATGAGTGCAGGATTCGCTTACTTTTGCATACGTGATACAGCGAAGTCTGTCGTCTTTACAGTATCGCTTACGAATGGGCTGGATTATCGATGTAGTTTAGAACTTCTGGTGCTTGTTCAGCGCAGCCTTCAGGCACAAATCTCCATTAATTGGTTGTCGTTAGGGATGACGTATTTTGTCGCTACCGTTTTGATACAGCTGAATCCCATGTCGCGGTCCAGTGCTTCGAACGCTTCCTTAACCTTTTAAAGCCTAGCGGTAACTTTACGTACCACCAGGTTTAACATTAAAAAATTCTACGTGGTGCCAACATTGCGTTTATGTGTTTTGTACGGATCTCAGAACAAACAGCAATTTTTGCCTTATAAAACATTAAGAGACTGGTTTTATAACCGAGGTGGAGAGTGTTTACAGCGCGGTACGCACTGAGTCCTTATATAAAACAGATACGCTTCGTCTTTAAAGGGTTAATCCCGCCTTTCGACGCTTTATAGTCTGAATTACTTGACTAACTAACTCCATGGAGCAGAGGCCTTCTTGAGAAGCTAACAGTTTCTCAGCTAGTCAAGAAATTCCCCGCATTTTATGGAACCCGGAGGTTCACTGCCTGATTCACAAGAGCCCGCCACCTGTCCCTATCCTGAGCCAGTTCAATCCAGTCCATGCCCCCATCCCACTTCTTGAAGATCCATTTTAATATTATCCTCCCATCTACGCCAGGGTCTCCAAAGTGGTCGCCTTCCCTCAGGTCTCCCCACCAAAATCATGTGTGCACCTCCCTTTTCCGCCATACGTGCTACATGCCCCGCCCATCTCATTCTTTTCGATTTGATTACCCGAATAATATTTGGTGACGAGTACAGATCATTAAGTTCCTCGTTGTGTAGTCTTCTCCCCTCCCCTGTCGCCTCTTCCCTCTTAGGCCCAGATATCCTCCTCAGCACCCTATTCTCGAACACCCCCAGTCTTTGTTACTCCCTCAGTGTGAGAGACCAAGTTTCACACCCATACAAAACAAGTAAGACTACAGTTCTGTATATCCTCTGAATTACTTTACTGTATTCTTAATGAACCAATAAACAGGGTGCTGCAGAATGCCACTCTGTTGCTTTGTGTACTTACGGACGAAACTGGGCAGTGTGATTCGTACTGTAGTTGGGCAGGGCAGTGAGTGTAGGCGCGCCGTCGTGTAGCTCCTAGATTTATCGGGTTGTGTTCACTTATAAAGGTACAGGAGAAGCCGGACGCTATTTAAGAAATGCCCGGGTGGGGGGGAGTGGAAGTATAGTTCCACGCGTTCGTAACCTCAACACTTTCTGGAGCTGCAGTTCAGACTTAGATAACAGTGTTGTGTCGATACAGTCAACTACAAAATGTTCACTGATGGTTTTCTGAACGTGTTTACAACTCTGTGGAGCCCGTATTACAGCTTGTCAGTCTTCCATCTGTTCCACAGCGCGCGCGGAACACCTGTACAACAGCTGTACGGATTTTCATGAATTTTCTTACTGGAGACTTTTGCTGAAATTTGTCGGCAACGCTGTAATGAGGACATAATCACTGGCGTAATTCGTAACATGTAAATCGTAGCGGAAATAATGTGGAACAAAACGTATAGGGAAAAATATTAAAAGAAAATTATGCCCAATACAGACAGACGCCCGGTGACGTACATAACAGTTATGGTCCGGCAGGCGCGGTTTAAGTTGAATTTTGCGCAAGGCGCAAACGAGTATACGTGTGGTTAACTGTGTGCATAAGTAGAGGAGTGCAGGCGAAATCCAAACAACAAGCTGGAACCTGATGTGCAGTAGCATGACTGCCCTGTCTCCCGTGTTATCGCCCAGCAGTATTCTTCCGTCACCCTTGTATGTATTACTGGGCGTTTATTCCTACAAGGAAAAATTCGTCGCTCTCTTAAAAAAATGTTGTTACCTTTTTTATTTTTGAAGACGCCTTCGCAAAATTGCGAAAAACGACCATTGACTTCGTCGTGTCTGTCCCTCTGTCCACAGGGAACAACTCTGCTGCCACCGGACAGATTTTCATGGAATCTGTATTTGAGTGTTTTTCGAAAATCGGTCGATAAAATTAAAGTTTCATTGAACTTTGGCAGGAATAACAACTACCCTACGTGACATATGTACATTTGTGATAATATCTCGCTGGATTCTTCTTAGAATGAGAAACGTTTCAGACAAAAGTTGTAGACAAAAAAAAAAGTTGTTTTCCGTAACTGTTTTCCGAAATTCTTGTCGTTTGTGAGATAATGTGGAAAAATATGATACAGCCAGCGACGCCACAGATGACAATATGATACGGTGCATGCGCTTTGCATGTTGGATAACTAAGGCTACAGACACTCGCTCGGAATATGTAATACTTAATTGCTTTTCCACGGCAACAGTGGTTACGCGAACGCCTCTGTATGTTACCTTTATACATACATTGTGTGTCTTGTTTAACCCTTTAAAGACGAAGCGTATCTGTTTTATATAAGGACTCAGTGCGTACCGCGCTGTAAACACTCTCCACTTCGGTTAAAAAAAACCAGCGTCTTAATGTTTTATAAGGCAAAAGTTGCTGTTTGTTCTGAGATCCGTACAAAACACATAAACGCAATGTGGGCACCACGTAGAATTTTTTAATGTTAAACCTGGTCGTATGTTAAGTTACGGCTAGGCTTTAATAGGTTAAATTGCTGAAGTCTGAAATTGTGTAACTTGGAATTCGGCGAATCGGGAGTGTTTCCACACTTTTACGCCTTTTATCAGTTAACCGTACAGTTCCGTAGATAATTATTAAAGAGGGCGTTTTTAAAATTTAGAAGCAAGAACAGAACTAACGTTATGGCATTTTTTTCAGTATGTGTGCATTGCCTAACTTGTTTCAATTTCAGGACTGCTAAGTGTGGTGGACGCGCCCGGGGCATCTGCGAGTATTCCCGTTGCCCTTGTCATAGGAACGATACGTGGGGGTTGTATTTGTGCTTTCACTGAAACGTGATTAGATCAAATGTCGTTTGGCCGTCGATTGTCCTCGCGTTAATTACTTCATCGTGTGGTGTGACTGTTGATCGCTGTGTTTGAAGTCTGCCAACATTTTATGTTCGCTAGACTGTACACAACCAGTTACATAACAGCTGTTGGTGTGGCATTAAACATCTGTTTGTAAAACAGTGTTCAGAGTGGCGGGTTGGTTTTAGCACACTGAGGGCTGTGGTTTTGGTTCAGTGACGAGAAATAAGTTTGGATTATATCCATGACCATGCTTAGTTCTGGGCGTTAGTGGCTAGATTCTCGTCGCCCTGCTTATTACAGTTGATTGACGACTTCTGAAATTTTCATCGTGTTGGGCGGTGTACATTAGTTACTGCATTAGCCGGGACCCCGTGATATGACGGCGTTAAAATAATGTTCACGCGATACTCCACAACATCATTTCATTTTATTTCCACGGACAACCCTTTAGTTGATCTGTCCATTTATATTTATAGCCATAAATGGATAATGTGAAATCGCTATTTTGATTAATATTCTTTATTTCTTAGTCTGACCACTTCTGTCTACTAATTGTAGGTGTAAAGGGTTGTTGTTGCACTTATGACACTCAGTGACACACACACACACACACACACACACACACACACACACACACACACTCAGTAGGACTCCTCTGGACGAGGGATCGGCCTGTTGCAGAGACCTCTACCTGAAAACACAACATTGACAACATCTTGCAAAGCTCATAATAGAGAGCTTGATAATTTAACGGTCAAAGTACGACGCTGCAATGCCGATCGAATCATTGGTACCAATTATTTCTTGACTGCTTAATAACGTCCGCAGCCATCTGGCGTTAACTCTAACCAACTAATTATTCACACTCCCACACGCAGGCCCAACGAATCATATAAAGTGGACAGATTAAGGTGCTTTTTCAGCATTGTGGGCCGTGTGTTTAGTAGTTACTGTGTACGTTAATCCACTGTGTCAGTTATACACCAGCACGAGCTGAGTCCACGTGTTGCAAGCCACACTAAACTTTTATGACACTCAATGGGATCTGATGGAAGACATTGATAGACGGAACCACGATGTTATCTTTACCATTTCGCAAAGGTCGTCGATGTAATACCGACTGAAACATTCAATTCCTACCGCTTATTACTGTCACATTCTGCCCCTCTGACATACGGTTACCATGGAAACGACGTACTGATAAACACTGCACCACTCAGTAGAGTATTTGGTAACGATATTAGAGACCCCAGAATATTATCTGGACAGTTGAAATGCTGAAATAAACAAGATGACCGCCAGAACCAGAGCAGTCTGTATATGCTGTTACTGCATCACTGAGGCAGGTGTAATTTGGGTAGTGACGTCATGAGGAGCGCTGGCGTGATGCATACTTTACAAGCTTCAGCTTTTATATAACCTACCCACTACACATCTGGTTTCTAGGTCGGGGCCTCAGTGTTGCTGTGTTGTAACCAAATGTGGAGGAGCATGCACTGCTGCTAAAATGTTGTCTTTCTTGGATCCAGTTACAATCGTTTATGGGGGGGGGGGACTATAATTTTTGTGTTCTTTTTTTGGAAAAAGGGGAGAACATTGTAGGCCTGGAAAGAGAAATTTTGTTTGAAGTCAGTTGTGATATTTCTTAGCGTTTAAACAGGCACCCTTCCTTGTGAAGAACACTCTGTAATTAACCCTTTAAAGACGAAGCGTATCTGTTTTATATAAGGACTCAGTGCGTACAGCGCTGTAAACACTCTCCACTTCGGGTGTAAAAACCAGTCTCTTAATGTTTTATAAGGCAAAAGTTGCTGTTTGTTCTGAGATCCGTACAAAACACATAAACGCAATGTGGGCACCACGTAGAATTTTTTAATGTTAAACCTGGTGGTATGTAAAGTTACCGCTAGGCTTTAAAAGGTTAATAAAGAACACGTTGGGGAGTGCTTTGTCTTCCCTTGCCTTGTCCCCGTCGACACACATGACGTGTACCTCATCGGCACTGAGTGTGCAGCTTGTACTGTACTGTTGTGTTGTGTGTACGTTACTGCCATGTGGTCAGTTAGGCTGGGCTTGGGGCAGTCGTGATGTTGCAAGTTATTAATGCAGTGTTGGTTGGACATGATGGAAACTGTGTGGGGGTGTCTACATCATCTGAATCGCTGCTGGTAACCAACGCATTGTGGAGCCGGGGTAGCGTAGCCAGTATAGTGACTGGGCTGCGGGCTGGTCGGTCCGTGGTTCGAATACAGGCGGGGACGAGGCGTTTTTCTCTTTTCCATGACGTCCACACCTGCTCTGGTTCCCACCCAGCCTCCTGTTCAGCGGATGTTGATGTTCCTTCCCAGGGGTTGAAGAGGGCGGCGTGTGAGTTTTACTGCTGGTCCCATCTAGCGTAGACGGTACTGATTACTGGAGTCATACCTTTACTTTCCCTATATGCCTTCATGCGTGGACAGGGGAAACTTTATATTTTGTTTTAACCCTTTAAAGACGAAGCGTATCTGTCTTATAGGAGGACTCAGTGCGTACCGCCCTGTAAACACTCTCCACTTCGGTTATAAAAACCAGTCTGTTAATGTTTTATAAGGCAAAAGTTGCTGTTTGTTCTGAGATCCGTACAAAACACATAAACGCAATGTGTGCACCACGTAGAATTTTTTAATGTTAAACCTGGTGGTACGTAAAGTTACCGCTAGGCTTTAAAAGGTTAATAGGGCGTTTCTTTCAGCACAGCCACTTAGCCGCTTGTCTTTACCTTGTATAGCAGGGTTAAGTTTTGTTACGTAAGTTTGTATTCTGCTTGATGCTAACTGGGAAGTAACTACATCAAGTGTTGCAAGACCCAAATTCTTAATTGAAACATTTCACAAACATCGCTTTAAAACAGCTAGGCAAAAATGGGTATCAAAATTCCTAGCGTTTGAAACGTTAGAAAAGGTAAGCGGGTGTACGAAGTCCTCCTTTAATCCCTGCCCAGGCTGTACTGGCTTCAGCCCGGCCCGCGAGCTAGCTGTCGCTGTCTTCCCACCATTCACCGTAGCTGCGTTGACCCAACGCGCAACGTCTGGGTAGGGCACAGCCCGCGCTCGTTTTCCGCAGCGCTTACGCGTCCGTCACGAATATTTGAATTTAAAATTTCATGCATATTCTTGTAAAGAATTTACGTATCTCCTAACGAAAACTTTATTCGGATATTTAGTTTAATTTTTCTCATTTGTGAGGAGTTGCAGCCGTAATGGGCGAGGTGCCCCTGGTGGTCGGCTTTACCACGGGAGGGGGTGGAGCCCCCGTTACTCATTGAGTAGGAGGCTGATTGGCCCTCAGAACTGATCTAGACGCTATGGAGAAGAGAGGATTATCTTACCCTTGCCAGAAATTGAACCTCCATTCTTTGGTCGTTGTGCCCTTGTCCTACTGAACTGTGATAGGAGCTTTTTTTGTGTTCTCCTTCTATAATTCGACTCCTTGTTCGCCATTTATGTTGATGCGTTCGCTGTGTGACTGAAAAAGGCCCCCCTCTGGTGAATAAGCCTGCCATTACAAAGGCACGTTGTTTCAGATATGATGTGGCCTTTGCCGGAAATTGCTGTTGCATTTCGCTTTGTTGTATCGCAGACAGCCTGTCTAGCGCACATGTCTGCATGCGATGAACTGGAAGCAGATTTCAGACAGTCGACTTGAAAGTAAATCGAAATATTGACTGTGTATTGTGCATGATACGTGGTATTACGCGTTTAATAAATTCTGACAAAAATGCCCCTAAATCTGTACAGCGTGTCTCATATATGGACGTTATTATCACCTGTTAACCTTTTAAAGCCTAGCGGTAACTTTACGTAACTTTATAAAACATTAAGAGATTGGCTTTTATAACCGAAGTGGAGAGTGTTTACAGCGCGGTACGCACAGAGTCCTTATATAAAACAGATACGCTTCGTCTTTAAAGGGTTAAATATTACATGTATTAGGACGAAACTGTCAATTGGCCATGACTTCTTTGTACACAGAATGTGGGCAGAGTTTGAATTTATTATGTGGAGTTGATTGTTGTACAGAAACGTTATGTGAGTGTGTATTTAAGCAATTTAAGAAAAATAATATTGCAAGAACACGAAAAAGAAGGAACAGAAACACGAAGAACCCCGTAGAAGTGAGTGTAATATGATTATTAGAAGAATTTGACGCAGTAGTAATGCTAATACGGCCGCAGGTGTTCTCTGCCTCAATTATCCCAGTTAGTCTTCATGAACTGCAAACTCATCCATCATGTGGAAGACCAGACAAGTAATTTTTCCTCCAGACGTGTCATCTTATGAGAAAATGCTTAAAAGCCTTTTAGAGACTCCGTAAGAAATTCCGGCTTTATGGGCAATGCTAGGAAGTTAAATTTTATAGAACACTGTGTGTGACGTGCGACGGGAATTGAACACCGAGGGTGTCCTCATTTGCTACGTGATAGCGTCCTCTCGTTATTCACTTATAAATGTAACACTTTTTTTTTGTTCTTAAAATAAGCTCTGAAGCGAGTATAGCTCGGTTCGAAGAGCCGAGGATTTGAGGTTAGATTCCTGGCAGGCGAGGTTTTTCCTGTATCCAGGTCCACCAGACGGTGTGTAGGGCGCACCCAAGCCTCGTCTGATTGAGCACCCGAGGCAGGGCGTGCGATGTCATGTTTACCACTCATCTTCACGTAGTTCTGGTGACGTGGTTAGGTAAGAACGTGTAGAGCTGTAACACCGCTTCCGCCATATTCGCTCATAGCGTAGTGTTCCGTTAAACGCGGGGACTTTTTTTACCCTTTCACGTTTGGTAGCGGTGGTGTAAAGACGGTGTAGATGACCGGTGTGCTGTTACCAACAGCCACGCGGACGCGTGGTACTCCCTGTTGCTAATGCTGAATGCCGACTTGCCTTCTTCTCCTGCAGTGTAATGATATTTCAGTACGTACCGTTATTCTGTGAGTCATATTTTTCACTGAGAATATTTCTAGTTCACGGAATTGAGCAAACGCTCCAGGGCTTCGTAACTTGGGAAAGTAGAAACACGAAACTTTGTAGTTTTTTTTAAATTAATAATTACTTGCATTTTTATCGCTTAAATGAGTCATATGAAACCAGTTGTTGAGTCTTTCGTGTTTTATCTAACTTTTGTAATACGTTTGGTTTGTGAGTGAAGTCACGACCTTGGACCAAGAGAAAGAAAGGTCGACCGACTCGGGCTTGCACACAGTCGCACATAAACTGTAATGCCATTTTTAGCGTTCAGAGCATTTTTTTTTATTTCCCACTCTGCTATGGTGTACTTGTGTTTCTAACATGCAGAGAAGTGCAGAGAAATGCTTAAAAAATTGTCTTGTTTTCCGCCCCATAGGACGCACTTTTGCCCTGAAATATGCTTCCCGAAATTATCCTCAGTCTTTATACCGTCCCGTGTTTATAAGTTAAATCCGCAGAAGTACGTTGCTGATTACAGGGTGCGTCTTAGCACTCGTAGCGTATTTTGAGGCGGGAAGTTCAGTAATTAAACTGTTGTATACTAATTCTTTAAAGCTTAGTGGTTATTTCATGTACCCTCAGGTTTAACATTTAGAATCTCTACGTTCTGCCCACAGAGTATATTTGTTTTGTGTGGGTCACAGAACATACAGTGATCATTTCCCTGCATAGCATTAACTGATCGTTTTTAACCGGGATGGCGAGTGTTTACTGCGCGGTACAAACTGTGTCTTTAAATAAAATAGATTACGGTTCGTATTTAAAGTGTTAATGAACCATCGAGATGTATCAGAGCAGTGTTGTTTAAATAAAATAGATTACGGTTCGTATTTAAAGTGTTAATGAAGCATCGAGATGTATCAGGGCGGTGTTGTTGGTACAGTTGTGGCAGGTGATAGGGACAGGTGGCGCGCTGTTGTGAGTGCGGTAGTGAACCGTCGGGTTCCGCAAAATGCGGGGAATTTCTTGACTAGCTGAGGACCTGGTAGCTTTCCAAGAAGGCCTCTGCCCCATGGAATTAATTAGTTAGTTAGTTAGTTAGTTAGTTAGTTAGTTGTGATAGGTAGGTAGTTGTGATAGTTAATTGTGATAGTTGTGTTAGTTAGTTAGTTAGTTAGTTAGTTAGTTATGATAGGTAGGTAGTTGTGTTAGTTAGTTGTGATAGTTAATTGTGATAGGTAGTTAGTTGTGTTAGTTAGTTAGTTAGTTAGTTAGTTAGTTAGTTAGTTAGTTAGTTAGTTGTGATAGGTAGGTAGGTAGTTAGTTGTGATAGTTGTGATAGTTACTTGGTTGTGATAGGTAGGTAGTTGTGTTAGTTAGCTAGTTGTGATAGTTGGTTGGTTGGTTGGTTGGTTGGTTGGTTGTGATAGGTAGTTAAGTAAACGAATATTAAGAGACCTTTGTTGCTCTTTGCGTTGCGAATATTTTCATGTGGTTACAAATTGTATGTCTGTGATTGCCCTTTATTTGCCAGTCCCCCATTTTTGGTGGGTAACTCACCAGTTGCATACAACCGCTCGGTTTATTAAGCTTGTGTGTCAGAGAGTCAGAACCGTTCCGACCGAGAGTGTAAAAATGTCGTTCTGCCATCCATGGAGGACCAGTGCATTCGTGCGTGCGGTGCGGTGGACTTACGCGTTTTATTACAGTAACAGTACGCAGATCGTGTGCTGGACAGGTGCTCGATTGCCTGAAGTGATGGGAATGTGTCAGGCAAGCATGCACACAGGAGTTTAATAAAAGTTGAAGGGAAGCTCACACATGTGTGAGTGTAAAAGCTGGTTTACAGTTGGGTGGTTTAATAAATGTTGATACAGTGGATGCGTGTTGTGGGAATCCGGCGTGGTCATTCACTTGCTGCACCCCATTGCCACCGCCCCCCCTCCCCCGCCCGCAGCACAGTGTTGTATGAGACAGGGCACGTTTTCGGAATTTGTGCAAAATCCCCACATATGCATTCCACAGATTGGTGCACTGAGCCAGTTGTGAGATCGGGTCGGCTGTGTTTTGCAGCGGCTTGTTACTCTGTATTACTTCACACGTGAAAACATATATATAGTGTCACCCTAACCTAGCGCCCATGTAAAGAGAAATTCCGTTACGCTGTACAGTCGAACTCGGTTATAACGTCATGAAAGGGACAGAATATTTTGTGCCGTTATCGCCAAATATTATTGGGGTGATCAAATCGAGAAGACTGAGATGGGCGGGGCATGTGGCACGTATGGGGGAGGAGAGAGGTGCATACCGGATTTTGGTGGGGAGACCCGAGGGAAGGCGACCACTTGGGAGACCCAGGCGTAGATGGGAGGATAATATTAAGATTGATCTTCGGGAAGTGGGATGGGGGCTTGAACTGGATTGAGCTGGTTCAGGATAGGGACAGGTGGCGGGCTGTTGTGAATGCGGTAATGAACCTTCGGGTTCCGTAAATGCAGGGAATTTCTTGACTAGCTGAGAAACTGTTAGCTTCTCAAGAAGGCCTCTGCTCCATGGAATTAGTTAGTTAGTTAGTTAGTTAGTTAGTTAGTTAGTTAGTTAGTTAGTTAGTTAGTTAGTTAGTTAGTTAGTACCGGTCGTCGTTGTAACCGAGCAGTATAATGTTACGGTTAATAGTGAGGAATTAATTGGTACCACAGAAAATCTGACACTGTAGGTGGGGTGTCTTATAAACAGATGTCGTTATAAGCGGGTTCGACTGTATTTTGATCTACCGCCACCCTAGATATATCGCCACAAACTGCGGTGACAAACAGTGGCGCCTTGTCGGAGTGCCACTGTACTTGCATATATACATACATGTATATAGAATGAATGAGTGATTAACCCTTTAAAGACGAAGCATATCTGTTTTATATAAGGACTCAGTGCGTACCGCGCTGTAAACACTCTCCACTTCGGTTATAAAAACCAATCTCTTAATGTTTTATAAGGCAAAAGTTGCTGTTTGTTCTGGGATCCGTACAAAACACATAAACGCCATGTGGGCACCACGTAAAATTTTTTTAGTGTTAAACCTGGTAGTATGTAAAGTTACCGCTAGGCTTTAAAAGGTTAAATTATGCCGTTCCTGTGTCTGCGTATCACTTATAATTGAGCGTACGCACTCCAGGTGGCAGTGGAAAGCGTGTTCCCTTAACTCGATACTTACCGACGGCCGTGACCTTTGCTGTTGTATTGGATGAAGCTCTGTTTTAAAGAAGCGAAATTTCGTATTGTGTGCGTATTCAGTGAAATTGTGATGCCCTGTTATGCCCTTCAAGGGCTGCGATGCACCAGTGGAAGGGCTGTCTGTGGAAATGTTTGGTGGAGTGGCGTATTGTTAGACTGTCGCCTGGATATTTGAATTTTTTTTCACTAATTTGTTATGTCAGAACTGTAAGTTTGCCTGCTTTTTTGTATGGGTGTGAAACTTGGTCTGTCACGCTGAGGGAGGAACAAAGGCTGAGGGTGTTCGAGAATAGGGTGCTGAGGAGGATATTTGGGCCTAAGAAAGACGAGGTGGCAGGGGAGTGGAGAAGACTACATAACGAGGAACTTAATGACCTGCACTCATCACCACATATTATTGGGGTGATCAAATCGAGAAGAATGAGATGGGCGTAGCATGTAGCACGTATGGGGGGAAACGAGAGGTGCATAGTGGATTTTGGTGGGGAGACCTGAGGGAAGGAGGCCACTTGGGAGGCCCAGGCGTAGATGGGAGGATAATATTAAAATGGATCTTCAAGAAGTGGGATGGGGGCATGGACTGGATTGAACTGGCTCAGGATAGGGACAGGTGGCGGGCTGTTGTGAATGCGGTAATGAACCTTCGGGTTCCATAAAAAGGGGGGAATTTCTTGACCAGGTGAGGACCTGCTCAAGAAGGCCTCTGCTCCATGGAGTTAGTTAGGTAGTTAGTTAGTGAGTTAGCTAGTTAGTTAATTTGATATATAGGTTGTGTCAAGAAGGTGTAACATTATACGGTAGCATAAACCAAAGGACCGGAATGCAGTTCGTGACCACAGCGAAAGCGCTCCGATCTCGTACTGTACAAGGTGTAATGCAAATTTGTTACATGTTATGTGATTCACCTGTCTAATGTGCTGTGTTGTTTTGTTGCAGGTGAGTGAGCCAGCGTTGCCCGCGGCGGTGCAAGTTTTCTGCAGTATCGCCCCAGAGACCTACCTGCAGCTCGTCCCACCATAAGACACGGAACAGATTATGTTAAACGTGTCAGTGAGGATCCAGCGGCCGGTGTGGTCGGTGGAGAACCCCGTCAGGATGCGAGATTTAAGGTCATCATCTGTTGATTGATGGCTACAGACTTCCGGGAATATGACGCCGTGTACATTTGCATAGGTACCGACGTTACGTAAGAGCGTTCTGCCTCAATTTCAGGGTCTCGGACCGTCCTGAGGAGGGAAGCAGTATTCTGTTTCGAAGTGTCTGAACCTATATACCAGTATACACGGAGTATTCCCCAGAAGATGGGCATTTTTGCTATCAGGATGGTTAATAACATCGAGAGAGGGTGGCAATAAATGGATTCTGGTGGCTGATGTTGGGACCAATAGGGGGTTGTTATGCATACGGTAATGGATCCTCTGGTTCCATAAAAGTAGGGAAATTTCTTGGCTAGGAGCTGTGCGACTGGTAGGTTCTCAAGAAAGGTTCTGCAGCGTCACACGTTTGTTTAGTTAGGGCTGTATAATTTTTGTATTGTGTATGTTTTGTCTTGTGTGGGGGTGTTCTGACTGCATACAAAAGATGTCCAAACGAATTTGAAACCAAAGAATTTTAAGTGTAAAATTAACCACTGTGAAAAACGTTGAATGCATTTCGTTTTGGGTTTTGTCGCCCCAGTTTGTTTTTAAATCACTGCGCTTCAGAAACCGTATATGAGGCGTTTTTGAGAGTAGCAAAGCAAAATGTTCATATTAGAGATTCTTACAGCCATCGCCTGGGGTGTTAGGCCACGCAAGTTTTATACAGTTTCCTCCGACGCTTGTTACCTTTTATACCAGACTGCACGGTGTCACATCCCAGAGAGGCCCCACTCTTACTGTAGCGTCACTTTCTTGTGCTGTTCGCGTTATACACGAGGTGAAGCCAGTTTTCGAAATGTGGCTTAGAAAAGAGTAGGAAAATGGTAGAAAATTGTAGTTTTCCGTCGATGCCATAAAGGCGTAGAGGGGGAGTACAGGTGTAACTCCACTCATTCCTAGCCTTGGCCTTAGATGGAGGTGAGTGGCCAACATCATGTCTCCGCCGGTTTACCCGCCGGGAAAGTATCCTGATACCGGAGCTGTGGAGTCGGTACACAAAACCTCCGACTCCGACTCCTCGATTTTTAAAACTCCGACTCCGACTCCTTCATAAAAGCTCAATATATATTAATAACGGTAAACCTATAAGACGTTTCATCACCACCACGTGAATCATCAGGCTACTGTTTAGACTTATAACCTATATTTAAGTATAAGTCTAATGGTTACTGTAGCCAGTATCTATTTAAGATATTATATATCGAGGTCGGAGTCGGAGTCGGTACATTTTTACCGACTCCGACTCCACCGAAAATTCCTTCCGACTCCGACTCCACATCCCTGCCTGGTACTCGCTGGTTTGGAGGGTGAGGGGGCTTCAGATCCGATTTGGACGTTTCGGAGGTTGGGTGGATGGGCGAAGATTAAAAGACTGAGAAGATTGAAGGCTTCTGGGGTGTTACGCCCTCTTGACTGGTATAGAGTTACCGACGTTTCGAAAGCGTTTTTGACGTTGAAGATGAAGGACCTCAAACGTAGCGTCAGGCAATGTTAGACCATCATGGAAAGGCGTCACACCTACATGCAAATAAATAAAACTGTAGTGTCGCTGTTGGACACCCCTGTGTATTCGCCTGTGTGGTCAGGGGTTGTCAAGGTAAGTGTTCGGGTTTATGCTTCCATCGTCTTTATCCACGTTACTAAGAATGTTCCGGTGTTGGATGTTATGAAGAAAAAAGGCACAGTGCCTCCAGAGGAACTGAAGTCGGTCGTGCATTCCCTAGTATGTGCTCGTTCAACCCGTAGCTCGCGTGCAACATGTTACCCGCGACACAGTGTTGTATAACCCGCGGAGACATGTGTAGTGAGATGAGACCTTGTAACCATTTTACTGGCAAAGCGGAGATAGAACGTCGAAGAACTTGTTGAAACTTGTGGGCTGTTTATTTATGGAGACGTAAATTACATTAATAATTTATTTTATAAAAATGTGTTAAAAAGAGTGACATCCTAGTCTGGGCTGTGTACTGAAATTTTTAAGTTATTATTATTAGTGTATTTTTATTGCACGTGATGCATGCAAAAAGGAAAGAGGTAAAATTATGGATGTAGTTGTTCGTACAGTTATTTATTTCTCGTTCTGTGTATTGAATTTCGTGTTGTCTGGCTGCAGACAAAATTTTGCCGAATTTGGCCACACTACTTTAAAAGGTTGACCAGGCCCCGGCTTGGTCACTCACAGCAGTGGCCATACACAGCTGTTCGTATATTGGCTGCTTTTTTTTTTTTTTTTTCTTATGGAAGTTTTCACCTTGTAGAGTAGCGCTGTGCATACAAGTTCCAAAATACATAAGTTGTACTGCGCTTAAAGCTGATCCAAGTGGCCGCGCAGTTTAAGGCGGGGGTCTGCGGCCGCAATCTTGCTGGGATTGCGGGTTCGATTTCCGTCGGTGGTATGGATCTGTCTTGTGAGTGTTGTTTTGTCACGTAGAGGTCTCTGCCTCAGGCTGATCACTCGTCAAGAGGAATCTTACCGAATGTGGTGTGTCTGAGTGTGATCGTGGAACCTAGGTAATGAGGAGACCTGGCCCATTGGGGGCTGTGGAGACACTGAAAAAAAATAGTGCGCTTAAATCAGATTTCTTTATCGTAAATCAGTTATGCGCACGTGCGTGCGCGCGCGCGCGCACGCGTGTGTGTGGGGCAATTTCTTGCTATTAAAATCTGCGATTACGGTTTCCCATTCAGTAAACGGAAACTAAATTGGATGGTGGTGGAAAGGTGTATAAAGCAATTCAACTCCTGTGTCATACTTTAGCATTGAGAATGTAAGTCAATACAAAATATGTTGCAGTGGTCTTTTGTTTGTTCGTTTTCATCAGTGTTAATGACGCAGGCTTCTTACTAACAATTCGTAAGATATTTTCCACCAAGGGACATCCATGTTAAGTGGCTATAGCTAGTGAGGCCTTAAAATTTCTGAACTTTATCCGACAAATCCCTGTTTTGTCATCATCAGCAGCAGCGTACCCCCTAATTTCTTTTACGGCTGTGCGGACCTGCTGCTGCTCTGAGCAGAAAATTTTTACGCGACCTGACGACTGCGGGACACTTTATAAATTTGTTATTGTAATAGGCGTAATAAGAACATTTTCAACGAAAATCGAAAAATACCAGCTGTGCGGCAACAATTCAGCGTGCGCGGGAGCATTTCAGTTACTGCGCGGCCGCGCACCCGCGCAGCTTAGAGGGAACACATTATTATTATTATTATTATTATTATTATTAATTGATTGCGCCTTCTTAGACCGTCACGTTAAGGAACTATTTGATAATTATCTATTACCACCTCCGATCCCAGTGGCCGCGCGGACTAAGGCCGAGCGCTTGCTGGGATCGTGGGTTCGAATTCCGCTGGGGGCATGGATGTTTGTCTCTTGTGAGTGTTTATGTTGTCAGGTAGAGGTCTCTGTGACGGGCCGATCCCTCGTCCGGAGGAGTCCTACCGACTGTGGTGTGTGTCTGAGTGTGATCAAGTGAAAATAAACACCCTCGACACCTGCTGTGAACAGGTAGGTAGAAGAGGGAAGGACTACGAATTTATTAGCACCATATTGCAAGGCATCCTGTTCGTAAACCAGGGTCATACCCTTCTTACACGTCTCTTAAGGTAATTGTTTTGTGGAAAAGAAATTCTAAACTAAGGTGCTATGTCAGTATCTTCCTCACGATGTCAGCTGTTGCCCCGAACGACCGTCATCTGCAGTGTCTGGCGACGGTCCCTTGCAAATACTGCCGGGCAGACGCTATCGCACGCACCCGCCGAGTGTTATTACTGTCATCTTCATCGTCTCGTAGTTCATGCTCTGTACTTTAATCGAAAGACTTCAGTTCCGGTGTTTTTAAATCCCTTCGCGAACGTAGTTGTTATCAGGTTTAGGAACGCCGATTTGCTGACATTTTCTGTCTCGAAATGTCGTGTCAGGTACGTTGCAGGGTGTAGTCCTGTTAGCGTTTGTTGATTCCAGATTCGTTTGTTTGTTTGTATGTTTGTTTGTTTGATTGTTTCTTTATTTCTTTGTCTTATCTCTTTTACCTACTCACTGTAGGAGTAGAGGATTATTTTTGCACCTGATCACATTCGATGACACACACGCGCGCGCGCGGGCGTGCGCACACACACACGCACACACGCGCGCGCGCGCACGGTAGGACTCCTACGGACGAGAGATCGACCCGACGCAGAGACCGTTACCTGACGACACGCAATAGAAGACAGTCATGCCCCCGGCGGGATTCGAACCCGCAGTCCCAGGAAGCGAACGGCCCCAGACCGAGACTTTAGTGGTTCCAGAATATTATGACGGGATTATCCGGACTTGGGTCAGCTGCTTTGGTGTATTCGTACGCTCACACCGTTCGGTTTTGTCCGCTTCTACTCGGATTATTGTTGCGACGCCGCTAGTATCTAAGATTGTACGGCGTGAAGTGGTAGGAAGGAACCTGAATGGGAAAATATTTAGACGGAAGAAGTCCTGACTTACTGGACGTGCTGTACCATCATTTGCGTGCGTGCGGTAAGTGGGGGAAGCTCCGAAAAATCACCACCGCCATGACGCAGTCTATCTTACGACATGTCCGTAGCCTCTTCCAAAGCGAGTTCTCCACAAGGTGCGATCTAGTGCTTCCTCTTTCAGTTTACAGTATCTTCTCTCGTTTTCCTAAGGTCATCCAGTAGCTGCATGGTGTGTCGTTGAGGTTAATCGTTGACCGTGCCTAGATTCGAACGAGGTTTGTTCCAGATACACATCTGGAGATTTACACAGGGCAGGTTGCTGTTACGATTTTTGCTGTTTCATCAGACTGAAAACGCAACCAAGTTTGCTAGTCGCGTGTGGGCTGTTGACACTTGTCGGCGTCCCTGAGCGGTTCACGCTTTAGTATCGACCTAGGACAGGCAGGATGGAGCTGTAGAGTGTTTTTCGCTTCTTCGTAATTAACGTAGCCATTGCGCTGAGAGGTGTTTGTCACAGATTGCAGTTAATGATACGGGCGTGTCGGGTTGCGTTACCAACGGCGATTGTATGTTTCCAAGCTCGTGTAATGGAAGTCTAGTCTTAACTGTTTAATCCTTTAAAGATGAAGCGTGTCTGTTTTATATAAGGACTCAGTGCGTACCGCGCTGTAAACACTCTCCACTTCGGTTATAAAAACCAGTCTCTTAATGTTTTATAAGGCAAAAGTTGCTGTTTGTTCTGAGATCCGTACAAAACACATAAACGCAATGTGGGCACCACGTAGAATTTTTTAATGTTAAACCTGGTCGTATGTAAAGTTACCGCTAGGCTTTAAAAGGTTAAATGTATTCTTTAGGGTCCGTGCTTCTTCGCATGCCTGTATATATATATATATATATATATATATATATATATGTGTGTGTGTGTGTGTGTGTGTGTGTGTGTGTGTGTGTATAACACGTCGTAATACGGTTTTAGCGGAACGAACCCAGTGTGGTTAAACGTTAGATCTCGGCAATCAAGCTCAGGTTGGTTCTTGTCCACACCCTGAAAGAGTGTGGGAATGGTGGTGCAGCGCCACGTATTTGTAACCTCGGCACCAGTTGGAGGTGAATTGTCAACGTCACGCCCCGGCCGCTTTTCTCCCGGGAAAGAACTCCGGTACCCGTTGAATAAGAGGTCGGGTTTGCCTCAGAACACGTCTGGACGTTTTGGAGAGGAAAAATATTTGTTTATAAGATGTATGTACAGCCAGGCTGTTGGCTAATTCATGTCTTTGAGTGGCTGGGATATTAAATTGTTTTGGGGGTCTTTAGATTTTTCGGAAGTGTGCCGAAATTCGTGTGTTGCTCTTAAGAAAGACACATGTGGAATGGTGTAGTATATGGTAAGAGTCGAGTATTAAGAGAAACGTCGCGGGCTGAGGCGTGGTTCTACGGCCGCTCACTTGCGGGGGTTGCGGGTTCGAATACTGCCGGGGAAATGGATGTCTGTATCTTGTGAGTGTTGTGTGTTGTCAGGTAGGGATCTGTTCGACTGGCCGATCATTCGTGTAGAGGAGTCCGAATGTGTTGCGTCTGAATGTGATGGTGCAGCCTGGATAATGAGGAGGCCTTTGCCCACTAGGGACTGTACAGCAATGGGGAAAATTAAAGGTAACAGTTGGACCTCAGGGTTGATAGAAATCGACAGTACCATGAAAATGCGGTTCTTGCTGGATGGTACGTTGAGCTGTCTGGTAGTTACTAATAGTTACCGAAATTTCAAAGGATCCCAGTGCCTTCTGGGAGTTGGTAACTACAGGGTGGGCCAAAAGTAGGTATACAGTAATTATTTTATTTTTTTCTTTACAGGTATTGTGAATGATGGCAGGGAACTTAAGTATAGAACAAAGAAAGTAGATTTTGAAGCAGTATTGGGAAACTGAAAATGCCGAGCGGGTACGCACAGCATGGGTAGAAGCGTTTAATATTCCCCCACCAACACGCCTGACAATTTATCGCATCAGAGACAAGTTTGATGCAACGGGTTCAGTGTCTAATGCACCAAAATCTGGACGTCCTAATATCACAATGTTAAACAACTGAACTTAAATGTTAAACTAACTAAATGTCAATATCTGAGAAGAACCATCAATACTATACCATATACTATATACTGTATACTTACTTTTGGCCCACCTTGTATATGCGTAACGTCACAGAAGACTCTAATCTTGAGCAGCGTCGGTGTGAGAGCCTGAAATCTGTAAGTAGTGCCACTTAATGACCTTCGATTCTTATTAGTGTGAGTGCATGAAAGTGAAACTGAGCATACATGGCTCTGTTTGACGAACAAAGGGATGTATTTACAGCTAAGAGTGGCAGAGAAGCGAACGGAACGTTGGGCACCAGTTCGAGGTTAGTGTTAAAAGGGATATTTTCCCTTCCTGTGCTATGAACGTGTAATCTCGCTTGGGAAGAGGAATTGCGGGTGGGCTTGACACATTCCTTACTTTAGAACGGGTTAATGACTTGTCGCTTTTAACCTTTTAAAGCCTAGCGGTAACTTTACGTACCACCAGGTTTAACATTAAAAAATTCTACGTGGTGCCCACATTGCGTTTATGTGTTTTGTACGGATCTCAGAACAAACAGCAACTTTTGCCTTATAAAACATTAAGAGACTGGTTTTTATAACCGAAGTGGAGAGTGTTTACAGCGCGGTACGCACTGAGTCCTTATATAAAACAGATACACTTCGTCTTTAAAGGGTTAAGCGGTGTAATTGGTTTATGGAGGAACTACTATTAAGCCTAAAGGAAAAATTGCTTTCAGCGTCTTGCTGATCACTCGTCCAGAGGAGTCCTGTCGAGTGTGGTGTGTTTTGAGTGTGCTTGTGAAGCCTCGACAGGAGACCGTGGCCAACTAGGGCATGTTGCGCCGGGCGGGGGGGGGGGGGGGAATCGTTACTAAATGTCAGCATAATGGTCCTGGCATGGGATATTGTTTGGGAGGTTATGAACTGGGTTTCACTGAACGTGGAACGTGTCTTGATACTTTGGTTGTATTAACATCTGGTATTATAGAGTGGAGCGCCCTGCAGTTTGGTAGATATGTACCAATATGGACGGCGTCGCATCCCAGGGGGCATCGTCTTATTCACTATCGTCGGAACCTTTTTTTTTTTTGTTAACCTGGATTTCAGGCTTCCGCAGCGATGTTGATGAGAATTGCGTTCTTCTCGGATGTTACGCAGCTTCGTGTGGTAATTGTTTACCGACGTTTTGGGACATTGTATCTTTCCCATTCTCAAGGGTAAAAGTCTGACCCTTGAGGATGGGACCGATACGTTGTCCCGAAACGTCAGTAAACAAAAGTCCGACCGTTGACGGGACCGATACGTTGTCCCGAAAAGGGGGTAAACAAAAGTCCGACCCTTGATGGACCCGATATGTTGTCCCGAAACGTCGGTAAACAATTACGAGATAACGCCGCGATTCATCTCAGAATAGCGCAGACCTCACGGTTTTTGTTATCTTAAACGGTCACGTAAGTGTGTGGTGATATGTGCATTTGTCGGTCCTGTGGTGTTTTTCCTCTTAGAATTGTTGAATCAATAGAGGGATTAAATGGTAGCCCCCCCCCCGCCCACAGATATTGACGCTATTTTGAAATTGAAGTACGTGTCTTTACTAATCCGACAAGAGGTTAAAATGCTGTAAAATGACGCATTTATCTGCTTTTATGCGCTCATTACATACCAGCCATATGTTAAGTGTTTTAAGGACCAGCGTTATAAGAGACCAGTACAACCCAGTGGTCCAGGGCTAAATGCCAAGACCGGTATTGCTACAGCGTGCAGACAACTGCAGTCGATGTTGGGCCACTGGCCGTTACATTCAGTAACGAATTAAATCGTCGGTGGGCCTTAAAATGTTAAACGCGGTAAGAGGATGATGAGACACTGTATAAACATCTGTTACAGGGAATCCTGACAGTGGTGCGAGTAGAATGGCAGGGACGCAGGTGTGGAAGATAAGACATTAAAAATATGTGACAGCGTAAAATTTCAGACGCCTTGACAAGGAGTTTGGTAGGACTGTGAATGTCGTGGGCTGAACACTTTGTGTGGGAGAATCACTTGATATGAAGTCCCTGTGCGCTCCATAGAAGGCGTAGGGGGAGGCAGGGGTATGGCTCCAGTTATTAGTTCGGTGTTAGATGGGGAGTGCTCAGCTTCACGCGCCGGCAGCTTTGCCTACGGAACGGCAACTACGGTGGGAGGTTGGGTGCGCTCGAGAGCTGTGCTGGACGTTTTGGGGGAAAAGAAAAATGTACCACATACGGGAATCGAACCCCCGATCGTCCAGCCCTTCGTGCAAGAACATGAAGTAAGCTGTTTTGTGTACACCCAGACATTGTTTTACGCCCGTTCGGTTTACTCCATTTTGCTTTAACGCCCCGTGGAAATTTGCATCGCTTCTTAATTTGCGACCATTTTCGGTTTAACGCCATGTGGCTGACTGCTTTCTATTACGGCAACCCGTTTTTTTGGGAGTGTTATTTTTGATTTACGCCACTTTTTCAAGAACGCAGCTGGGACGTAAAACAAGGGCTGGATGTATATGTATTGTGAGAAAAGTATGTTTTGTTTATTTTTTGTAATATGAGACAACATGTAGATGCGCGAAATCTGTATTTAGCTTCGAATCTGCCGACAGTGACTGATTACGCATTACAGCTGGACACATGAAACTTATTGTGAATTAATGTCGTAAATGTGTAGAGTATTCTGTCAGGGTGGTTGATATACTGACAGAAAAACTGACAGTACGACAGTTGGGATTATATCTTAGGAACTGGATGTGATAGAAAATTATTTGTGGTGAAGTGTGGTCAGAAGTAGCCATTGAAGCAAGGGTGTCCAACCTGCGACCCGCTGCTTCCTTATTCAGGTTAAACTTTTAAAGCCTAGCGGTAACTTCACGTACCACCAGGTTTAACATTAGACAATTCTACGTGGTGCCCACATTGCGTTTATGTGTTTTGTACGGATCTCAGAACAAACAGCAACTTTTGCCTTATAAAACATTAAGAGATTGGTTTTATAACCGAAGTGGAGAGTGTTTACAGCGCGGTGCGCACTGAGTCATTACATAAAGCAGATACGCTTCGTCTTTAAAGGGTTAATATAAGCGAGGCTGTGGTGTCTGGTTCCTCTGAAGGGTAGTAATATTCTACTAGCCAACGTGACATCTTCATCAGGGCTGCACAAATCCCGCGCGACTAAACTTTGTACGGTGGCGCCTAATATCTCTGGGTCCTCAGTATGGAACATGCTTCTTGTCAGCCTTATGGCGCCTGTAATTTGGAGGTGGCTACTAGAAACTTTGTGTACCCCTGATATTCATATTCATCACCACGAGAACTTGAAAATTTCGCTTTCTCCATATGATCTTCTTAGAACTTCTTCGTTCATTTGCTGTTTATAAACGCACTGTATGTGTCTTGTGCTGAATTCGCATACAGATTTGATGTTCTTTAAACTGAATTGCTTGAAGTCTGTGGAACTCTGATTGATGTTTTGTTGCGTCATTGGCCTGCAGTATCGGCTTAACACAGTAGCAGTACATGACCGGATGTTGCATTAGGATTATTGGTTTATGGGTTTGTTTGCTGTCATTGGCACGCTCCGTTACTTCGCTACTGAGTGCAATGCGTTGCATTCTCGCTGGGTGTCAGTGTAGGCCTGTATACGAGGACGGTGATAAAATACGTAGATGGCGTGTAGGCTTAAACATTGTAACAGGAAGACTTGCACATGGGATTCCACATATTTGCCACGTCAGAAATCTGGACGCCTTGTGTGTGACATGGAGCAGGGTCCATATTTAGGACCCTCAAATATTAGGCCTCACCGTAGAAGGTCTGGGATTTTGTACATCCCTGAGCTACAACGACTGTAAATTCCTTGCCGAGGGATCAGCATCTGTTTCCAGTTTCGAAGCAGAATCTTGGCGACGACATATTAAAAATGATCCCGAGGTGGAAACAGTTCTGACTCGATCGATGGCTGACAATATACAAGAACGCTGGAGTACACCGAAGCACTTGGGGGGAAAAAGACCTCTACCAGCGCCACGTTGTCCGCCACAAATCTTACATGGACTGGCCTGGAATCGAACGCGGGCCTCCGCAGTGAGAGGCCGTTACATGCTGAGATAAGCCGCGACTGTATTTAAATAATTGAGTTCGCACCGCGAAGTAAACACACTCCGTCTCGGTTATAAAAACCAATCAGTTAACGCTGTATAGGGAAGTAATCGCTGTTTGTTCTGAGATCCACACAAAACACATAAATACACTGTGTGGGCAGAACGTAGAATTGCTGAATGTTAAACCTGGTGGTACATAAAGTAACCACTGGGCTTTAAAGGTCTACAGTCCGTACCGCGCAGTAAACACACTCCGTCTCGGTTATAAAAACCAGTCAGTTAATGCTGCATAGGGAAATAATTGCTGTTTTCTTCTGAGAACCATACAGTACATATAAATAAACAGAATTTGAGCGTTAACCTTTTAAAGCCTAGCGGTAACTTTACATACGACCGGATTTAACGTTAAAAAGTTGTACGTGGTGCCCACATTGCGTTTATGTGTTTTGTACGGATCTCAGAACAAACAGCAACTTTTGCCTTATAAAACATTAAGAGACTGGTTTTTATAACCGAAGTGGAGAGTGTTTACAGCGCGGTACGCACTGAGTCCGTATATGAAACAGATACGCTTCGTCTTTAAAGCGTTAAACGTTGTGGTACATAAAGTAATTACTGGGCTGTAAAGGGTGAAAGGGCTAGAGAGACGTGTTTCAGTTGCATGCCAGAAGGAATACAAACAAATACGTGTACTTAGACGCAGGAATATTTCGCATTTGAAGTGAAGTCTTTTGGATTCAGTTCTTGACCTTGCTTTGCTTTCCAAAATGAACTCTAATGCTGCTGGATATTTAGAAGAGTCCAGTTTTTGTTTTATATCTCACGCCTTGTTCGTACAATATGGCGTACACGTCTGTTTTTTTCGTCTCTTACATTAATATTGACCGTATGGCTAGAGTCGTCGCGTGGCAAAAATCCTATTTCCTTTCAGCAGCAACAGAGGCAGACAAGTTTCTGCGAAACGTGTAATTAGCGGCTTCACAGAAGTGTTTATAATATACACGATATCTGAATTCCGTAGAAGTTACTGTGGATGTTAGTAGAGCGAAAGTAGCCGATATGGGATGTAACTTCAAAACATAAGACATTCCGTGGAAATGCATTCGCCTACCGTAAACTGGCGTTGTGTGTCGGGGAAATACGAGGGGAAATATTTGTAACTTTAATCTTTTAAAGCCTAGCGGTAACTTTACATACGACCAGGATTAACATTAAAAAATTCTACGTGGTGCCCACATTGCGTTTATGTGTTTTGTACGGATCTCAGAACAAACAGCAACTTCTGCCTTATAAAACATTAAGAGATTGGTTTTTATAACCGAAGTGGAGAGTGTTTACAGCGCGGTAAGGACTGAATCCTTATATAAAACAAATACGCTTCGTCTTTAAAGGGTTAGACTATGCGTTTCTCTGGGATGTGACGTCTTGTGGTCTTTTAGAAATTTATGCACGTTTCGGAGGAATTTTTATCCTCCATCTTTTCAAGTCTTTGACCTTGAAGGTGGAGGCAGTCTGTTTATCCGAGCGTCGTTATAAATTTCTACCATATTAAAAGGCGTCAATTCTGAGAAGGAAAAATATTCTTACTGAAGTTAAATTAGTCCAGATTTCAAGAAGTTAGGAAACAACGGGTTGTTTGACAGTTATGTTTGTGTCGAAAACCGTGACACTTCTGGGGAAAGGTGGGGCGTGTATGGAGGTAATGTTTTCTTTTAGTCTGCTCCCGGACTTACGACGGCTCGACTGGGTGACCCCCCCACCCCCACCTTTAACGAACCTTTTAGTAGGACCCTAGAGCACTGTACCAAAAATATTGTTTACGACCAGTAAGGTAAGGAAGGATAAACCCCACCGCGTACCCCTGTTTACATGCAGAAAAGACCCCGGCCCCACGCCAAAAGCAACTGTTCCAGCGCAGTGCTCCAAGTTGCAAGTTTCCCGAACTTCGGTCCGATTGCCCCTTTGATGCCCGTTACAGTCTACAGATGGCGAAGCTGCTGTTCCCGCTACTCCCGCTTTATGTCAGTTGCTCCCGTGTTGTGTCCCGTTATTTATTCTCTGAAGCACGCAGAAATTATAGTCTGCATCATTTTCAGGCGTGTTCGCATAGTCTGTTAGCTCCATCGTGTCCGTCTGTCCGTCCGCCTGTATCAGCACGGCTCCCACTGAGCACGGATTTCCGTGAAATTTGATATTAGCGACTTTAAACTAAAGTCTGTCGAGGAAATCTAAATTTGATTAAAATGGGGTAAAAATATCGAGCAATTTACGTGAAGACATAAGACATGTTATTGTTTTTGGCGACATTAAGTTGCGATAAAAGCGGTCTCTTTGAGAAGCGTGATATCACGCCTTTCGAATAGCCGAGGAAGTATAAACGTTACGCGAACGTGCCACACTATTACGTTATACGTACTTCGCTCATCTTTTGTCACCTGTCGCCCTATAGTATAATACCACATGTGACACCCTTGGTACGAGTTACGCCCGGGGTGCCATGACTACCATTCGTGCTGTATCACCTGTAAAGTACGCCCTGAGGCAGAGGAAACAGTCGAACATCGAGCGCGTAATACAGTGTAGCAAAAATAAATGGCAACAGTGAGGTATATGAGATTAACGTTTGACTTTGTCTAAGAATAAAGGAAGGACCGGGGAAAGAGGCCGTGGAGTAGCGCGTGGATATTATGGCGGTCAGTCACTTGACTGGCACGTCGTTAGTCATGTCTGTTCTGAGATGTCTTTGTTTTCAACAAGTTTTGGACAGGTGTTATCATTTATTTCCGAGTAGAATATCAGGTGCTGGAATAGTAGAGAAGTACTCGCGTGATACAGCTGATTGTGGATGTGTTTAAACCTCTGCAGTCGACGGCAAATACAGTGCTGTTTGGGTATTAGATCGGACCAATACAGTGCTTACATTGTATAGGGTGTACCATATAAAATGTAACCAAATAGTGTGAAACGTTTATTTTTATTTTTTCGTAGGTGCTAAGAAAGTTACAAACAGCAGATGCTGAAAATTTCGCCTCCTCCACCCATGTCTTCAATGGACAGTGTCCCCACAAATCATTTTCGAGACACTGCGCGCTGAAAACCGATTTTGGGTAATACATAGGATTTTCATGCAGGGCACGTGGGGTTTCAGTACTCAATATTCTGCGCTTTTTACTTTTAACCCTTTAAAGACGAAGCGTATCTGTTTTGTATAAGCACTCAGTGCGTACCGCGCTGTAAACACTCTCCACTTCGGTTATAAAAACAAATCTGTTAACGTTTTATAAGGCAAAAGTTGCTGTTTGTTCTGAGATCCGTACAAAACACATAAACGCAATGTGGGCACCACGTAGAATTTTTTAATGTTAAACCTGGTCGTATGTAAAGTTACCGCTAGGCTTTAAAAGGTTAATGTATGCATCGAAGTAGAACGATGTTACCCCCGTAAAAACAAATTGTCCAACACATGAACCGTTTCTTCGGATATGCTTCTTATATGTTTGTTTCATTATTTATAGATGTCTGATTTTTTGGCTTGCGTCTTATACAGAACACCCTGTATAAAGTGAAGGAAACAAAAAGTTTGTATTTACTGAGATCAAATAAGCCGTGTGCCTCGCTTGGTTCGGCGTGAACGTGCTGTGTATTAGCTTCAGATGGAGGTCTTTGCTTCATGATATTGATATTGCTACCGTAAGGCGTCATATTGCACGCTGTATTCACACAGACTGATATGTGGAGGACCAGAGACTGGAGCCGCATGAAAGAGCTTATGTCTGTGTATTTCCTTCAGGGTTCATGGAAATAATTCTTCATAATAATTTGCCTTGCTTTTCCGCAGACTGCTGCATATTTCAGTGCAGCACGCACGTTCCCGAAGTATTTGGTTTTTACTGTACAGAAACACCTTGCAAATTCTTCCCACCCTGTTAACTCAACATCTTTCTTTTCCTTTTTAAATATAGTCGAACTCGGTTAGTGTTGTTATAACCGAGGAGTATAACGTTATGGCTAACAGGTAGAAATTAATTGGTACCATAAAGTACCTCACGTTATAGACGGGTTGTCGTATAAACCGATGTCGTTATAAACGGGTTCAAATGTTGTATTTATTTCAAAGAAGATATTGGCAAGTATACAAAGAAATGTCACAAAATTGTTCCTGTAACCAATTTAGCTAATTAGGAGCACGTGAAACAGAGGTTGAAGATAGGGATGTATAAATAACGTTAGTGAAAAAGACCAAAAACCGGTGTGCTTGATTGGTGCAACATGCTTGTCTCCAGTGCGTCAGCCCGGTCAGAATGTAGCATGTGGTGTGCCGGCACACAGCTGTGTTGCCATCCGTACATTGAAGGTCTCTCCAGCAGTTGTCCGGAGTTAGTCGGTGCCGAAGCGACTGAGGCGTGAAGCTGACCAGTCGTATCTATCTAGTGTCCAGTTTACGAATACGTGGAACTATACCCCCACTTCCCTCTACGTCTGTGTAGGGCTCACAGTACCGGTCAAAATCTTAGTACCGGTATTTCGGTATTTTCAGTTTATGAAACCGGGTTACCGGTATTAGTACCAGTATTCCAAAAATAAGCATTTCTTTCAGAATAAATGTTGATGACAGTTAGGTGCAATTACGTAAGGAAACAAACGAGTAACGGCTTGAATTCGTGTTTTAAATCAAAATATTTTTTAGATTTTTATAATAAACGGTCTCTGAAATTATTTATTAACATGCAATATTTACTTTCTATTTTGTGTGCAACAGAGTGTCTTAGTGTACCAGATCTGAGTTTCGTGACGTTTCCAGGTTTTCGTTACATTTCTGTTGCGTATAACAGTCCCTCAGCTGCAAATTCAGTAATATTAGTGATTTATTGTTGTCGATTTTGTAACCTATATGTGAATAAATCACAATTATTTTTTAAATTAGTACCGAAAAAGCAGTTTTTTGTATCAGTACTGGTATTTGAATACCGAAAAGAAAAATGACCGTGATCCCGGTGTTCGGGATCCCGGGACACGGTATTGTAAGCGCTGCGTCTCTGCGGCGTGGTGCTGGAGTACAAAGAAACTTGTTACCTTCTTTTTCCTATTTTGTGGCTACGTTAAATTTTTGGGTGTTAATCTTGAAGTATAGCACCGTTGCTATGTTTGGAATGGTTGACTTAGATACGGTATTATACAGGGTGGTGCTTTCACACCAGACGCTGTTGTTAAGGACGGAGTGTGAAGTAACTTCGCGCCAGTTTGTGTTCGTAATGAATGTGTGCGTTTATGATATATCGGTGGCAGGCTTCACATGCTTAACTCTGGTTTATTTGTAAACTCTGTCAATTCCAAAGCTACATACAACTTTCTCACCGCTGCTGTGTTGTTTTACGTTTTATAAAACAATTTCGTAAATCACTTCACATACTGTTGTGAAATTGTATCCTCGTGTCACTTTAGGACTGTAAAAAACGAGTAGTATTACTGTCGATTGCGTCGTACACAAGTGCGCGCTTTCGCCATGTTGTTAGAAATGATTGTAGAAAATTAACAGTTACGGTCGTGGAGTGTCCTGTCATAACGTTCATACGAGGTTTCTTGCAAACCGGTCTGCTTGTTTCAGAATTGAAATGGGGTGACTTGTGACTTGGTGAACCGATATGTCTGCGTTTATTTTCAGGCGTGTTTACATAAGTCACCAAAAGCGCCTGTTAGCTTCATGTGTGTCCGTCTGTCCGCATGCATCAGCACGGATTTTCGTAAAATTTGATATTGGGGACGAAAATCTGTTAAGAAACTCAGTATCTGTTTAAAATCGGACAAGAATATCGGGAAGGCACTTTACTTGAACACCTAAAGTACGTTTGGGTTATTGCCAGCGTTACGAAATACTATGTAGCTTAACAACAGTGCTAACGGAGCCCACTGTTGCGTTCCCATGGCAACATGCTAACGTTTTATATTGTTGACAGCTGTATGTTGGTTAACAGCAATATAAAGGAACGTATTGTTGCGTTTTCATGGTAAAACTGGTTACGGGAACGCACCAGTGTTGTGTTATACGTGCTTGGTGTGTCCGGTTTCCTTTATTTGGAGTAATGTGCGGTGGCGAGAGGCTACGTCATTCCCTGTGTCGCAGTACCAATGAACTGCCCGATGAGCAAGTCCTTACTTTACGCAGAGTGAAAACATGCCGTTTACATAAACAAAGTATGATTCGACATCGGAAATGATTCCTGGAACAATTGTCAGTCAGCGGGATTGTTTTATGGAGTCGTTTTGTAATTCGATTTGCTTCATCTGCATATCCGTCGTTACATCCGGACAGGACGTGAGACAGCGTTTGTGGGACGCGACGCGCACGTCGCCTAGTGCAGCGGTGGAACCGACTACTAAACACGGCCAGCCGTTTGGAGAGAAGCCTGAAGTACGTCTGAACTACATTTAAAAGTGCGGTTTTGTGTGTCACAGAAGGAGACGGGTTAGCGTAGTTAGTAAATCAAATATGCTATCGGCTGGACGGTCCAGTGTTCGAGTCCGGATAGGGAGCAGAGATTTTCCCTTTCTCCAAAACGTCCAAACTGGCTGTGGGACGCAACAAACCTCCTATTCAGTGGGTGCCGGGGTTAACCCTTTAAAGACGAAGCGTATGTGTTTTATATAAGGACTCAATGCCTACCGCGCTGTAAACACTCTCCACTTCGGTTATAAAAACCAGTCTCTTAATGTTTTATAAGGCAAAAGTTGCTGTTTGTTCTGAGATCCGTACAAAACACATAAACGCAATGTGAGCACCACGTAGAATTTTTTAATGTTAAGCCGGGTAGTATGTAAAGTTACCGCTAGGCTTTAAAAGAGTCTGGGGCCTCCGTCTCTTGGCGACGTTAAGAATTAGTGGAGCCCACCATCCATGGGACTTTTTTTTTTTTTTGCCGTGCCTCGTTATAGACCACGAGACGGGTGCCTGTTCCCGTTTCCATTTTCTGACTTACAGCCGATCCGAAGTACCTGCCTGCTTGAAATTACCACAGCTGTTTCCCTGAACTGTATGACAGTCGTGTGGCACACTGCATTATGCATGAGGCTATTTCCCCATTTCTGTGCCCTCCCGCCAGACATCAAAATGGCTGTTGCATGTAACGGCGCGTTATAGCAGTGCAGCCCACAGTACGGGGTTCTTATCTCGACCTTCTGTTCCTCTAGTTACGTCACTGTCATAGCCAACGGGCACAAGGCGGTGTTCGTGTACCATTTTTACACCTTCATTGCCGTCGTCATTGTTATCATCATCGTCGTCGTCATCATCATCATCATCATCTTATAAATTATAATCATTATCGTTCTGCAAGTATACAGTGTGTTGTTTCTTCGAGTTAGACTTTGAAGAATTATTCTGCGTCATGACGGGTTTAGGATTCAACCAAAACATTCAGCAGGTGCGTCCCTGAGGACATTGTGTGGCTGTCGGACTGTAGTGGGAAAATTAAAAGCAGTTTTTGTGTATTCCGTCGTTGGGGGACACAAACTCGTAGTTCTGCAGATTTATTGTTGGGATTGCGCGTCTTTTGTTACAGGAAGACTTAGAAGTGGTCATTCCTTTGAAGTGAACTGCGTCTCATTTGTTCTGTATTTCTTTTTGCCTTATTCTTATGGTTTCTGTTGTTGTCGGCTGAACGTGTCACTGCATGGTTGAACAAGTACGTGGGATCCTGTGTTATATTTTAGCGTCATATGAATTGAGTCATATTTGCAGTACACGTTGGCACACCGTGTTTTCCAGTCCTGCTGCAAAATCCAGTGACTCTATGGTAGGTTATCTAGCCTGTCCATGTACTTAATTACCATGCTATGAAGAAGTATGGGGGAGTGGAGGTAGTGCTCCACTCATTTTTTACCATCGATGGAGGTGAGTGGCCAGCTTCACGTCCAGGTCGTTTGACCCTCCTCGGAAACAGCCGTTGGCACCCATTGTTAAGGACGATTAGACGGCATCATATCAGGCCTGGGTGCTGTGAAGTATACGGTGCATGTAATATATGTGTGATTACAGCAACGGCCTTTAACCTTTTAAAGCCTAGCAGTAACTTTACGTACCACCAGGTTTAACATTAAAAAATTCTACGTGGTGCCCACATTGCGTTTATGTGTTTTGTACGGATCTCAGAACAAACAGCAACTTTTGCCTTATAAAACATTAAGAGACTGGTTTTTATAACCGAAGTGGAGTGTGTTTACAGCGCGGTACGCACGGAGTCCTTATATAAAACAGATACGCTTCGTCATTAAAGGGTTAATTTGTAGAAGTCCTGTATCAGTCACTGGACGCGAGATTGAAATAACTCAAGGCCTTTCAGCGTAGGCACGCAAGACTGGACTCGAACCTGCGACCCTAGTTTTCGAACAGCCCAAGATACGTCCCACACAACTGAGTCTTGATTTGATGGTTTCAATAATGTGTGGTGGTGTATATATTTTGAAAGTCTTTGTTAGGTCTGTTTCCAGGTTGATACCCAAAAACACGAAGATTAGGCTATACAGAACTGTAGTTTTACCTATTGTTTTGTATGGGTGTGAAACCTGGTCTCTCACACTGAGGGAGGAACAAAGACTGAGGCTGTTTGAGAACAGGGTGCTGAGGGGGATACTTGGGCCTAAGAGGGACGAGGCGACAAGGGAGTGGAGAAGACTACATAACGAGGAACTTAATGACCTGTACTCATCACCAAATATTATTAGGGTAATCAAATCGAGAAGAATGAGATGGGCGGGGCATGTAGCACGTATGGGGGAAAAGGGAGGTGCATACATGATTTTAGTGGGGAGACCTGAGGGAAGGCGACCACTTGGGAGACCCAGGCGTAGATGGGATGATAATATGAAAATGGATCTTCAGGAAGTGGGATGGGGCATGGACTGAATTGAGCTGGCTCAGGATAGCGACAGGTGTTGGGCTCTTGTGAATGCGGTAATGAACCTCCGGGTTCCATAAAATGCGGGAAATTTTTTTACTAGCTGAGAAACTGTTAGCTTCTCAAGAAAGCCTCTGGTCCGTGGAGTTAGTTTATTAGGTCTGTGTATGCAGATGTCTTTTTGAAGTTTTGTCTACCCAAATGACAGTAACGACGTCTATAATTGTCTGTAGTTCTGTACTTCCTTCTACGAATTTGCGCGGTAGTATTTTTTGTGGTTTTGCTGCTGGAAATTGATAAGGAGTGATTTGAGCCTGAATTTCAGGTGTTCTGCCCTTTATCACTGGGTGTTTCTGTGTGAATAGTAGTAGTGGAAAGGAATGGCGTCACTGGGGCATTGACATCAGTGCGTGATAAGAACAGAGCTCGGCATCATGGCAGTGTTGCGGTGGTCCAGAGACGTATCTGTAAAGAAGTGCAATAAGATATAAGGCATAAAATGATCGCGACGTCTTTTGACTACAGCCCAGGATTTGCGTGAAAGCGCGAGAAACGTACCGAATACGGGGTAGTAATGTCAGCCATGTTACGGGCACGTTCAGGTACGTACTTGTGATGAAATTTGTTTGAATTTGACGGGGCTGTCCCGTGGCTCAAGCCGTTAGCTGCAGGCCCGTCACCTTGGAGTCCTGTGTTCACGTCCCAGGCCGTAGCGTTTGGGACTTGTGTTGGACGGACTGGCACTGGGACGGGCTTTCCTGCGAGGTTTTTATTCTCCCCGTGACAGCATCATTCCACCAATGCTCCGTACTTATTTCTTCATCTGTCACCGACGATACGCAGTCTTAGCAGTTGACAGCGTCAAGTACTACGTTTGAATAGGACAATGTGGATTGCGCGGGGTCGTGAGTTAGACGGTGTGGATTAATTAAAAGGCCTGAATTTGGGACTAATGGGGCCCAGAATTGGACAGTGTGGACTGCATTTGGTCCTGAATTGGACAGTGTGGACTACATGGGGTCCTGAATTGGACAGTGTAGACTGCATGGGGCCCGGAATTGGACAGTGTGGACTGCATGGGGTCCTGAATTGGACAGTGTGGACTGCATGGGACCCTGAATTGGACAGTGTGGACTGCATGGGGTCCTGAATTGGACAGTGTGGACTGCATGGGGCCCTGAGTCAGACACTGTACTGCATGGGGTCGGGAATTGGACAGTGTGGACTGCATGGGGCCCTGCGTCCGACACTGTACTGCATGGGGTCCTGAATTGGACAGTGTGGACTGCATGGGGCCCTGGGTCCGACACTGTACTGCATGGGGTCCTGAATTGGACAGTGTGGACTGCATGGGGCCCTGCGTCCGACACTGTACTGCATGGGGTCCTGAATTGGACAGTGTGGACTGCATGGGGCCCTGCGTCCGACACTGTACTGCATGGGGTCCTGAATTGGACAGTGTGGACTGCATGGGGCCCTGGGTCCGACACTGTACTGTATGGGGTCCTGAATTGGACAGTGTGGACTGCATGGGGCCCTGAGTCCGACACTGTACTGCATGGGGTCGGGAATTGGACAGTGTGGACGGCATGGGGCGCTGAGTCGGATGCTGTGGACTCCATGCGGTCCTTAGTTGGATATTGTGAACTACATGGGGTCTTGAGTCGGAGAGTGTGAACTGCATGGGTTCCTGAATTGGACTGTGTACTACATGGGGTCCAGAACTGGACAGTATTGACTACATGGGGCCCTGTTGCTGTAATCGTGAGCGTTGTATGAACCATGCTTGAGTACATACATTCTGTGGACAGAAGGTAGAATTTAATAGTGTTCAGGCACGTAGTGTGTGAAGGGTTATTGTCTCCTAGGATATGACGCCATGAAGTCTGTTAGTTACCGCAGTTTCGGACGAACCTGCTTCCTCCATATTCAGAGATTCTGCTGTCCTGAAGCTGGATGTAGCAGGTTTCTATGAAACGTTGGTAAATAGTCAACCTTCACCCTGAAGATGGAATTAGTAGGATCGCCTGAAGCTTTGCTAGCAAGCTGCCGGATTGCTCATCGCCACATCGTGAAGACAGCAGTGTGCACGGTCACTCCGTGTGTGAAGGTTAAGCACACGGGTGCAGTGCAGCGCCTTCCATGTGCTGAACTGTGTGGCCGGTGTGAAGACAAGCCACGGCTGCTGGACTGGCTGGCGTAACACTTGTGTCGTTGCAGGCTTGTCCGAGCAATGGAATAGCAGGTGTTAGAGTACGAATAACTTAATCCGAAATGAATGAAAAGCGCTCTTTATCTTCTCCTCTTCTCTTATTTTATGTTCCCTTTTATGTGTCTCCTTCCTTTGGTGGTTTGTCTTAGTTTGTAGCCGTGTCTGTCTCACCGTGCCGTTTCTTTGCCCGATCAGAACTCTTATATGCAAGAGTGGCGTATCAGATGAGCACACTCCGAAAGTTACGGAATGTCGTGATAGAATCGATGGCATTCCTGGAAGGACCTTGGTTCAAATATGGTCTGGAGACCGCCTGTAGTGACAGATTTTATATGGTTTTTCTTCGTCTCTCGGGGGGAAAATTGGGATTAGTACCTCAGACTAGTCCACTGCTGTCTCCTTCAACGCACTTGGCAGTTCGTTCTTTCATCCATCTATCATTCCATCGTGTCCTGTCCTGTCGTATCCGGTCATTTGTTGGCTGGCATCTAAGCTCTTGGCAGCGCCGTGAACTAGAAGTTAGCAAGTAAAACAAACGAATGAGCAGTGTGATAACAGGTTGTATAATCCAAGTACATTCCTGTTAGAACAGGAGGAGATATTAAATATGTGGTCAGCTGAAAGTATCGAAATTATGGTGTTCCGTTTTTCTTCGCAATTTTCTCGCCCTTTACTGATTCTTCCTTCCATTCGTTATGTTATCGAGGGGTTTCCCTTTCTTTCTTTCTTTCTTTCTTTCTTTCTTTCTTTCTTTCTTTCTCTCTCTTTCTTTCTTTCTTCTTTCTTTCTTTCTTTCTTTCTTTCTTTCTTTCTTTCTTTCTTTCTTTCTTTCTTTCTTTCTTTCTGCCCGTGAGTGCTTTGTTTCTGCCGGAACTCCATCTGGCAGGGTAGCTTATTACAGGTGGTTAGCGGCGGATGTTAGGTGCCTGCCCCAAGAGCTTTCAGACATTTAATTTTGGCCCGTGTGTGCCCTGTATGACCCCTACATGACATAATGTTACTGATTTCAATAATTTTTGTTTCGATTTCCATAGCTTGGCGGTGAGACCTCGTGTTGTGTTCTGCCGCTTTTGGCACCGTGTAAGAATGTACACACATTTATGAGAAACACAATTGCTGCTTCTGTTTTAAAGAAAATGGAGGCAGTGCGTTGCTGTGTAGGTAACTGTTGAAGAAGTAAGGTTGTCCGTATACTTAACTAAGAGCTCCATTATTTAAGACGTATGGAGAAGTGTATGTATTGCTCCAGGCATTCGTGACCACGAAGCTACGTGGGGGGTGACGTATCGGCTGTGTATTCTGGGCAAAACCTCCCGGTACCCCATTTAGTCGGGGGATGGATGGGCACTGGGGCCAGTGTAGACGATTTGGAGAAGCGAAATGTGTGTTGGGTCTGTCGGAAGTGGAGCCCTGATTCTGCTGTCATCCAAGCCTGAACGTGGTCACTGGCAGGGCTGTGGAATCGGTACACAAAAGCTCCGACTCCGATTCCTCGATTTTTAAAACTCCGACTCCGACTCCTTCATAAAAGCTCAATATATATTGATAACGGTAAACCTATAAGACATATCATCACCACCACGTGAATCATCAGGCTACTTTTTAGACTTATAACCTATATTTAAGCATAAGTCTAATGGTTACTGTAGCTATCAGGGCTCTGGAGTTGGAGTATCTAGTTAAGATTTTAGATTGAGGTCGGAGTTGGAGTCGGTATATTTTTACCGACTCCAACGCCACCTAAAAACTCCTTCCGACTCCGACTCCGAGTCCACAGCCATGGTCACTGTAGATTGATCTGCCTGGGCCACAACGATGTATTTGTCTCTGTATTACATGATTATTCTTCCCTTTTATATATCAGTTTTAACAAATAACGTGTTCGTAGGATTTTTGTATTCCAGAAGCAAGGATGGAAGGGACTTGAAGACAAGGAACGACGAATGAATGAGTTTTGGTGACAACTTGTAGAGGACTAACGGATCCCGCCTGGCCGTATGCGTTACATGCGGTATAAGGACTGTCTCAGGATCGAGACTGCGAAATGTGCATGTAAATAAAATGATCTGTCAGTCATAACTGTTGCAGGGTTCATAGTTTTGACATGGGATTGGCTGTACTGATTTTTAGCTGATTTTCGGTGTCAACTTGAAGCAGACTGAAATGTTTTGTGGAACGTAGCGTAGTTGCCAGCCGTCACTTTCCGACAGTTCATAATTACAAACTTCATGTTGCTGTGGGCAAAAGCTTGTTAACGTGCAGCAACACAAGAGCATGGTACTTGGTCGCATGATGTGGATGGCTTAACAAAGTGTATCGACAGTGGGGTGTGTAGCTTTCGTGGAACTGACCCCTCAGTTCTGTTTGTAGTGGCAGGCTGTAATGAAGGTGGTTTTGCGGCAAACGCCACATCCCTGCGTCTACTTATCGTGTAATTTATTTACATCAAACACTTTTTTGGTCTTAAAGAGTTCTGGAGTTTTGAATAGACGTTTTCTTTCATCTGAAAAATACATAAAGCCACACGTTTATGCTTCGAAACTTTGTCGTATGGAGTTTACACACATGCACGCACGCACGTTGTAGAGTAAGAACTAACTAACGAACAAACGAATGAACGGACTGACTGACTAACTAACTAACTAACTAACTAACTAACTAACTGAGTAACTGACTAACTGATTGACTGAGTAGCTAACTGACTGACTGACTAACTAACTAACTAACTAACTAACTAACTAACTAACTAACTAACTAACTAACCCACTCACGCACTCACTCACTCACTCACTCACTCACTCATTCACTCCATGGGACAGAGTCCTTCTTGAGAAGCTAACAGGTCTTTAGCTAGTCAAGAAATTCCCCACATTTTATGGAACCCGAAGGTTCATTACCGCAGTCACAAGGGCGCGCCACCTGTCCCTATCCTGAGCCAGCTCAATCCAGTCCTTGTCCCCCCCCCCTCCCGGCCCCATCCCACGCCTACGTACGAAATTTAGGCGTTCGGGATTTGTGCATTTCTGAACTATTTGACCGAAGTTTCTTTCATTTACGTATCCTGCTGGGGAATCGAACCGCATTGTACTGCGTGTGTAAGGATCACTTAAACGAACACAATGGCGTCTCACGTCCTGCACCCCTTACCGCCTTCCTCCGGATATAGATGTGTGTTTCTGTGCCTCCTGCCGCGAAACTGTCTTCAGCGTGGTCAAGAACCAGCTGCTTCATTTCCTGTTTCTTATGCCACACCCCCCCCCCCCACTTTCCTTGAAAAAGCCGCTCCAATTTAAATCCTTCAAACTGGAATCCGTTCTGTGTGTACTCATACGTGTTTGGTGGCACAGGCAGTGTGCACGGGGGCCTCGTCCATGAATTTGAGGGGGAGAGTGTTGATTTTACGGCATCCGGATAGACCTGCGCGCACTTAAAGTTCATTTTTCGCTCTTTTTCCTTTTCGTCCCACAGGCTTTGTTCTTGATTTGTTGGTTTGAAATTTTAACCGCAAATTGTCTTTATGGGAGCGGGGATGGCTCAGTCGGTATAGTGACTAGTCTGCGGCTCGATCATCGAGGATTCGTCTTTCGAGTCGCTGTTTATTTGTCGGTTGGTTCCAAGTCGTCCAGACCGGCTGGAGAACCCATTCAGCCTCCTATAAAGAGTAGGAGGTAAAGCAATCCCTGGACAGGCCCTGAGGGTTCCAGGACGTTGAGGCTCCCAGATTTCAAGACAGTCGGCACATGAAGGTGGTAAGGTTGTGAGCCCTACGCACCGGCCGCCTTTACCCCTCTGCAGGAAATATTCCTGGTACTCATTTCTGCTTTGACATAACCATTTCTGTCGCACTATGGCCCTGGGGTCGACTCAGCCTCTAACAGAAATGAGTACCAGGAATATTTCATGTGGGTAAAGGCGGCCGGTGCGTACGGCTCACAACCTTACCACCGTCATGTGCTGATTGTATAAAAATCTTGGAGTCTCAACCTCCTGGAACCCTCAGGGCCTATCCAGGCCTGTAATGGGACTGCTTTACCTTTACCTTTACTCATTTCTGTTAGAGGCTGAGTCGATCCCAGGGCCATAGCGCGGCGGGAGGGATTATGTCAGTGAAACATTCCAATGATACACTCGGGAATCGAACCTGCGACCACCCGGCTTGTAGCTCAGTGCCTCACTGTAAAGAGTACCCAAGCTAAATACGTCTGGTCATGAAGCCTACCACTTAATATCTAGTGCCAGGGTTAGGAATGCGTGGAGCTATATCTCCTCTCCGGAATATGCCTTTATGGCGTCCAACAACTATACAAGTTTTAGGCTGTAGCAGCTGTAGTGGAGGCCTCCGTTCTTGTGGGATAGTGTCGCTGTGTCAGTAGGTGCGGTGCCCCAGCGCTTGAAGGAACACTGCACCACGGAGTTTGTCCCCCCACGTAGACAGATGTTTAGCTAGGCAACAGCCGACTGGACTGTTTATTTTGGACGAACCCTTCATCTTTGTGGTCGGGACCCAGGTTTATGATGTCTGTCCTCGAAGCTTTCAAATGACTTCTGTAATAATGAAAACTGTATGTCAAACATGACGTCGAAACCGGTTCCCATAGAGGTGTATAGTGGTTGGACAGAGAACCCTGTCCGTGTACCACCCTGTTTGTTGAAGGATGGGAAAATTCCATTACGTCTGTTTAGTATTTATTTTGAGATATCAGAGGAAATTTCCAAATTTTTCTTTTGAGATATCAGAGGAAATTTCCAAATTTTTCTTTTGAGATATCAGAGGAAATTTCCAAATTTTTCTTTTGAGATAGCAGAGGAAATTTCCAAATTTTTCTTTTGAGATATCAGAGGAAATTTCCAAATTTTTATTTTGAGATATCAGAGGAAATTTCCAAATTTTTCTTTTGAGATATCAGAGGAAATTTCCAAATTTTTCTTTTGAGAGATTGAAAAACTCTTTGATTTTAAACAGTAGTAACTTCTGACGTGGAGGGCCGTATAGTCTGGTAGAAGTTTACAGTCGTTTTGGAGGAACTTCCTGTCTGCTAGAATACTTTTGCCGGAAGTGTGGTGGCTGTAGGTGGAAGCCACTCAAAACCGTTTAAGAGGCAGACAGTCTGTTCCTCTGAAATACGGGTAAATGTCAGACTTTACGGCGTCATATCCGTCATAGTCACCACCTCGAAAACCGCAAATGTCATTAGCTGTAGGCAGTATTTACTTAGCAACGTAGAACCTCCATCCTGTGGTGCACCCAGTGACAATGTAGTAGGCGGTGGTTGCTCGTGGAGGTTTCTTCTTGTAGGGCTGGGGCTAGAATTGTTGCATGATTAACCCTTTAAAGACAGAACGTATCTGTTTTATATAAGGACTCAGTACGTACCGCGCTGTAAACACTCTCCACTTCGGTTATAAAAACCAGTCTCTTAATGTTTTATAAGGCAAAAGTTGCTGTTTGTTCTGAGATCCGTACAAAACACATAAACGCAATGTGGGCACCACGTAGAATTTTTTAATGTTAAACCTGGTGGTACGTAAAGTTACCGCTAGGCTTTAAAAGGTTAACGAGAAGGCATGGCAGAGCGTTTCTTTCAGCACAGCCACTTTGCCACTTGTCTTCAGCTTGTATAGCAGGGTTGAGTTTTGTTACGTAAGTTTGTATTCTGCGTGATGCTAACTGGGAAATAGCTAGATCAGGTGTTACACCACCTAAATTCGTAATCCCCGTCTTCTCGGCGGGAGTTAATTGCTAAAAATTGATGCTCTGTAAATACTTACCGCTATTTTTATTTAAATTTCCAGACCAGTCATGATGTGTGTATTTAACCTTTTAAAGCCTAGCGGTAACTTTACGTACCACCAGGTTTAACATTAAAAAATCCTACGTGTTGCCCACATTGCGTGTATGTGTTTTGTACGGATCTCAGAACAAACAGCAGCTTTTGCCTTATAAAACATGAAGAGATTTGTTTTTATAACCCAAGTGGAGAGTGTTTACAGCGCGGTACGTACTGAGTCCTTACATAAAACAGACGCGCTTCGTCTTTAAAAGGTTAAAATGGAATACTGCCTTCTGGGACACGTGTCCTATACATTGACGTATTTATTCTTGTACCTTGAAGAAGAAGAATGAGAAAAAGAAGAAGAAAGAGGAGGGGGAGGAGGAGGAGGAGGAGGAGGAGGAGGAGGAGAAAGCGTTGATTCAAAATGTTGGCAATTTTCTGGTAGACCACGTGGTGTTCCCGGAAGACTGCAGTAAGCATCGCACGTGTGTGACATCGAACTTGACTCACAGGTTTGAAGTGGAGCTTGTCTTGTCCAGCTCGCGAACCCTAGGATATATATATATATATATATATATATATATATAAAACAGCCAAATGTGTCCAACCGTTTGTCCGTCCCCACCCGGTTTCTCCCAAAAGGCATGTCGAGTAAGAAAGTCTTAATAAAATGTATTGCTTTTGGAGGGATTCGCCGGGAAAGTTGTTTTCAAAATGAAGGCAAGGGTGTCCAGAACGTGTCCGGTACCCATTTTTCCCAAAATTGTGCACGTTAATACAGGAAGCGTTCCTCGCGATGCAAGTAACTTGATTTGCTTCTGTCTGATTGCGAAGGCGCAGTGTGCCGGAAACTGTCCGTGCAGGTTGATCAGGGGCGTTCAATTGCCACCGCAAACTGGCCGGTTGCTTATCAACTGCCGTTGCAAGTAGACCAGTGGGCAGATTCCTTTGAGACTGCGGGGAGCCCCTAAACGACTAGTTCATATGTCAAGTGCTACTCGCAAATTGCGCAGATTTCCTGTCACAGAACTGCTGCGCTACCGTTGCGCATGAAGTCCAATTGCAAATGTATCCTGGGCTCCCTAGTTGACTGATAGGGCAGGGCAGGGCAGGACAGGGTAGGGAAGAGTTGGGTAGGGCAGGACAGGGTAGGGAAGAGTAGGGCAGGGCAGAGTAGGGTAGGGCAGGGCAGAGTAGGTTAGGGTAGGGCAGAGTAGGTTAGGGTAGGGCAGGGCAGAGTAGGTTAGGGTAGGGCAGAGTAGGTTAGGGTAGGGCAGGGCAGAGTTGGGTAGGGCAGGGTAGGGAAGAGTAGGGCAGGGCAGAGTAGGGTAGGGCAGGGCAGAGTATGTTAGGGTAGGGCAGAGTAGGTTAGGGTAGGGCAGGGCAGAATTGGGTAGGGCAGGGTAGGGAAGAGTAG
>BLKM01000588.1:1013652-1033680 GCA_013340265.1 Coptotermes formosanus | reverse complement strand
GGGTAGAGTAGGTTAGGGTAGGGCAGGGCAGAGCAGGGTAGGTTAGGGTAGGGCAGGGCAGAGCAGGGTAGGGCAGGGCAGGCAGGGCAGGGCAGGCAGGGTAGGGCAGGGCAGAGCAGGGCAGGGCAGGCAGGGTAGGGCAGGGCAGGGCAGGCAGGGTAGGGCAGGGCAGGGCAGAGCAGGGTAGGGCAGGGCAGGGCAGAGCAGGGTAGGGTATGGTATGGTAGGACAGTGCCTTTCACGCCCTCACTTCATAGTAAGCAGTTCGCGCCCAGAAACAGATTGAATTTCTGTCACGGGGATCGTGAAGTACCAGTGCCAGTGGACCGGGGCCCCTCGGTTGTCGGTGCATGTGGACTGGAGGCTGCACGAGTCGCTTCGGTATAAATCTGTCCGTTGTCCGGACGTGACGCTGTGAATGTGCTTGTGGAAAGCTCCACGAATTGCCGGCCTCAGTGGAACTCAATTAGTGTTGCTGGTTGTTAGGCCAAGATTCGAACCCGGAATCTTCAGGATCCAAGCAAAATAAGGGGTGCTGCGCGATGTCGATAACTCAAGGTTGAACTAAGGGTGGAGTGATGTACTGTGTCATGTGACATCCGTGCTCACTTGAATGCTTGCGTCCGTTCTGTCTATCGTTCCTCGCCCCCGCAGACACTGACCATAGACATTCCCAAGCAGAGGCACACCCAATGGCGGGGGGGGGGGGGGCTGTCGGGGTGCAGCCCCCCTAAATGCCCCAAAACCGTAATTTAAAAAACAGATTTTGTAGATATGACCAAAGTTTGCGTGTTTTACCTTATCAGCGACTGAAATCAGCTGATGACTAGTACATTAGAATTCTGAAAAGTAAGGCGGTAGAATTAAAAAGAACAAGACAGGACGCTGTGATTGAGTCATGGAACATGTAGTTATATTTGTATGTATATAAATGCAGCTACAAACAAGTGTTATGTTGTACTTACAACATAATTTTTAAAATCAAACATAAATTATATATAGCCTCAGGGTCAGCACCCCCACCCCCCACCCCGCACCCCCGGCCAGTGAAAAGTTCTGGGTGCGCACCTGTTCCCCAGTCACTGTATCTATACCAGACTGCTGCTACCTAACTTGGCAGTCCCCCGACACTGTTTCTCTCCTCGCGTGTTATGGTGACAGATTGCACACGTGTGATTTGAATGTCCGCACAGCGAATTAAATAACAAGAACCGACACGTTCATTACAGCGGGCAGCTGCTTCTAGGCAGATGGCACGAGTAACCACCCCTGTCTTCAGCTACCTGCTTCTTGAAGAGCTTTCCGTATTTGCTTAAGAAATACTCAGAACTGAGTCTTCAGCCGCGGCATGAGGTCTTCGCTCTTCTGGGGTGTTATGCAGCGTTGATTGGTAGTTATTGACGTTTCGGGACAGCCTGTTGGTCCCATCTTCAAGGGTCAAAGCAGTCCAAGAGGTCTGCTTGACCCTTTACCCCTGTCCCGAAACGTCGGTCACTAACTACCAATGAACGCTGCGTAACATCCCAGAAGAGCGAAGACCTCAATACTGGGAATTGGCCCCTCTCTAGCCTCTAATTTATTTGGGTACCTTTTCTTACGTTATTGAGGACCCCGGAGGAAGGACCAGCCTTTGAGCTGGACAACCGAGGGAACGGGGTTAGTTTCACGGGCAGGGATACAATATTTTTCTCCTACTCACTGAGTACTGGGGACTCTGTCCAGGGGTAAAGCGGCCGGGGCGTGAAGCTGACCGCTCACCGCCGTAAAGTGCCGATGTCAAGAATTAGTGTAGCTGTACATCCACTGTCCGACGTGCTTTCAATGCGCGGTGCTTAGTCGCTAGGCACATATTTACACTTACTTTGTCTGATACAGGGTGTCTCTTTTATTATGTTCCCAAGCTCGGCTTCTTTATTGCACAGAAAGCCTGCATCCGCAGTGACATCCCGTGGCAATTTCCGTACTCGAGGACACAATAAAAGAGGCGCAACGATAGCCATCAGTGTTTTTAGTGGAGACATAGCGTCTTCTGTGGGTTGGAGCTGCATTCCCCCCCCCTTTTTGTTTCGTAGCCCTTACCTCTTCTGCCTACTCACAGCAGGTGTCGAGGTTGTTTATTTTCACTTATCACACTCAGACACCCACCACAGTCGGTAGAACTCCTCTGGACGAGGGATCGGCCCGTCGCAGAGACCTCTACCTGACAACACAAACACTGTACAAGAGAAAAAAATTCGTGCCCCCGTTGGGATTCGAACCCACGATCCCAGCAAGCGCTCGGCCGCAGACCGACGCGTTAGACCGCGCGGCCACTGGGATCGGCGGAACTGGATTTGAGTGTATGTAATTTAGATGTAGTTCATGCTTCGAAGGGTTGAATGAATGATGCAATATAGGCAGCGTAGCTGATGACAATTTCCAGGGCGAGCTTTCTTGCTGTTACCGGCTTTACGCACCTTAACTCCCGTTTTTGTATGTGCCTTTAGACCCGCTGCACATGCAGTGTACGACCATGACTGTTGAACCGAAATAAGGACCACCCAGGAAGCAAGCTGTCCTTAGCGAATGACTAGGGGGAGTCAAACCTCCTAACTCCAACCATTTCAGCAATTAATCACAAGTTACTGTGATGAGTTTGCGTGTGTACCGCGGTAACATAATTGATGATTTTATGGCATCTACTGTACCTCATTGGTATGTGCATACAGTTTCCGGATGATGACGTCGTGTGGACGTGGCCTGTGTTCCCTGCCCTTCGGAAGATCTCGCTACCTCTGGTCCCTAATTCTCCAATCTGTTCCTTCCAATCTGGCTGCCGGGGTTTGATTCCCGACGGGGGGCAAGAGGGTACTGCAATAAGCGTACTGACCGACTCTGGGGTCCACCCAAGCACATTTCCAGTCTCATCTGCCGGGGTAAAGCGGCCGGGGCGTGAGGCTGACCACATCTGTACCTTGTGCCATCGTTAATTGAGTGGATCTCTATTTATATTCCATAAGTACGTTTATATTATTACCAGCATTACGAAATACAGTCGAACCCGGTTATAACGACATCGGTTCATGCGACACCTCGTATATAGCGTCAGACATACCGTGGTACCAATTAATTCCACACTGTTAACCATAACGTTACACTCCCCGGTTACAACAGCACTTGTTTATAACGACACAAAATATGCAGTCCCTTTCGTGACGTTATAACCGAGTTCGACTGAAATTTGCAGGAAACCTCATGTTGGGTTTCCATACCAAAATTCAACGGTTATATATTGTTGACAGTTACATGTAGATTAACATCTATACAAAGGGAACTCATTGTTGCGTTTCCGTAGCAATAATGGTTACGCGAACGCGTTACAGTGTTACGTTGTACTACATTGTTTCTGTTTCTCCTAGAAACCATCGCTGGTATCATACTGCAGGCTAGAAACGTAAATGTGCATATATGCCGTTTGGTATGTGTTTCTCTTGTCTCAACAAATGTGTGATTGTTTATTTTTAATCGTCCTGTAGGCTGTCAGGTAAGTGAACTTGCGCCTGAGGTTGTGGACAGTTATCAGCCGATGACGCGTCCGCGGTGAGTGTTGGTGCGACCGTAATGTTATGGAATGTCGAGCTGTCTGTCGCCGAACGAGTGAGCGCTTGACAGGTTGCTAGCAGAAAAGTTGTGGTAACCCACGCATTAAGAACCAATAAGTACCTTGCAGACAGAACATGTATTTGATAGAGCCAAACTGAAAACAGCTACATGTTTCGGCTGTCAAACCATTATCATGCTGTACAGGATGTTATATGCAGGCGTAATGTACAACAGCACAAGCATTCGAACATCGCAGCTTGTAGCTGTGTGTAGGTGCTCTGTATGAATCATATGTTGTGTTCGACAGCTGCACAGTGTACTGTCGACTGTATGTGCGCGGATTATTCGGTTTGCGTATTATCCGTGCACGATCGTAAGTTGCTAATGGCTAATGACGGAGGTAGGAAACAACGTGATTTAGCGCAAAATGTTATAACGAAATGCTGAATACAGCATTCGGGATCTTTCGTGCGTATTCGTGTACATTCTGCTACGTGTGTATTAGGTAGATTACTTAGACTGTCATTTATTTATTTATTATTTCATTCGTTGTTTGTTTAGGGGTTCCTTCATTAGCTGTGGTCATATGGTTTCGAATTTTGGTACAGCTAATGGACAGTGCAGTAGAAAAGCTGTAGAGGACGTGCCGGAACCTAGTTTCGGCGTCACTATCGGTATTTGGCCGGTTACACTGAAGAAAACCTTGTGAAACAGTCAGTGATAGTGAATATTTTGGTGACTGCAACACAGTGAAATTTATGGAATGAACTAAGCGATCTCTAATTGGAATTTGTTTCCTGCGGTTGTTAATTAACCTCCAGCTGGAAATGTCCCCTTTGTTTTGCCGGATCCATAACTTAGTTTACACGGGAGGCGATGCATGACACAGAGCGAGATTCACAAGCAGTGTGTTGTCTTCACTGCGGCGTGGTTTCTGTCGATAAACTGCTAAGGTTAATCTACAGCGCGGTCATCGGATCTGAACTGCACAGCTGGGAGTGGTGACCGTACTTACACCCTTTTGTTTGGGGGTGGGGGAGTGCTTTAATCCTCTGTTAAGGCATCACCACCGTCCCCGTTTCTTTTAGTGGCCATCATCGTGCACCTTTACACTACTGTAGAGAGACGTAATGGATCAGTGTTCAGCAAAGTGGGGTTCGCGGACCGACAAGGATACGCGAGATTTTTTTTTGTCTTGCCATTTTAAGTTAGAAAAAAATTTATTGAACATTTTTAATGTTTTACAAAGTGTGTGTTTTTTTTTCGGAATAACGGTGTAATGTAGTGTATATTCGGCTGAGTGTAACACGGATTCTTTTTCCAGTATTTTTTTCAAGTCGTTTTATTTTAACCTTTTAAAGCCTAGCGGTAACTTTACGTACCACCAGGTTTAACATTAAAAAATTCTACGTGGTGCCCACATTGCGTTTATGTGTTTTGTACGGATCTCAGAACAAACAGCAACTTTTGCCTTATAAAACATTAAGAGATTGGTTTTTATAACCGAAGTGGAGAGTGTTTACAGTGCGGTACGCACTGAGTCCTTGTGTAAAACACATACGCTTCGTCTTTAAAGGGCTAATATTGTCCTCACTTCTACCTCTGTGTCTCCCAAGTGGCGTTTGGCTTCACATTTTTCGTATACAACTTTCTAAGCATTTTTCCGATGTTTGTGGAAATGTGTGAGCTGGGAATTTGAACGTTAAAGAAATCAAGAAGGGAGATCTGTAGACTACGTAGCATGTAGCCTGTTGGACAGAATATTAATAAAGCAAAGAATCCGTTTAATAATTAATTGTCATCTGAATTGTATACACGGATTTGTTGATGGGTCGCATAATGCCCCTGTGAGCAGTTTGTATTTTCAGTTGTATTTGTCAGTGTTGGTAGGAGTTTCGGCTAACACCGGAGTTGTAGCGTGGCGCTAGTGTAATGCAATTCCCATTCACGGTCTGCAGGCCACAGAGAGGAAAGATGAGAGGAGCTGCATTATTTGGCCTAAGTGTAATGTGGTTGGGTGTTTTTTCGTCTGAGAGTTTTAATGGTAGACCTGTCTGTCTGTCGGTCTATTTATTTGTTTGTTTATTTATATACTACTACTACTACTACTACTACTACTACTACTACTACTACTACTACTACTACTACTACTACTACTACTACTACACGCACACACACACACATACACATACACACACGCGCGCGCGCGGGATGAACGAAAAATGCACGGCCAAGCCTACAGAAAGTGTATCTACACCACAATACAAGAAGAACATACTACATTAACATAGGCTTTCTGCGGCGTGGTTTCGGAGTTACTGCTGCCTGAAATTAACCCTCTAAAGACGAAGCTTATTTTTATATAAGGACTCAGTGCGTACCGCGCAGTAAACACTCTCCACTTCGGTTATAAAAACCAGTCTCTTAATGTTTTATAAGGCAAAAGTTGCTGTTTGTTCTGAGATCCGTACAAAACACATAAACGCAATGTGGGCACCACGTAGAATTTTTTAGTGTTAAACCTGGTGGTACGTAAAGTTACCGCTAGGCTTTAAAAGATTAAAGAAAATTCTCGAATTGTTCCGCTTGAGCTTCAACGCAGGGCGTTGTACATTTGAACAGTGATTGCCCAACACGCTGCTAAATTCTCGGTGTCGTGGGAATAATCTCAGATCCTTTCTGTATTCCCTTTAGCACGTCCTGTACGTCGCTGGCTTCTGTAGCTCAAACAGTAGAATTCAGGTGTCCCCAGAGATAAATATATAAGAGATTTACATTAGGGGAAGGAGCAGGCCATTCTGTTGGTCCACGCCGTCTCATCAGTTGTTTCGGAAACACGTTGTTTAAGAATTCCCGAACTGCAAGAAGAAAATGTCGTGGAGCACCATCACGCGCGAACCATAAGTGAACCTTAGTCAGCAGAGCCAAACGTTGCAACAGCTGTGGAAGGAAGTTTCGTAGGAATTCGTGGCGAACAGCCCCAGTCAGACGTGGTGGTAGGCGGTATGTTTCCAGAGGACTGTCTCTTGCAGCAAGGGCGCACCCAGAATTTTTCACTGGAGAGGGGCTGACCCTGAGGCTATGTATAATTTATGTTTGATTCTAAATATTATGTTGTAAATATCATTTCGTAAGTGTAACATAACACTGCCTGCAACGACTTTTGTGTACATTCGAATGTAACTACATGTTCTGTGACTCAGTCACAGTGTCCCAGCATTTTTTTATCTTTATTCATATATTTTTCAAAATTATAATGTACTAGTCATCAGCCAACTTCAACGGCTTATTTCAGCTAAAAGGGAAATGACATAAAACTTTTGATTTCATAGTATCTACAAAAGCTGTGTTCTTTATAAATTTTGTTTGTGGGGGGTTTGGGGAGTGGCTGCCTGCCTGCGGCCCGCCACCCTTTGGTGTGCCCCTGTTTTGCAGTGCCTGCATGGAAATTCAAGGCGGATAATTGCAACATTTTCTGTAATCATAAGGGGGCTGTAACTGGGAAACCACGCTTCAGAAGGCCTGTGTTCATGTAATTTTTCCTGGTGTTGTGTAGATTCACGTTGTCTTTTTCTTTCACCCTGGCCCTATACGGGATGTATCTGAACTACACTCCTCCGTCTTCAGGGTCGGCCCAGAAGAGAGTAGTCTGTGTTGGCATACTGAAGACACATGTTTCGGCAGAATTGATATCAGTATTTACTGCCAACCTTCAGCTCCTAAAGTCGGATATCTTAGTTGGGAAGTCACAACCAGATTAAACCTTTAACGGCGATGTCCTGGGTCGCAAGGGTGCGTTGTCTTACCTGCCACAGGTCTTACACAGCTTCCTTTTCCTCAGTTTCTTGTAGCCTTCTCACAGACAGTTTCTTGTAGCCTTCTCACAGACAGTTTCTTGTAGCCTTCTCACAGACAGTTTCATGTAGTCTTCTCACAACATTTGTGAAGGGGAGAGTCAAAATCGCCTGATATCCGAAACGAAATTTGTAGAGCCCACCGTCCTATGCTCTCTTACCAACAAACCAACGTGACGTCAGCTATCAGCACGTCAGCGGATTAATGACAGGCGTACAGAATTTGCTGACGTATCAGTGCACTCCGTTGTACACTTTTAATTATAACTGCGAATTAGCTCAAGTACATGAATAGAGAGGCAAGTGAAAGGACCAGAAAGGTCAAAGCAGGATCGATGAAGCGAGTTTAAGGTACAGTAAGGGGTATTGCTGTGAGGGAATGGGGGGGAAGAAGGAATAAGAAGAAGACTGATCGATCGTTCCATGTATTTTATACACACGAAGGAATAATTGGCATTCGTCGCTTCAAAAAGGGAGGGTGTACGAAATGGGTGCAAGGAAGACATTGGCCCTTGACGCACGACAGGCTAATATAATAAGGGGATGAAGTGGAGCGAAGGTGAAGACTGTAAATTGGTTAATTTTGTTAGGGTGAAGTTGAAAGTATCAGCTATTGTTTGAGTGGCGTGTCAGTGAAGGCCAGTGGCGGTTACAGTGGCACGTAAACAACTTTGATTGTTTTATTCCCCGTACTATTTACTTTATTCCTCTTAACCTTTTAAAGCCTAGCGGTAACTTTACGTACCACCAGGTTTAACATTAAAAAATTCTACGTGGTGCCTACATTGCGTTTATGTGTTTTGTACGGATCTCAGAACAAACAGCAACTTTTGCCTTATAAAACATTAAGAGACTGGTTTTTATAACCGAAGTGGAGTGTGTTTACAGCGCGGTACGCACTGAGTCCTTACATAGAACAGATACGCTTCGTCTTTAACCTTTTAAAGCCTAGCGGTAACTTTACGTACTACCAGTTTTAACATTAAAAAATTCTACGTGGTGCCCACATTGCGTTTATGTGTTTTGTACGGATCTCAGAACAAACAGCAACTTTTGCCTTATAAAACATTAAGAGATTGGCTTTTATAACCGAAGTGGAGAGTGTTTACAGCGCGGTACGCACTGAGTCCTTATATAAAACATATTACGTTCCGTCTTTAAAGGGTTAATATTTTTGCCGTTTACTTCTGTTGCCTGTTGCGACCCTTTTCACCAGCCCTTCCAGGATAGCCTGCTTCTTTTGGCTCGTCTCCTCCGATGGCCCATTGCAGCCCTTTTCAAGGCCACACGATGTCAGTCAACCAACATTACCGGCATCAGCTGGTGTCTGCCAGGGGCACAGCTGTGCACCCTCTTTTCAGATCCACGTAGTGCCAGCCAGCTGACATCGCCAACTTAGCTGCTGTCGTCTTCTGACGGTACTTGTACGGCCCATCTGAGGGCCACACAGTGCCAGCAAGATAACATCGGCAACATTAGCTGGTCTCGTGTCAGTTCATTGCTTGTACGTCTGTTTTAAGGGCCACACAGTGCCAGTCAACTAACAGCCCCGACATCAGCATGTCTGCTGGGAGGGCACGCTGCGGCCTTTCTGAGGGCCACGCAATGCCTGTCAACCACTCCACTCAAGACGAGTAAACTTGTTAGCGTTGGCACATTTTCATATCGAGATCTGAGGTTTTAACAGCGGGGTTAGGGAAACTATAATTTTACCTGTTTTTTTTGTATGGGTGTGAAACTTGGTCTCTCACACTGAGGGAGGAGCAAAACTGAGGGTGTTCGAGAATAGGCTGCTGAGGAGGATATTCGGGCCTAAGAGGGACGAAGCGACAGGGGAGTGGAGAAGACTACATAACGAGGAACTTAATCATCTGTACTCATCACCAAATATTTTTCGGGTAATCAAATCGAGAAGAATGAGATGGGCGGGGCATGTAGCACGTATGGCCAAAAAAGAAGGTGCATACATGATTTTGGTGGGGAGACCTGAGGGAAGGTGACCACTTGGGAGACCCAGGCGTAGATGGGAGGATAATGTTAAAATGGATCTTCAAGAAGTGGGATGCGGGTCATGGACTGGATTGAGCTGGCTCAGGATAGTGACAGGTGGCGGGCTGTTGTGAATGCGGTAATGCACCTCCGGGTTCCATAAAATGCGCGTAATTTCTTGACTAGCTGAGAAACTGTTAGCGTCTCAAGAAGGTCTCTGCTCCATGGAGTGAGTGAGTGAGTGAGTGAGTGAGTGAGTGAGTTAGTTAGTTAATAAGTTAGTTAGTTTAGGGATGAGAAAAGTGTCTTTCCCCTTGCCGGGAATCGAGTCCCGGATTATCTAGCCCGCAGCTTATTCAGCATACCGACTGAGCTATCGAGACGTGAGTAAGCCAAGGCGTGACCTGGGCTGCTATGTTTTCAAGGGTCCTTCACTCTTGATTACATTACGTAATAGAAGATTGTTTCGTAGGCTTTGCGCACCACTTAAAGAGATTATCTTTGTTTCAGGTAAATGTTTCGCCACTGTAATGAAAGGGCTGAAGAGTGCAGCTGGAGGGGAATTCAGTCACGTAAGATGCGTTACTCGCTTTCATTGTGACATCGATGTGCCTGTCGCAGATTCGACACTGCCGGATGGTAAATGCGTGTCGTGAGGCCCGCACTGCATCGTGGTGCCGTCCGTGTAGTTACGAAGAGTAGCGGCAGGTGGGAACGAAGTAGCTGATATATGGTCAGGAAATTTTCGAGTCTTTTATTAGGCCATCCTGTATGCACCATCGCATTTTATCTCTTTAGCAGGGAACCGAAATTTAAATTTACTTGATTTCCCGTTCCGCCGAAATCAGCCATTGAAATCGGCTGACGATGAGTACATTAGAATTTCGGAAAATAAATTAATAAAACTGAAAAAAAGCAAGAGGACAGGACATGTTATTTAGTCACGGAACATGTAGTTATATTCGTATGTATATAGATACAGTTGCAGGCAGTGTTATGTTATACTTACAGCATGATTTTTGTAACATAACTTTTAAAATCAGACGTAAGTTACATATAACCCCAGTGTCAGCCCCCCAATAAAAAATCCTGGTTGCGCTCCTGCTCTGTAGGATCCATTTTAATATTATCCTCGCAACTTTTCATGGTGTTTCCAAGTTTTCACTTTAGAGAACAATTTTATTTTAATTATTTGTCTCTACCATGAGTGCGTAGAAATATCTACATTTCGATTTTGTGTTTGTAGCTGAGAAGTAGGTGGGTAACTTGAATACAAGATAGTGTTCACCAGAACCCAGTGTAAGCCTTGGGACTTCTTATGGACGTATGGCCGCCACTGTTTTGTAACTTGGGCACTGTAGGATGAATGGTTAGCGTCACGTTCCGACCGTTTTACCGTCGAAGAATGAACCACCGGTATCCGTTATTTAGTAGGCTGGGTGGGCCCAGGGCCCGTCGAATTGTGAAGAGAGAAATCTGTGTCGTCGCCATGAATCTAACCCCAATACAATGATAATGTAAGTAGCCCACACATATTTCGTACAGCTGTAGAAATACCAAACGCACGCACGCACTCACGCATGTACGGAAATCTGGCCTTGTGCGTGTGTCCCTGCTGTTACTCGATATATTGCTCCGTGCATTTGCAGCCTTTGAACTGGATGGAGGCGGTAAAATCATCCGGACGCCGCCGTCGCGTTGCCCCTGGAACGTACCTCCCGTATTTTCTTTGTTATTCCACCTATATAGTTCGCTTCATCTCAGACGATGTACGCTTAAAGTGCGTTCGTAGTTTCGGATTAGCCTGTAGGTACTTGGTTCTAACTTGTAGTGTGCGGTTTCTTGGCGGGATGGGGGGGGGGGGGGGGAACATGGCCGCTGCTAAAGAGAGATTAATTGGTTTCTCGCTCTCCCTTCTTTGAGGAGGAGTAAAGGAATTGCATAACGACGCTGCATGAACTCAGTGGCAAGTTAAACACTCAACTTTGAAGAGTTTTATACGAAATTGAAACTACCCTAATGTGTAAGTATTACTCTTCCTTCGCCTTTCATGTAGTATGGAATGGAATCTAATTATTGGCGTGCCTGAAATTATTGTGCGAGGAAGACGACGTAAAGGACGGAACTCTCTTTATACCGTGTCGAGTATTTGTGATGGAATGTGAATACCAAAGCTGTGATGTCATTAGGGTACCTGTTTGATTGTTTGCTGTGGTCAAAATCTACCGTGTCGTAATTACAGGACAGGCAATTCGTAGTAGTTTGGATAGTATGAATGCAATTCGTTGTTTGTACCCTGCAGCTTGTGATGAGTGTAATCTGTGAAGACGTTACCCTGGATTGCGCGTTTTATCGGCACAAGGGGACCCGCAGTGGGTCATTCAGTAGCGAGAATCGGCCCAGTGCAATTCTATGCGTGCCGGCTGCTACACCAACCCAGTCGCTTTTATACTTGACAGGTGTTTTAGTTTTCGATGTTAGTGTGCTTGAGTGTTTGTGTTATTCTTGAGTCCCGTTGGTCATTATGGAAAGAACGCAGTCCCGTTTCTGTAATGGCAAAGCTTGTCTTTCCACAGAGGGGTCTTGGTTCGATGCTCGGTAGTTTCAAAGTAATTTCTCATTTATTCAGCGTCCAGACCGTCTATAGGGCCCAATCTGGGACTCTTTCCTCAGGGTTAAGGCAATCAAGTCGTATAGCTAACCATTCACCTCCCCTATATAGTGCCAAGTATAAGAATACGTGGCGCCATGACTCCGCTGCCGTATATGATTTCATGGCGTGATCTCAAACGCGGGGATAAACTTTACACAATGCAAACTTTATGCTAGGCATAACGTTGTGAGTTGGATCGGTATTCAGTAAATGGATTACCGTCATCACAACTGTACAGACGTTTTGATTATTATACAGGCTACATGTTTCGACTGATTTTTACAGTCATCATCGGTCCTTTCATATACAAAATGTAAGATGTAAAAGTCTTAGATCAGTTAGTAAGAATTTTACATTTTACATTTTGTATCTGAAAGGCGTGATGGTGACTGTAAAAAGGCAGTCGAAACATGTAGCCTGTATAATAATAAAAAGGTCTGTACAGTTGTGGCGACGGTAATTCAGTTACTGAATTTTACACAGTGCTGTCAGGTGTTCACGTATGAATCTGGCACCAGAACAGCGTGGTGTAGTAGTAATGGGAAAACTTTGTCCGTATGTGGTAGTTTATTTTATCGGACAGCTGTCATGTCTGTGCTCCGTTTTTTACAATATTTTAGTCGAAAACTACGCCTTCACCTCTCGCCCTTATCGTTTCTAGAAGTGTTCATGTCGGTTTATGAACACTTCTTCCATTTTTCTGTCCGCAGATAACATCTGCGTTGATGTAGGGTTCGGATGGGGGAGGAGGAGGGCTAAACAACCAACATTGTGTGGCCCACGGATGGCCCTCATTGTTCAGATAGTGACAGAACTGTAGATGTTGACTGAGTTTCTTTTGCAGTTCGGTGTAACCTCTAGAGCAGGGGTCTTTTGTGCCGCCCCCAAATGAGTTTTGAATTTTGAGTGTAAAAAGTTTAATTCATATAAATAAATGTTAAATAAAACTCATTCTGAAAGATTTTAACATTTGTACTAAAATTTTAAAAAAATATTTGTTTTTTCGTGAATAAAATCTCGGTTAATGTCGCAGTAAATATTGCAAGAATGTTTGCAGGGTGGGGGAATAAGTAAATAATAATAATAATAATAATAATAATAATAATAAATAAAATGACAAAACTATCCTATGTATGTTTATGTAGGGAAATATTAGTGGGCATGTCCTGCAATAATATGCAAACTTTACTGTGTAAAACGTGAATGCGGCCCGCGAATTTTTCTGCCATTAAAACGTGGCCCTTCAGCAAGTAAAGTTTGAAGACCCCTGCTCTAGAGGAAACCGAGAATCTCCGGTCCTGAACCACATTTCGGGGTTTCAACTCGGCTGGTTGCAAAATGAGTGGGATTTGAAGTTCTGGTGGCGGTGACTCATTGTTGTCGTCACCTGCAGCTGTCCGCAACTACTGACATCTCTGCAACAGACAGCGTTCTTCACTGTCTTGCTGTGAGGAGTCACATCCGACCTTGCTCACTGACCGTTAAGATTAACCTTTTAAAGCCTAGCGGTAACTTTACGTACCACCAGGTTTAACATTAAAAAATTCTGCGTGGTGCCCACATTGCGTATATGTGTTTTGTACGGATCTCAGAACAAACAGCAACTTTTGCCTTATAAAACATTAAGAGACTGGTTTTTATAACCGAAGTGGAGAGTGTTTACAGCGCGGTACGCACTGAGTCCTTATATAAAACATATACGCTTCGTCTCTAAAGGGTTAATTAAGGTAGCATATTCCTTTCAGACGTCGGTAAATTTCAGTTAGACCGCCAGGGTACGGGATGGACGGTCCGCGTTTCGAATACCGGCAGGGGAAAGAGATCGTTTCTTCTGCAAAACATCCTGACTGGCTCCGGTGCGCACCCGTCACCTGTTCAGTGGGTACCGGGGTTCCTTTCTGATTGTAAAGCAGCCGGGGCGTGAAGTTGACCACTCACCTCTATGTATCCGAGGTTAAGATTGAGTGGAGCTATACCTCCACTTCCCCTTATATGCTTTCATGGCGTGGGCAGGGTCGAATTCACCTTTACCACCCTGTGTCTGTTCGTAGTTTCGGTTCTTAGGACGCGAGACGGTTAGTACAAGCTCCTGTGTAGTGTTACACAACTGTGGCGGTCTGTTTGACGCCGGTGTCTCGCATTCTGTTGTGAATGTGGGAATAGCAGAAAGGTCTTTGTTCCCTTTCTTTGAGTTCCTATAGCCTTTCGTGCCAGGTACGTAGTTTTTCTTTATGTTCGTTTGTGGTGTGGACGTTCTTACCGCGACGGTCCTGGCAGTGCTGGAAATAACAGGTTGTGTGCTTGTTTACGACAGATGAGACAAGGCAGTCTTTGTTAATATTTACAATAAGTTTCCAAAAGATCTCTTTAAGAATTGAAACAGCAGTGTGTAACTGATGTTTCGGCGTAAGAGTAGGACGTGGATTATGTAACCGCTCTGATTTAACTGGCATCAGGTGTCCAGTAGTTACCAGTTGAACAGGGAGGAGAAGCCCTGCGTCAGCCGTACGTGTTTAGTCGTCTGTCTGTCAGTTGTATAATCTCTTTGTATCAGTTGTGTATTAGAAAAGACCTTTGTATTTGACGAATCACTGCCCATACTATTCCCGATATAACTGCGCACCTCTTCGCGGCATTCTTCTTGGACTATTTAACCCTTGAAGATGGCACCGATAGGTTGCCTGGAAGCGTCGGTAACTGTCAGCGCTGTGTAACATCCCAGAAGAGCGAAGATCTGATACAAAAGTGTTTTTTTTTCTCGCTTGAACACGTTCTTAGGTAAAACTCAACGCTTTGACCCTTTAAAGACGAAGTGGATCTGTTTTGTATAAGGACTCAGTGCGTACCGCGCTGTAAACACTCTCCACTTCGGTTATAAAAACCAATCTCTTAATGTTTTATAAGGCAAAAGTTGCTGTTTGTTCCGAGATCCGTACAAAACACATAAACGCAATTTGGGCACCACGTAGAATTTTTTAATGTTAAACCTGGTGGTACGTAAAGTTACCGCTAGGCTTTAAAAGGTTAAGGTTACATATGCGTCGGGCTGATCACTCGTCAAGAGGAATCCTACTGAGTATGATCGTGAAACCTGAAAAATGGGAGGTCCTGACCCACTAGGGGCTGCTTGAGCCATGGGAAAAAAATACTGAATACACGTTGGCTTTGTTTTAAGCCCCACTTGTTGTACGCCTTTTTCCTTTAACGCCCCCTTTCCAGTTTACACCACTTCTTAATTTTCGCTGTCATTTTCGGTTCAACGCCTTTTTCCTGGCTGCATCCTATTATGCTAACCCCGTTTTTCGGATGGGAATAGTATTTTTTATTTACGCGTTTTTTGATCTACGCTCACTTTTTCAGGAACTCAGCTGCGGCGTAAAACGAAGTCTTGGTGCGTTTGTGGTTTGTCAGTAGTGTGCCTGTTACAACTAGAATTAAATCTCGAATTGCGGAGGAAATATTAAACAAAAGTACTTTTTTTAATCTTAAAGTTGGCATGGGGCCGGTCCCAGTGGCCGCGCGGTCTAAGGCGTAGGTCTGCGGCCGCGAGCTTGCTGGGATCGTGGGTTCGAATCCCACCGGAGGCATGGATGTTTGTATTGTACAGTGTTTGTGTTGTCAGGGAGAGGTCTCTGCAACGGGCCGATCCCTCGTCCAGAGGAGTCCTACCGACTGTGGTGTGTGTCTGAGTGTGATCACGTGAAAATAAAAAAAAAACACTCTACACCTGCTGTGAACAAGTAGGTAGAAGAGGGAAGGACTACGAAACGAAACGAAAGTTGGCGTGGGAAGTTTGATAAAGCCCTTCCTAATGCAAGATGTTGCGAGTGCACAGTTAGTTGTTTGTCACGAAATGTCTTGATGTGTGATTGTTCTTGAGCGTAATGCAGTCTGGAGTGTGTCATCCAAAGTAACGGTCCACCCGTAGATCGGATGTCAATGTTCACAGCATAATGAGCTGATTAAACTGCATTTATCTTTTGTCGATTTTTTGCACACACTCCGTCTGACTGGCAAACCGGTTTTTGCGAAAGACAGACAGCAGTTTGGCGACAGTCATTTTGTGTTTTGAAGAAATGACGTATTTCTTGTGTGAAGAGAGATTACTGCCAACATGATTGTCTGCCTTCGGCTAGTTAACCCTTTAATGACGAAGCGTGTCTGTTTTATATAAGGACTCAGTGCGTACCGCGCTGTAAACACTCTCCAGTTCGGTTATAAAAACCAGTCTCTTAATGTTTTATAAGACAAAAGTTGCTGTTTGTTCTGAGATCCGTACAAAACACATAAACGCAATGTGGGCACAACGTAGAATTTTGTAATGTTAAACCTGGCGGTACGTAAAGTTACCGCTAGGCTTTAAAAGGTTAAAGACGAAGCGTATCGGTTTTATATAAGGACTCGGTGCGTACCGCGCTGTAAACACTCTCCACTTCGGTTATAAAAACCAGTCTCTTAATGTTTTATAAGGCAAAATTTGCTGTTTGTTCTGAGATCCGTACAAAACACATAAACGCAATGTGGGCACCACGTAGAATTTTTTAATGTTAAACCTGGTGGTACGTAAAGTTACCGCTAGGCTGTAAAAGGTTAATGAAAAAGAAGTGTTTTATCCTTTGAAGTACAAATTTCATGTGACACGTATTTAAAAAACTCAGTTTGTACTGCACACAATATGGCCTTCACTACAAAGACTCGGTGCAGAGGGAAAAATCGCCGTATATTCCGGGAACCATAGTGAGACGAATCCACTGTGTGGGTAGAATTGTCAAGTTTTATTTTTTTGTAAATGTTAAAGCAGGTGCTATATACAATAACCCATGTGATTTAACAGGGTTAAATGTTTCCTGCACTGAAATTCACATCTGCATGTTTTCTAAACGCTTCGTTTGCGGTTTTTTTTTGTGATTTTGATGTTTATTTACTGTAGATAAAACTGTTATAAAGGGAAATCTGATTCCTTTGAAGCAGTTTTTACCGAATGTGTAATCTGCTTTAACGTAAAAGACTGTACATTGTGCCTGCCCACACATGTGTCTGTGAGTTTCGTATGGTTTTCAAAGTAAACAGCTCTTCCCCTAAACAGTATTAACCGCCTGGAGTTCGTAGTGGAAAAGCAGTATCGTAACTGTGAGGAGAAATCTAACTTTTGGAACGTAATGTACATGTCAGTGCTTGAGGGGGCTACTTGTAATGCGATGTGTGCTCCTTAGGCAGTGGAGAAAACTACATAACGAGGAACTTAATGACCTGTACTTATCACCAAATATTATTAGGGTAATCAAATCGAGAAGAATGAGATTGACGGGGCATGTAGCACGTATGGGGGAAAAGAGCGGTACATACAGGATTTTGGTGTGGAGATCTGAGGGAAGGCGACCACTAGGGAGACCCAGGCGTAGATGGGAGGATAATATTAAAATTTATCTTCAAGAAATGAGATGGGGGCAAGGACAAGATTGAGCTGGCTCAGGATAGGGACAGGTGGCGGGCTCTTGTGAATGCGATAATGAACCTCCGGGTTCCATAAAATGCGGGGAATTTCTTGACTGGCTGAGAAACTGTTAGCTTCTCAAGAAGGCCTCTGCTCCATGGACGGACATGTTCCTTAGGCAAGTCATTAAGTATCTACCATATCGGAAAATGTTTTACGCAAAGGCGTTTATATGAAAGAAATATAGGCCAGTGTTTTTAGTATGTGCCATTTTTTTAGGTGGTGTAATTTTATTTTCACTCCGATAAATTGATTGCGATAATTAGTGTACAGTTTGCATGCAGTTGGACACTGTCACTTGATATACATTTCACGCTGGCGATGGACGTAGGGGCACGCGGTGGCGCAGTTGGTTGAGGCACTGGGCTACAAGTGGGCAGGTCGCGGGCTCGATTCAGGATGGTGTCGCTGGAATTTTTCATTGACATTATCTTTCCGGCAGTACTATGGCCCTGGGGTCCACTCAGCCTCTAACAGAAATGAGTACCAGAAATATTTCCTGGGGGGGGGGCGTGTACAGGCGGCCGGTGCGTAGGGGTGACAAGCTTACCACCTTCGTGTGCCGATTATCTTAAAATCTGAGAGCCTCAACCTCCTGGAACCCTCAGGGCCTGTCCAGGCCTGTAATGGGATTGCTGTACCTTTTTCTTTCTGTGTCTTCTTGAATGAAGGTTCAGTATTAAAAACAATTTAACCGTTTAAAGACGAAGCTTATCTGTTTTATATAAGGACTCAGTGCGTACCGCGCTGTAAACACTCTCCACTTCGGTTATAAAAACCAGTCTCTTAATGTTTTATAAGGCAAAAGTTGCTGTTTGTTCTGAGATCCGTACAAAACACATAAACGCAATGTGGGCACCACGTAGAATTTTGTAATGGTAAACCTGGTTGTACGTAAAGTTACCGCTAGGCTTTAAAAGGTTAGCAGGTTGTTACAGGTCGTGAAGCGTGCGCTTTATTCTGCTTTTAATCTGTCTCAGTTTTATATACTGTACATGAACACACAGCGGACGTTTTTGTGGGATCGTGCCGCGATGGTGCAGTTACGACAGTACGTGATACAGAAGGACAGTGGGTCTCTCTACAGTATTCGTATTTGCAAGAGGTAAGAATATCCGGGCACATATCCTGTCACTACCGAAACGCCACGTTTCGAAAATTTGCAACAACGCCGTGTAATATCTAACATCATTATCGACGTAAGTAGTTGACAGAGTAAGTCTTAATGACAGGGTTTGACGTGTCTGTCGTGTAGGAACGCTAATGACTGTGTAATTCAAGGCAGTAGAGGGAAAGAGGGAAGGCTGTGAAGGAAACACGGTTTGTGAAACGAAGCCTTGGATTTGACAGCGTGTTCATTAAACGGGTACATTGTTACCGTAGGTAGGCAGCAGAAGGCGTATTGGATTTTATGTAACGGTTGGAATATATGTGCAACAAATGTTAACCCTTTAACCTTTTAAAGCCTAGCGGTAACTTTACGTACCACCAGGTTTAACATTAAAAAATTCTACGTGGTGCCCACATTGCGTTTATGTGTTTTGTACGGATCTCAGAACAAACAGCAACTTTTGCCTTATAAAACATTAAGAGATTAGTTTTTATAACCGAAGTGGAGAGAGTTTACAGCGCGGTACGCACTGAGTCCTTATATAAAACAGATACGCTTCGTCTTTAAAGGATTAAAGACGAAGCGTAAACTGTTTTATTTAAAGATCTAGTTCGTACCGCGAATTAAACACTTTTCAGCTCGGTTATAAGAACCAATCGGTTTATGTTATATAGGGCAAAATTTACTGCTTGTTCTGAGATAAATACAAAACACGTAAATACACTGTGTGGGCTGAACGTACAATTTTTTGCTAGTTAAAACTGGTGGTGCATTAAGTAACCAGTACGCTTTAAAAGGTTAAATTAGTCCTGTGCATAGAGATTCCCACAAAGCGTTTTGTCTTTGATAGTTCCAGTAGTGATTTCTGTATAACGTCGTAGAGTTCGCGCATTCGACATCGCAGTTTCGCAAATACTGCACAACAATAAACAAATGCCTAACAACCAGGGCCGTGGAGTCGGTACATAAAACTTCCGACTCCGACCCCTTCATAAAAGCTCAATATATATTAATAACGGTAAACCTATAAGACGTTTCATCGCCACCACGTGAATCATCAGGCTACTGTTTAGACTTATAACCTATATTTAAGTATAAGTCTAATGGTTGCTGTAGCTATCAGGGCTCTGGAGTTGGAGTATCTAGTTAAGATTTTAGATTGAGGTCGGAGTCGGGGTCGGTACGTTTTTGCCGACTCCGACTGTGACTCCGACTCCACCTAAAATTACTTCCAACTCCGACTCCGACTCCACAGCCGTGCTAAATACCCCTAAGTGTACCCGTGGTTTAATACTGGTAAAGCACGGTTCACCCGCGGGGGGGGGGGGGGGCTGTCTTCTGTGGG
>BLKM01000588.1:878457-1013559 GCA_013340265.1 Coptotermes formosanus | reverse complement strand
TGTGTGTGTGTGTGTGTGTGTGTGTGTGTGTGTGTGTGTGTGTGTGTGTGTGAGGTAACACGATAAGGCGCCCAGTAAGCTACAAACGGAGTAACGCTGAAGGTAACTCCGCGGGGTAAATGAGATTGCGCGGTTCTGGGAAGTTAGGCGGAGTAGTTCGGTAGTTAGTGGAGTTTCGGGCCAGCCTATGGGTTCCATCTGCAGGGTCAAGCAGTCCGGGCCAATCCGTGATTTCAGGCTTCCACCGCGATGTTGATGAGAGATACGTTCTTCTGCGGTGTTACGCAGCGTCGAGTGGTGATCCTTTTTCTTCTTCTTCTTCTTAGACTTACTGACCAGACTACACGGTGCCACATGCATAGTCACCGCTGCCAAAACTCCGTATCTTACTTAGTGTATTTTCTGTTTCTCTGGGCCTTTTTGGTATTCTTTAATTGTATTGATGACTGTGCAGAAAGTGTGCGGAATTCAGTCAGTATTGAGACCACAGGCACAACACTGGCCCACACCTTGGTCGTTTCTGTTCAGGTCCTAGGGCAGGTTCCAGGTAGCGACGTACAGACTGTGTATTTACCTCTTTCTGTGGATTCTTTTTTTTTGGGGGGGGGGGGGGCGGGGGGTCGTAGTGAGAGAGTGGTCAGTGGAAATCCCAGAAATTTTACCACCGTGGCAAACCGCAGTAATTGGCCGGCTTTGGAACTGCAGGCTCGGCCATCCGCATTTTCACGCCGTGTTTTATGCTGGCTTCGTTTTGCGGGATGAAGCCTAGACATGACTGAGACAGGAGGCGACCGGTCGTGACAGGCATTGCTCCACGTGTTTGGAGCGATTTATCATCATCATCATCATCATCATCGCGATCATTGTCATCATCACCACCACCATCACCATCATCATCACCATCATAATCATCATCATTCTGTGGCGCGTCTGCTTGTTTTCGGGCCATAACCACCCCGATCTCCTTCCTCCAACAAAGCTATATATGTATAAGCACCAGTTCTTGAAGACAAAAATGCCCAGGGAAATAAACACGGAATATTTCGAAAATTCATGTGGCAGTTTTGGTATGGGGTAGGGGGAAATGGAGAATCCTCCGAACAGGGTATTGTATTTTTTTGGTTATTTAACGATGCTGTCGGTATGGCGTCGAATGGTAGGACGTGGTTCATGAATTACGGATTGGGGACGGATTTGGAAGTGGTCGTGGCCTATCGAGTGCAAGACGTCACATCCCAGAAGACCGCAGGCATAATGCTTACCCCTGTTACGACCTCATACCTCGCGTGCCTTGTATTTTTTAACACCGCTGCTTCATTTCATCTAAGCTTCGCCTTCCAGTGTAGACCCTTTTATTTGGACCTCGTTTATACAGTTTGCCTGCCACCTTATTACGTTCATCTGACGTACAACTTGTTCAGTTGATATAACGTCAGGTAAGAACCGGAGCCGTATGTGATCTTTACTTCTGGTTGTTCCGAGGGAAATGTGTGTTGCGTGTACAGAGATGCGGTAGTTTGTGTGTTTCGTGTACATTAGTGCAGCAGTTATGTGTTTCGTGTACATTAGTGCAGCAGTTATATGTTTCGTGTACAGTAGTGCAGTATTTAGTGTTGCGTGTACATTAGTGCAGCAGTTATGTGTTTCGTGCACATTAGTGCAGCAGTTATATGTTTCGTGTACAGTAGTGCAGTAGTTAGTGTTGCGTGTACATTAGTGCAGCAGTTATGTGTTTCGTGTACATTAGTGCAGAGTTATGTGTTTCGTGTACATTAGTGCAGCAGTTATATGTTTCGTGTACAGTAGTGCAGTAGTTAGAGTTGCGTGTACATTAGTGTAGCAGTTATGTGTTTCGTGTACATTAGTGCAGCAGTTACGTGTTTCGTGTACATTAGTGCAGCAGTTATGTTTCGTGTACAGCAGTGCAGCAGTTAGTGTTTCGTGTACAGTAGTGCAGCAGTTAGTGTTTCGTGTACAGTAGTGCAGCAATTATGTGTTTCGTGTACAATAGTACAGCAGTTATGTGTTTCGTGTACATTAGTGCAGCAGTTACGTGTTTCGTGTACAGTAGTGCAATAGTTAAGTGTTGCGCGTGCACTAGTGCAATAGTTACGTGTTTCGTGTACAGTAGACAGTAGTCGCGTATCGTGTGAAGCAGTGCTGTCCGAAGTGCATATCGACAGAACGGATAAACAAACTGATTATCACTCGAAGTCGACATGGAAGATGCATTTAGGATTTCCAAGGAGCAGGTGTAGGATTCGGCTTGGTGCTTGGAGGAAGTTGTTAAGATGTTACGCAGTCCGGGAGGGGTTGTTTGTGAACTGTTACCGTGAAAGTGTAATGTGGCTGAATGGAAAGACGATATGTCCAAAAATGTAATGATAGAAGACCATACAACTGTAAAATTTTGCCTGCTGCTTTTTATTGGTGTACGCATTTTTTTTGTTTGCCATTGGGGAGGGCGTGGATTGAAGGTGTTGTAAGACGGCATTCTGTGGAGAATAATTTAATGGAAGGGCAACGGAGGCAAGGATGCTGGAGAAGATCGCAAAAAGGGGTGGATTATAATTTATAGTGTAGCCGCGGTGGACGGGTTGGGCGGGGCATGCAGCATACATGGGGGAAATTTATGAGAGATGTTGGTAGTTTAAACTGTTTGTGAGAGGGCATTTACGTGTGTATTAGAGAGGTGGGGGCACTGCGCTACAAACCGGAAGGTCGCGGGTTCGATCCCCGGTGCTGTCATTGGAATTTTTCATTGACATAATCCTTCCGGTCGCACTATGGCCCTGGGGCCGGCTCAGCCTCTAACAGAAATGAGTACCAGGAATATTTCCTAGGGGTAAAGGCGGCCGGTGCGTAAGGCCGACAACCTTACCACCTTCATATGCCGATTGTGTAGAAATCTGTGAGCCTCAACCTCCTGGAACCCTCAGGGCCTGTCCAGGCCTGTAGTGGGATTGCTTTTTATTAGATAGGTGAGGTTTGTGGATGGAGTGGATTGATCTGGCTCAGGATAATGCCAGCGCGGTAGTGAGATTACGGGTTATATTTATATCTTTACGGGTTATGCTTGATTTCAGTCTTCTGCCGCCGTGTAAATGAGATCTGCACCGTGCTGGGTTTTTGGGACAACCTGTCGGCCTGAAACGTCGGTAACTACCAATGTACGCTGCGCAGGATCTCAAAATAGCGCAAATCCCAGTGTACGGGCTGCATAACACGAAAATTTGTTGCTTAGCTGTGTTGCTGTTACCGTCTGAATACACACTGTGTGATCCATGTTGTCAGAGACTTTGTAACTTTGCAAGGTTTGAACATGTAAGAAGTTTGTAACGGGACACCCGAGCTGACTGGTGAAACCTTTGTGCTGCTGTTGTGCGTTGTAGAGTGTTGTGAAACATTCGGTTGGGACTGTACAGTTGCTGCCGCCTTGTCGGGCTGTTTGTGAAGTCGTCTGGTTAGTGCTGCCCCCTAGTGACGTAGCGAGTAGGTTTCCTGCGATCTTTGCCTCGACGCAGTCAGGCAGTCAGTGAGAGTTAGGCCGGGAACAAAAATGGTGGTGTTATGTTGCGCCTGTTGTGGAGGACCAGGGGTGGTCATGGCGACTTGCATTGCTGATGTTTGTGCGTTAGAAATGTCTCACTGCTTCATCAGACTGCGTTCTCTTCGTCCTAGCCATCAGTTTTGATTGTCTGTTATAGTTTTTGACTTAATGTTACGTGTTTTAAGCATTAAAACATAGGCTGTGAACTAATAAACACCTTTGCAGTTGTTACTGTGGTTCTAGCAGCTACGTCATCACAGTTACCTACGTCTGGTGTGTCGTCAGTGTGTCACGTTGAAAAAGTGGTGCTCTCTGCCGCCATGTTGCAATATGGCTCGTAACTTGTTTATTTTGCGACACTTTCGTGCTGTAGGCTTCGTTGAAGGTGGTCAGAATTTTTGTGGAGACAGTGTCGTTCCTTTCCCGTTGAAGTGATTCTCCCAGTAACGGAGCAGTTGCTTTGTGGTTCCTGTTGGATTTTTGTTATATGTGTTGCATGTGTGTGTGGGGGCAGTTGTGTTTCACGTACTTGAACAGGGAATAGATGGGGACATGATTTGGTGTTACTGTGCTGGCAGTCTACGTTTTGTGTAACCCATCCACCGGCAAGGAACGTAGAGTTGTGCAATAGTGGGAGATTACAACAGTGGTGGATCAGGAGAGGGGAGAGAGTTGATTAAGGTTTTGCAGTTTTGCAGCCCCAAATTACGGTGTCTGTCGTTAAGGAAAGTATTTATTTGTGTTCATCGGACTGAGTTAACGTGGCAGGTGCCTTGTCCAGTGGCGTGGGCGAGATTGAGGTCAGCGATTTTAGAAATTGGGTCGTCGGATGTGACGCGACGCCAGGCGTCCTTGTGCGATTGTGCGGCCAGTGTGTAGTGTTGATGGAGTGAGTGGGATGTATTTTCAATCTATGATCCCATTGAAGTGAATTTGAAGTGCAGTTGATTGTATTGGTGTGATAAAAAAGTGTTCTGCAAACGAAGTAGTGTGTGAGTTACAACAAAAAAAAAATTATAAAAGGAGGTTATTTTGTGGAAAGGTTAAAACAAATTTTTTTTCTCCACTTAACACTGAATCAAGGTCACCGAGTTGCAGTTGGCGTTCGCGTTATGATGATCACCTCATGTCCACAGCTGCAACGGAAAATGCAGGGTAAGATGCCATTACAGTGTCTAAATAGAAGATGTTGCGGGGTAGTCCATACATACACTGCGAAATGTGTGTGTGTGTGTGTGTGTGAATATATGTGATTAAAAAATCGGGCATGTCGTTTGCGTGCGTAATGCGTAGTGTGTCAGGGTAACAACATGCATTGTTCATTGTCTGTTCATCACAGATTGAAAGTGGGGCCCCATTTTGTTCATATCTAAGCATCAGATGCTTGATTTCTTGCACTGTAATTTAGTGTTCAGGTCGAGGACGAATATTTGCGCGTTTCATAGGTACCTGTCTACATATATACAGATATAGTGCAAATTCTCTTCGAATTCATATTGTGCTGCTTATGACGCCGTGTGGTCTGGTAAGTGGCAGTCCCGTTGCAGATAACGAGCACCAGACTGCACGGCGTCATAATTGCGATGCGAGGCTTAATTTTTTGATGACCCTATATGTATTTTTGTGGTGCTTAGTTTTGTCAGCTTTAATGAAAAATTAAGTTAATGGGAGACCTTTAAGGAAGGAGGCCACAGTGCACACCTGGTCTATGTGGCATCATTAATATTATGTATCTTGCTGGAGGGTTTGGACTGGTGGATTAATCTGGCATAGGATAAGGACAAGTAGTGAGCTGTTACGAACAGAGTACTGAACAGTTTACAAAGAAGGTTAAATACAACTACAACCTTTTTTTTTTTGTAAAACAGTTGCTTTTTTGTAATTGCGACAATCATCGGGTGAAGCCCGTGCAATAATGTGTAAAGGAAGGTAGAATTTACCTTTCTTTGTTTATTGTTGTAGGACCTCGCGTGTTGGTGGTCACCGTGACCGAAACATGTAGTGAAAGTATGTACAACGGAATGGTTTTACAATAAAATTTGCCGTGCGTCGTGTGTTTCCGTTGTAATCTGTTTCGATAGCACAGCGGGGATGTCTCCTCCAAAGTAAGTAATGAACCTTTAGATTGCATAAAATGCAGCGAATATCGTGGTTGGCTAAGAAACTGTTAGCTTGTCAAGATGGACTCTGCTTCATGGAGTTAGATAGGCCTGTACCTACTAGTGAACGCATCTGCATTACTTGCTTGGTTGAGACTGTCAAAACGAGACTTATGTAATTTATAGTGCTGTGTGATAGAGCTCAGTTCAGTCGAGGATTTATAATGTGTTTTGCACAAATTGTATTGAAGTGTAACAAAGTGTCGATCAGTGACGTCTTAAAGGCAGGCTTTTGTAATCATTAGATGTCCTTGGGATCTGGTCGAGTCGCGTTAGGTGTGCACATTGCATATAAATGTACCGTGTTCAGTGCTGTTCAACTTTGAAAGAGAAAACGCGAAACAGAGTTGGCTGTTACGAAACTAGAAATTGCACGCCGAACGTTGAAACGTGTGTACACTGTTCTACAAGTACGTAGAATGCTTCCCTAAATCCTGCAGTGCAAATCCGATTTCAGTACGTTTCTGCTACTCCGTAATTTAATATGTCCAGTGGAAAAACTTAAACGACTTGGAAAATCAATATTGCGGCATTAAATGGGACCTTGAACTTGGCGAAGAATGCGGCCAGTAGCGTGGGTGTGGACACACAGTGTGACGTAGTCGAGTGTGTTGTGTGTTACTGTCACGTGTGTAATCTGTACACACGTGATAGTGGCACATTTTCGGGTTAAGGGGGTTTTTGTAAATTGTGATATGCAGTCCTCGCAAAAATGTTGTGAATTTTGTGTTACTCGTACCGTGTATATTCTTATAATTAACCCTTTAAAGACGAAGCGTATCTGTTTTATATAAAGACTCCGTTCGTACCGCGCTGTAAACACTCTCCACTTCGGTTATAAAAACCAGTCTCTTAATGTTTTGTAAGGCAAAAATTGCTGTTTGTTCTGAGACCCGTACAAAACACGTAAACGCAATGTGGGCACCACGTAGAATTTTTTAATGTTAAACCTGGTGGTATGTAAAGTTACCGCTAGGCTTTAAAAGGTTAATGTATCAACCAACTTATGCACCCAATAAAATACATTAAGAAACAAGTATAAAACTCCTACATGTTTCGGCACCGGGGTGCCATCATCAGGGAGTTAACTCAGACCAAAGGAGTATAAGGTCAGCACGCTTGTCTAGGCATTATGTCGCCTTTATTAAAATTGTTAAAATATTAAAAATGTTAGTGTTAATAATATAAAATAGCAGTTACACTTAAAGATACAGTTTTGTGATTATTAACTTCGTGTATTTTATAATTTTAATATTTTAATCATTTTAATAAGTGCGGCGCAATGCCTTGATTAGATGGTGGCCTTATACCCCTTTGTTCTCAATAACTCCCTGATGATGGCACCTCGGTGCCGAAACATGTAGGAGTTTTATACTTGTTTCTGAATGTATTTTGTTAAATACATAAGTTGGTTTATGTATTATTTGTAAATTTATTTATCGCCCTTTTCTTGAAGGTGTAGGCTATAGACCGGATATATGAGCGTGTGCCCCCCCCCCCCCCGTCACATTGAAGGAGGGACATAAGCTGAGGGTATTAGGGAGTAAGATGCTGGGGGACATGTTTGGGGTTAAGAAGGACGAGGTGACGGGGGAGTGGAGGCAGTGGCATAATGACGAGCTTCGTGATCTTTACTGCACACTAAATATTATTCGGGTGATCAGATCAAGAATAATGGGATGGGTTGGGATATGTAGCACGTATGGGGAAGAGAAGATGTACATACAGGTTTTTGGTGGAGAAACCTGAGGGAAAGAAACCACTTGGAAGACCTGGGCGTACATGGGAGGGTAATGTAGACCGACTGTGAATTGTTATTGAATGATAGTAAAAGCGCAGTGGGATGGCAGTCATCAGAATAATATTAAAATGAAATTTAAAGAACTAGAATGGGGCGTGGACTAGATTTATGTGACTTACGACATAGACAGATGGCTGGCTCTTGTGAATGTGGTAATGAACCTCTGAGTTCCGTAAACAGTGAGGAATTTTTTGACTGGTTGAGGAACTGTTAGCTTGTCAAGGCCTATGCCCCGTGGAGGTAGTTAGATGATGTAAATATGTTAGCGTCAACCCCATTCCGCTGCCTTTTTTTAAATAGACCTTTAATTTTAATAAATCGAAAAATATGCCAGAAAAAAAGCTACGTAAGTGTTGACTTTCGAGGTTTTTATATTAGACGTCTGGAGTTTCAATTTGGGCCTCGAGATTCGTTGTCCTTTTTTCTTTTCCACAATGTTCTGTCGCCGTTTCCTGGTTATTTGCCCTCACAGAAGCCTGGATAATACCGTCCGTGTCCATCCGTTCAGATTCTCAGTTATTTGTGGGCTGTGTTCGACCATTCTGTGGCGTTCTTGACGTTGAACACGAAGGAAGGCGTATCTGAAGCCGCAAGGCTGAATGCCGGTGTGCTGTTTCAGCCGAATGTACAAGGTTCATAATGCATGGATCTTGTGACAACTTGTAGCGGGAGTAGTGCTTGATTGTACTTCGCTGTGCCCGCAGTGGATGAACAGAGTGCAGACAGACCCGTTACTATGCTCGCTGATTCTCTAATGTGCCTCTCGCTTTCATCGCTAGGGGAACTTGCTCTTCACCTCTGAACAGTGATCTGTTAAAAAAAAACTTGACTGAAAACATTTCATACCGCTAAAGAAGTTGAGTTTTTTTCTAATTACGACCGGTATACCTTACCTGGAAGGTGTTATAGGGGGTCTTTGTCGTTGAAACATTACACGGAACCTGAGTATTTTTACGTTGTATGCGAGTGCTTATATACGTAGTCCTACATCTGTCGTTACACACACACACACACACAGAGTCTAACCCCGTTATAACGATATCGGTTTATACGACACCTCGTCTATAGCGTCAGATATTCTGTGATACTGATTAACCCTTTAAAGACGAAGCGTATCTGTTTTATATAAGGACTCAGTGCGTACCGCGCTGTAAACACTCTCCACTTCGGTTATAAAAACCAATCTCTTACTGTTTTATAAGGCAAAAGTTGTTGTTTGTTCTGAGATCCGTACAAAACACATAAACGCAATGTGGGCACCACGTAGAATTTTTTAATGTTAAACCTGGTGGTACGTAAAGTTACCGCTAGGCTTTGTTCTGAGATCCGTACAAAACACATAAACGCAATGTGGGCACCACGTAGAATTTTTTAATGTTAAACCTGGTGGTACGTAAAGTTACCGCTAGGCTTTGTTCTGAGATCCGTACAAAATACATAAACGCAATGTGGGCACCACGTAGAATTTTTAATGTTAAACCTGGCGGTACGTAAAGTTACCGCTAGGCTTTAAAAGGTTAATTCGTCACTGTTAACCATAACATTGTACGCCTCGGTTATAACGACACAAAATACACTGTCCCTCTCGTGGCGTTATAACCGGGTTTGAGTGTATGTATAGTTGTTTTCTGTGAAGTTGTTTGGAAGCTGATGCACGGTTTTTTTAATCTGATAACTCGTTTTTGCTTCTGGCCGCTAGTCCTCCGCGAGCGTGTCGGTTAGGTGGACCGCGTTAATACGACCAAGCACGCCAACTGGAAATGGCAGACGGTAGTTGTTATATAAAATGATGACCCTATATTGTGTGCGTACAGAGTGACCTAAGATGTGACATCACAGTGCACACTGTATCAAGTGATGGTAATTATTTGCAGCGCTTTTGGTAGGAGTCGAACGTAAACTGTCTCATGTGGCCGGTCATTTTGAAGAACTGGCTGTAGAGTTCGCGTTTTGATAGAGGTACTGTGCTTGCAAACTCTGGTTATGACCGTTTTCTTACTGAACTGTTTTCTGCTCGGTCCAGCCTTGGGAACTTAGATGCTGAGTTCGGTCTTTTAAACACAGCTAACATGGCTGCCCATGGTCGCAACTCATTGCCAAAGTTTCGTTGCACGGTACCTTTCACAATGCATGGGCGTTCAATTATGTTTATAGGCCGTGGTGGGCTTTACTTTGTGAAAGGCGGTATATCGGTTTTCAGGAAAATAATGGACAGACCGTGAAGGTCAGACCCGGCTTGGATTGGCGGAGTTAAATTCAGCAGCAGATTAAAGAAGTGGAACACACGTGATTTTATGAGGACAGAATTTGCAGACTTGTAACGTAGTGGCGCAGGGTGTTGGCTCTGTGAAATGAAGGAGGTTAACAGGGGCTGGACACGTAGCCTACGTGGGAGAGAACGATAAGTACGCACAGAAGTTTGTTGGGCAATGTACGCGTATGCGGCCACTTGAAAACGGAGAACATAGGAGGACAGTGTGTTAGAGATAAATTATAGGACTGGTTTTAGGGGTTGGTGTCGGTTTGCTTGTCCAGGGATCGTGGCACTATAATGCTGGGATATATTTTGGTTTAGTTATGTAGTTTGGTGTGTTGTGCTCATGGTTTGTTTAACCCTTTAAAGACGAAGCGTATCTGTTTTATATAAGGACTCAGTGCGTACCGCGCTGTAAACACTCTCCACTTCGGTTATAAAAACCAGTCTCTTCATGTTTTATAAGGCAAAAGTTGCTGCTTGTTCTGAGATCCGTACAAAACACATAAACGCAATGTGGGCACCACGTAGAATTTTTTAATGTTAAACCTGGCGGTATGTAAAGTTACCGCTAGGCTTTCAAAGGTTAACGACGCTGTCAGTTTCACACACAGTAGTAGGATAATTGGTAAATGATAAATTGTAAAGGATTGGGAAGGAGCCGATTGTTTCCTTGTCGAATTACTACCCTGATATTTCTTTAGGTGGTCCGAGGAAAATCACGAATTACCTGTCGCCAGATCAGAACTGTGCATGTTCCGGATACAGTGTGCTCTTGACTAGCCGTGGTAATGCTGGGAAGGGGGGGGGGGCGGGTGCACGTGTAATTGAGAAAGACTGATAATTCCAAACATGTTCTTTATTGGGGTAAAGGTAAAGCAGTCCCATTACAGGCCTGGACAGGCCCAAGGGTTCCAGGAGGTTGAGGCTCCCAGATTTTTATACAGTCAGCACATGAAGGTGGTGGGGTTGTCAGCCGTACGCACCGGCCGCCTTTATCTCCCCCCCAGTAAATATTCCTGGTATTCGTTTCTGTTAGAGGCTGAGTCGACCCCAGGGCCATAGTGCGGCTGAAAGGGGTATATCGGTGAAATACTTTATTGAGACACGAACACAAACAGAACTGTAATTTTGTTATGTACCTGATACATACAGAGCCGGCTGTACACGAAGACACACAAAAGATCCCGATTGCTGTATTGAGGGAGGATTTTGTTAGAGCATTCTTCCGTGGATTTTTAACTAAATTACCTGATAGAGGTCACTGAATGTATTTCCCCATACATTAACTTCGGTACCAAGTGGAGGCGTAGCTCCGTGTATTCTGAACTTCAGTAGTACGTGGAGGTGAGTGTATTCCATACTTGCCTGTAACATTGGGAATGTTTTAACAAAATAATGGTTTTATAGAACATACGTTCATTTACTAAACAGTATACTAAATTTTAGCTTCTCCTGCAGGGCGAAAACCAACCCTGCGGGTTACTAAGTGTTGGGCTTTGTTAGTTATATGGACAATTATTCAGGTAGAAATTGGTTTGAACTGCCTGGGGTGGTTGCCGGGTTTGTGCCGTCCCCATCAGGCTAGTTACCATGCCTTCTTTGTGCAGAAATGCTTACGGTGTTTCTTGTCCGTGCTGGGAATTGCAACAGAAAGGTAAGGGTAATTCTGTGAGGACTGGCAGTGCTGTTTTGGTTTGGTGCTGAGGGCATGTGGAGGTAATAATTATCAAAAACCAAATTGTGAGGAGCGAGTATAAAATTGTAGCCTGGAAACGTGAAGGAATGAGACAAGGGACGTTAAAAAGGGCGGGGTAAGTGGGGTACGGGCCTCAGAGCGCATAATTTAAGAAAAGGGGTCGGCAGTAGAAGCAGAAAGAATTATATTGTGTATATTTTTCTACGTATAAAATATAATATGACATATTGAAAAGTGCAGTATGTTGCTGCAGTTTGCTGCAGGTGTAGATGATTGTGGTTTTGGCTGTGCTGTTGGGGTCCATCTGTCTTCCTGTTGGGCTGTTTACCGGAGACTTTCACCGAGTTTAAGACGGTCGGGGCGTGGAGCTGACACAGTATGCGAAGCTATACCGTCACCCTACCTCAGACTTTATGGCGTGCTGCGTCAGGTGCGCACGTAGAATTTTTCGCTTGGTTGGGGGAGGGGGGGCCCCCCTGAGGCTGTGTACTGCGTATAATTTGTTTGGTTTTAAAAATTTGTTATAAAAATCATGTTGGAAGTACAACATAACACTATCTGCAGCTGCATTTATGTACATACGAATATAACTACATGTTCCATGACACAGTCAGTGTCCTGTCTTCTTGGTTTTTTAATTTTATTAATTTATTTGTCAAAATTCTAATGTACTGAGCGTCAGCTGATTTCAGTGGCTGATTTCGTCTGAAGGGTAAGTTACGTAAAATGTTGATATAATATCTAGAAAATGTGTGTTTCTGAAATTTCGGTTTTGGGGGTTTTGGGTGGGGGCTGCAGCCCGATAGGCCCCCCTCTCCTTGGGTGCGCCCCTGTGCTGCGTGATTAACCCTTTAAAGACGAAGCGTATCTGTTTTATAGAAGGACTCAGTGCGTACCGCGCTGTAAACACTCTCCACTTCGGTTATAAAAACTAATCTCTTAATGTTTTATAAGGTAAAAGTTGCTGTTTGTTCTGAGGTCCGTACAAAACACGTAAACGCAATGTGGGCACCACGTAGAATCTTTTAATGTTAAACCTGGTCGTATGTAAAGTTACCGCTAGGCTTTAAAAGGTTAAGCACAGAGAAAACTAACTTTTAGGGCGATATCTGTCACAGGAAAAGTGTCGAAGTTTGTGGGAATTCGTCTGGCATCACATGACACCATCTCGATGCCGGCGTGCTGCATTCTGATTGTGCGCTGTTCTGATGCCATTAGCCTGGAAAGTAGTGGTGTTTGTAAGTTTCAGTCCCTGTTATCAGTTCTACGACCTTGTTATCAGTCCCGAATGGCCGGTCAGCGCCCGACACATTTACACGTCGCCGGATGGCAGTGATAGCAGGAGGTGTTATCAACCCGTACAGCGCGTCTCATGCTGCGTTCTAACCGTAGTGGCAACAGCTGCTGCTGTGGCTTCAGCGCGACTTGAGACGGGGTATCTTAGCCTAGTGGCGAGCAACCGTTCGAGTTTGAGGGTCAAATTAATGGAAAAAAATGTGTGCCAGCCAAACTGTGGGTAATACAGCCAAACCCGGTTAAAACAACATCGATTTATACGACATCTCGTTTACAGTGTCATATTCTGTGGTACCAATTAATTCTTCACTTTTAACCATAACATTTATTATACTCCTCGGTTATAACGACACAAAATAGGCCTTTTGATGTCGTTATAACCGGGTTCGAGTGTACCTGTATTTTTTTTATTAACCTTTTAAAGCCTAGCGGTAACTTTACGTACCATTAGGTTCAACATCCAATAATTCTCCATAATGCTCAGATCGCGTTTATGTGTTTTGTACGGATCTCAGAACAAACAGCAACTTTTGCCGTAAACATCAGCAACTCGTTCGTTTTTTATAACCGAGGTTGAAAGCGTTTACTGCGCGGTACGGCAGAGTCTTTATATAAAGCAGATTACGTTTCGTCTTTAAAGGGTTAGTGATGATGTTCGGTTGGCAGTTGTACCAATGCTTGAGATATTTGAACTTATCTGAAATTATACTTATAAAATGTGAATCAAAAGTACGTAATTTAAAATTTGTAGACCGATCGAGAGAACGGTAGGAATGAAAGAAGCAGAGAATTACACGACAGAAGCACTTCAAGACACGTGCCCAGCGATTAATGTTGGTTGGGGGGGGGGGGGACCGATCGCTTTTTAGGCGCGTTTCTCAAAATTTCGAAAAACGACTAGTACCTTTGTCATGTCCGTCGATCCGTCTATGTGTCTCTGTCCGCATGGAACAACTCTGCTCGCTTTGGACGGATTTTCATGAAATTTGATATTTGAGTATTTTTCGAAAATCTGTCCAGAAGATTAAAGCTCGATGATTTTTCTTAAATTGGACAACAATAACGGGTACTTTACATGAAGACCTGTGTACATTTATGATATATCTCGCTGAATCCTTCTTAAAATAAGAAATGTTTCCAACTAAAAATGTAGAAAGGAACAAAACACATGCTATGTTTAATCCCCCCCCCCCCCCCAAATATCGTGGCGTTTATGAGGGAATGTGGAGAAGTGTGATAGAGGCGGACAGGCTGCAGGCGACTGTATAGTACGGCGCATGCGCCTTGCATTCTGGATGGCTACGGCTGCAGACACTCGAACATTTAACTAATGTATCAGTGCATGTGACTCATAAGAACGCTGTAATCCGTCTGTCACGAAATTCTGCTGTAACGTCTCTGGTGCGTCTGATGTTAATTGGAAAACGTTTTCAGTTCGCACATCACTGGTGCATGTGTTGCCTCTGCTAGAAAAATCGTCTGTTCGAACACCACTGGTGCTTCATTTACTGAAACCAGCAATTCCTGCTGTTCAGTTTCGCACAATACACCCTAGGGTCTTTATTTCACATCTCTTTATTTACAGAGTCAGTACCTGGGTTTGATGTCCCGTATTGTCCTTCAGTTTCTGCAGTCCCCCTGTCTCGCTCTGCCTCGCATGGTTCAGAAAACAGTTTCCCGAAAGAAAGAAGGAAAGAAAGAAAGAAAGAAAGAAAGAAAGAAAAAATATGCTTTTTGCTGTGTCATGCTCAGTGCATACCTCAGCCAGTGCTCTTGCTGCATTGCTAGACAGCTCTTGATTCGCTGGTCGGTATCCAGACGGCAGATTCATCACCTCGGACAAAAGCCTGGCGCCCGTCGTGAGAACATCTGCGGGGAATATCAGACCACGTGGCGTAATTTTCATTTCGCAAAGGTAGTTCTAATTCTCGTTGAATTCTCGGGCTCCATTTCCCCTTCGGCAGTCTCTCGGGCAGTCATTTTTCGTCGCGTTCACAAGTATAAAGCAATTGTTACCTTCATTATTTCCCTCCGTCCGCCCGTCCGTTCGTCCGCTTGTGTCAAGACGAGTCTCACCGGGATTATTTTCGTGAAATTTAACATTTGCGGGATTTTGTGTTGGTTAAATGTATACGAAAATAACGATGGCCTGCGTTCGTGTATGATCTCTCGCCACGATAGGTCTTCAAAATTGAGACGGTTTTTGGGGACCCCATAAGATTCGCGCTGAGGTCATACAAGCAGTTTAACTGAAACAGAGTGTACTGTGTATGAGATACGAGCTGAGGCTGAAGCAACAGTTGAGCATTGGGCATCGCCAAGTAAGCACTATCGATTTTGAGGCTCATCGCTAACAATTCGCGACGATTATTGATTTATATCTGTTGTTAAGGTACATATAAATCTTGTAGCGCGTGTTAAGATACCCTATGCTTTTGCTGGAAAGTGTTCACGAATTTAAAATCCAGGGACACTAGACCGAACACACTAGGGATATTTCATATGTAATTTTTTTTTTATATTTTAACACGAAGATGGCGTTTGAAGTAGGTTGTTTTCTGCCATGTGACAGTCTGGAGCATGGTAGAAATCCGCCAACTTTTGAAAATATCCAAACTTAACTGCTGTACCATTGTGAGTCTGCTTCTGATTTGTTGACGACGTAAGAAAAATGCGTCTATGTTATTCTCTTTCAGCATGGAAGAAAATGTTTCAGGGTCAAGTAATTTTTGCTTAACAAAGGGATGCACGGCTTACCTATAAAACTTTAGTGCCAGTGCCATTCATATCCATTCTGTGTGTGATCTGTGATGGACAGATTGTAGTACGGCAGTTATTTCGCACAGTACACCAGTTGCTGGCCTTTGTGCATTTTGTTGCAGTTCATAACGTCAGATAGGACCTTCTTTCAAGATTCGCATTGACGGGAAATTGGATATTTGTAATAATTTGAACTGGCTTAAGATAGGATCCGTTATTGGACTCAGTACTATATCAGTTTTCGTCAGTAGTTTTAAGTTGTTTATTGTTGCGTGGCTGTTAAAATTTTTTAAAAATTATTTGTCGTAAGCGTATTAATTTAGGTATGTGGAGTTAAATGGATGTTTCTTTTGTGGTTTTAATATTGTACATACCGTGCATTATTCTGTGGTTACTTCGTTTGTGGCGTTTTCGTGAAGCTAGGTTTTGTTTGTTGTGAAAGTCTGACGTATCCAAGATTTCAGCGTGCCTCAGCGGGGAGGCGGTAAGCTTACTGAAAGGCCATGAACAAAGACGACGTGTTTAATATGAGTACATACACAAGGTAAGAAGTTGCTGTCGGTCGAACGTTATGATCGGATTGATAGAAATTATTCGTTTTTGGAGGTTCCAGTTTTAAAATTTTCCTCGAAGGCGGGCTGTTCTGGGGGAGGTTGTGTTGGTACCCACTGGGCCAAAAAATTTCGGAGATGAAGAGTCATTTGTCTGGGATACAATGCGGCGGGCCCCCCAAAAAATACAGATTAAGAAACTACAGAACCCGAAAATTCCGTTGCAACACCTCAAATCGGGCCACGATCGCTGTTTCCTTCCAAATACTCTCCAATTCAATTATCCTATCAGTCGTGGTTGCGTAACAGGAGTTATTGGATGCATTGTTAACCCTTTAAAGACGAAGCGTATCTGTTTTATATAAGGACTCAGTGCGTACCGCGCTGTAAACACTCTCCACTTCGGCTATAAAAACCAATCTCTTAATGTTTTATAAGGCAAAAGTTGCTGTTTGTTCTGAGATCCGTACAAAACACATAAACGCAATGTGGGCACCACGTAGAATTTTTTAATGTTAAACCTGGTGGTACGTAAAGTTACCGCTAGGCTTTAAAAGGTTAAGCAAGCTAAGAATTTTGACTCATAAAGGAAACGAAGTCGTGACAGCTATAGACATGTGTTCCGGAGGTGAACAGACCCGCTTTCGGCCGGGCCTCCAGCTGTCATGACAGGTTTTTCGTCAGTTTTGTGCAGTACCGTGCGCTAACTCGGTCAGGCAACGACGGCTTTATTACAAGTCTTTCCCAATTTATAACCGGTCCAGGGGTTGCACAAGTCCCGCTAGGTCTTCCGCCTGACCAAATTTTGTGAGGTGGCGCGTAATATTTGTGGGTCCTCAGTATGGAGTATACCTGACGTTACACTACATAACAGGAAGTTATATGATGTGAACTCCGCACCGAATGTTATTCGGGCGATGAAGTCAAGAAGACTGAGAAGGGTGGGGCATGTGACACGTGTGTGTGAGACAGGAGATGTCCATACAGGGTTTTTGTGGGCAGATGTGAGGGAAAGCGGCCACGTTGAAGACCTAGGCTTAAATGACAGGATAATATTAAAATTTATTTTAAAGAAATGGTGTGGGGAGGGATGGACTGAATAGTACTAGCTCAGGACAGGTGCAGGTGGCGGGCTGTTGTGTGATTGCGGTAACGAATCCCCAGGTTACATAAAAATGCGGCGAGTTTCTTGACTAGCTGAGGACGTGTTAGCTTGTCAGGAAAGAATTTTGCTCTGTGGAGTTAGTCATCCTTCTGGCGTCTAAAATTTTGATGTGTCTGCTAGATTTTTGGAAAATTTATGTCACCCTGGACCACTCAGTCATCCTTCGACGACGTTGGCTTGGAATACTCACGCCACTGAGCAGAGTCATTTTTGAGAAGCTAGTAGTTTCTCATCTAGTTAAGGTATTCTCTGCATTGTATGGAACCCAAAGGTTCATTTCCGTGTTCACAAGGGCTCACCACGTGTCCCTGTCCTGAGCCAGATCAATCCATTCCACGGCATCCTATCCATGCTTCTTTAACACGTGTGTTAATAATAAACCTCATATATGCGCCAAGGTCTTCAAGTGGCCTGTTTCAGATTTCCCCACCAAAATGCTGTATGCATTTATCTTCTGTAATGCTGTCAGCGTCTCTAAATAAACCACAGAATGAATTCAAATTAACCTGTACACGCCACTGACCATTGCTACATATGTCCAATCGATATGCTTTGCGAACAGCATTAGGACGGGAATCCGCTAGCTAGCAGATCACGGTAACGTGCACGAACTGCAGGCGACTGGGCAAACAATGTATTTTTCCTCTGTGAGCGCTGTGATGGAGGGAGTGACGTGGCAGTGCGAGTAGCCAGTACGGTCACAAAGAACGGCACTCGCTCGGTGTTGCTGTTCGTTGCTCGTTCAGCTCGAAATGGGGTATACCAAGTAGTAAAGTGTGCCTTAGTGTGACAGTTGCGGCACATTTATGAAATGATTTTAAGTGGCCGGAGTGTGTTAAGGTTACAGTAATGTAGCTATATTGTCCCTGTAAACAGCGGAGTCTGTTGTTTCTCTACCATGACGACGCTTATGAAAAGAATTCGGTACGTTTATTGACACCACGGGCGAACCCATGTGGGGAGGGGGGGACTGCCGGACTGCAGCTCCCGCCAGACTCCCAGAACTGAAATTATATATAAAAAAAAATTGTAGATATTATAATAACAAAAGTGTTACGTGATTTCCCCTTCAGCCGAAATCAGCCATTGAAATGGGCTGATGACTAGTACATCAGAATTTTGAAAAATAAATTAATAAAATTAAAAAAAAGAAGATAGGACACTGTGATTTAGTCATGGAACATGCAGTTATATTGGTGTGTATATAAATGCAGTTGCGGTCAATGTTATGTTGTACTTACAACATGATTTTTATAACATAATTTTTAAATTCAAACATAAATTATACATAGCCTCAGGGTCAGTCCCTCCCCCCTCCCTCCCCCCTCAAAGGAAAAATTCTGAGTGATCACTTGCGTGACACTCTCCATGCGGGGATGTACAGGCCTTGTTAGCAACGTATCCTGAACGTAAACGTGCCGCGTTCCTACGAAACGTCGGTAAGTTTATAACAGCCTGCACGATGTCACATACCAGAAGAACGTATTTAATTAATTAGAACAAACCAACAATTATGCACAAAATTCGCAAGGTTGTATTTACATTGACATTATCCCTACACGTTTCAATGGACATGCCGTCATCTTCAGGGGGTACAAAGTGTTACAGGTGCCAAAGCGTCAAGAAGTGGAAATTCTTCCTACATGCATCAAACCTGGTCTATAATAAAAATCTAAGAAACGAGCAGCGTATGCTGCGTTTGTGTGTTTTGTACGGATCTCAGAAAAAGCAGCAACTTTTGCCTTATGAAACATTAAGAGACTGGTTTTTATAACCGAGGTGGAGAGTGTTTACAGCGCGGTACGCACTGAGTCCTTATATAAAACAGATACGCTTCGAATTAAGTAACAACCTAACATGTTGTTGTACGTAGTATACAGGAGAGGTAACCGTAAATATATAGATAGACTTAGACGACGTTTCTGGTACTTGTTCTTGTTGTTTACTCTGTGCGCCCACCTACAGAAGTTTGGCGTTTATCTGAAACACTTGGAGAACGCCATAGTTCGGGTAGGGACTTGGAAAACACCATTCATAGGAAAACATCGTTCATAGGTGAGATAAACGCTGAGGACAGCAGTCACTGTTAGTTCAAACACCTTGGAAAGACCAGTCGTACTAGATAAACACCTTGCAAATACGTCACAGGTCCGATATGCTTATCGTGTTTGGAATTAACAGTACTGTTTATGATGTGCTTATGTCGTTTCCTAACTGCGAAGAGACCAGGGGTGCACAAATTCCGGCCCCCAAGTCGCCACGGCGACTAAATTTTGTACGGTGGCGTCTAATATTTTTGGGTCTTCAGTATGGAACTTGCTTCGTGTCACAATTCTGGCACTTGGAATTTTGAGGTGGCTCATAAATTTGTGGAAAATGTGCGTATCCGTGGAATACACTGTGTTCGTAGCTGTTGTTTCGACGCGTTTCAATCAGTTATTTGAAAACTGTCTGATCCCCGTACCTGGTACCTGCTGTCATGTGATCAGATTTAACTACGAAAATTGGTACACTTTTTTGCATTGTCTTATTTAACCCTTTAAAGATGAAGCGTGTCTGTTTTATATAAGGACTCAGTGCGTACCGCGCTGTAAACACTCTCCACTTCGGTTATAAAAACCAGTCTCTTAATGTTTTATAAGGCAAAAGTTGCTGTTTGTTCTGAGATCCGTACAAAACACATAAACGCAATGTGGGCACCACGTAGAATTTTTTAGTGTTAAACCTGGTGGTGTGTAAAGTTACCGCTAGGCTTTAAAAGGTTATCACGTTTCCAGATTATGTCAGAATGTTGAGACAGGATTCGGCGCGAGGGCAGTCGTGGGTCACGAAATGCTAGGCAGTGGACCGATTGCGAAGGAGTTTTGTGTGTTGGTGAAATGTGTCTGTTGTAGAAACGTCAAGCTGTTTATTGATTTAAGAGACTCTGGTGTCCTTGTGGTTATTCAGGCGTCATGCCATAAAGATGTTTAGGGAAATCAGCATCTACTGTCCGCACACTGAATCCTCAGGGCAATAGGCTGCCAGTAACTGTACACTCGCCGTTGGGCTTCATTAATTCTCCCATACCAAAGAACGTGATCGACTTGGTTAACAACCGGCAATGCCCGAGTTCAGATTTTGTCCCTGAGACCAGCAGCCCTGAAGCTCTCTACTTAAAATCCATCCCCTGTCACTACGTTGCAAATAAAAACTATTCTTTGCTTCAGTGTATAGTTGAGCTTACTGGCAGCATTGCTGAGTGTTGAATAAATTTGCCAGGAGTGACTAGAACACCGCACTCGTACGTATCTCTTGTGCTCGTAATGGTGGCACATCTACACGTATTCTTAACTTTCAGCTCTATTAACCCTTTAAAGCCTACTGGTTACTTGATTTACTAAGAGGTTTAACCTTTTAAAGCCTAGCGGTAACTTTACATACCACCAGGTTTAACATTAAAAAATTCTACGTGGTGCCCACATTGCGTTTATGTGTTTTGTACGGATCTCAGAACAAACAGCAACTTTTGCCTTATAAAGCATTAAGAGATTGGTTTTTATAACCGAAGTGGAGAGTGTTTACAGCGCGGTACGCACTGAGTCCTTATATAAAACAGACACGCTTCGTCTTTAGAGGGTTAACATTAAAAAATTGTACATTCTGCCCACACTGTATGTGTTTTGTATTTATCTCAGCGCCAACGGCGACTTTTGCCCTATATAACGTAAACTGATTGGTTTTTATAACCGAGATGAAAAGTGTTTTCTGCGCGGTACGAATTCGCTGTTTAACTAAAGAATTTTACGCTCCGTCTTTAAACGGTTAGGCTTAACGCAGCGGCTCCTTTATCGCAGTACCCGTTGGATACCAGACGGCTGTATAGAGGGGGCTCCCAGTTTCACGATTCTATTATCGCAGGCCTGCTTCCAAGGTCATTGCCCTCAGGTACTTCAGTTTGCAACGTTGTAACGTGAAGAATTATCTTGTAATGATGCAATGTTGTTGGGTCCGGCCAGCATCATTGTAGAATCAATACTATACGTGGACTGCACGTGAGGTTCACGAGAGAGGGCATTTCCCCTGGTCTACGTCACAGCGAGGGGGTATTGACACTACTCGCCGCGGGTTTTGGGGCAGGATCACGTTGGACTCGTTGCCTTGATGCCGGCAGGTTCGTTGGCTTGCTCGCTGCTGCTTGTTGCCAGCATAGCTGTGTCGTGCGGCATGAACCTTGCTAGGGCCGGTGCTTATAGAAATGTAAAAGTAGGCCAGTAAGGCGTTCAGTGTAAATACTTACAGAATTTTTGGTTCGAAGACATGAGAGAGAAACCACTTCGGACACACAGTGTTGTAACCTTGTGAGGCATGACGTTCATCGACATGTTTGGTGCTTTTTATTTAGTGTATACGCGGAGTGGTTTAACCTTTTAAAGCCTAGCGGTAACTTTACGTACCACCAGGTTTAAAATTCTACGTGGTGCCCACATTGCGTTTATGTGTTTTGTACGGATCTCAGAACAAACAGCAACTTTTGCCTTATAAAACGTTAAGAGACTGTTTTTTATAACCGAAGTGGAGAGTGTTTACAGCGCGGTACGCACTGAATCCTTATATAAAACAGATACGCTTCGTCTTTAAAGGGTTAAGCTGTTGAGGAAAGTGATTGCTGTCTACCGTGAGAGTAATGCGAAAGGTTATTAGGCCCACTGGTTTCGCCTTAAACTTATAACTGAATCGGAGGGTGAAATGATGGCATTAGAAATACTGAGAAGCCCGGGACGTGATGCTGTGTCGTTTGGCGAGTACTTACTGATGTTTTGTAGGGTTGCAGTGACTTGGTGTTAGGGTAAATCTGTAAGCATTATCATCCTTCGAAACGCCGGGAACCACTCGCTCAACGACACGGCGTCACGTCCCAGAAGACCCGAATCTTCATTAATACCACAGCGAGAGCCTCTTGCTGCATGAAAAAAATCCAGAGAACAGTACATCGGTTTAATAAACCAGTAAGGCGTTTACGAATTTTTGTGCTGTACACACGCGTGAGACAAGAAATGCACACAAAATTGCGATGTTGAAACCGTGAATAGACCAGTTGGAAAACTTAGTCATGAGTGGTAGGATAATATTAAAACGGATATTTAAAGAATTGAAGTGCGAAGATGCGGACTGGATTTATGGGGCTGGAACGTGGGGTCCGTTGGTGGGCTGTTCTGAATACGGTAATGATCCTTCGGGTTCAATAAATTAGGAGAATTTTTGACTAATTGAGCAGCTGCTGGGGCTCTGCTGTTATGCGGTTTTACTTTGGAGGCGAGATATTTGGAGCTGCAAGTATTGTGGAATCTGTGAATTCTGTTAACCTTTTAAAGCCTAGCGGTAACTTTACGTACCACCCGGTTTAACGTTAAAAAATTATGCAGGGTGCTCACATTGCGTTTATGTGTTTTGTACGGATCTCAGAACAAACAGCAACTTTTGGCGTATGAAACATCAAGAGATTGGTTTTTGTAACGGAAGTTGAGAGTGTTTACAACGCGGTATGCACTGAGTCCTTACAGATACGTTCCGTCTTTAAAGGGTTAAAGACAGTGCTTTATTAAATTCTCGCTACAACAGGACCCTGGTAAATCTTATATTTCTTAAATTTCCGCAGGAAATAGGAGGTGTGACGATTGGACAGACTATTGCTTTGCGCTTCTGTTGGAAACATCAGGGGCCTGGAGATCGTTAGAAAACACGGCCGTATGGGACAACCTGTCGGTCCGATCTTGAGGCCCTTGAAGTTTGGGACCGATAGGTTGTCCCGAAACGTCGGTATAGAACTGCCACTCAACACTGCGTGATATCCCTGAAGATCGCAGATATCAGGTTTTTTTGGTCTTTGTTAACAGGTGTTACAGTGTTTGCTTTACTTCGGTCTTTACCTTACGTAATTTTGAATATGATTGTTCGGAATAACAAAGAAATACGTGTGCTTCGTTTTATCTCATCTCATTAGAAGGGAGAGGCTCTTTCTTATCTCTGTTTCCCGAAGGTGTATTGTATTGGGGTTAACGTTCGCGCCTGCAAGTTGTCGACCCGCATAACCGAGGAGTTTCATGTTTCTACCGTCTTCGCCCTGTGACGTGTTGGAAGTTCCGCTTGGTTATATCGAGTAAACAAGTGTTCGGGGAAATGTTGCTGCCCCTAACCTTAGTGGTATTTCGTAGTTTCATGCTGCCGTTTCCAGACACTACGTCATTCAGCTTCCTTGGAAGGGTAAGTGGTCTTGTTCGTGGTGATAAAAGGAATTGAGTCAGATTTCGTTCGCAGCTGAGTAGTGTGCAAGGAAGGAAGGAAGGAAGGAAGGAAGGAAGAAAAGCGAAAAAATAAATTAACCCTTTAAAGACGAAGCGTATCTGTTTTATATAAGGACTCAGTGCGTACCGCGCTGTAAACACTCTCCACTTCGGTTATAAAAACCAGTCTCTTAATGTTTTATAAGGCAAAAGTTGCTGTTTGTTCTGAGATCCGTACAAAACACATAAACGCAATGTGGGCACCACGTAGAATTTTTTAATGTTAAACCTGGTGGTACGTAAAGTTACCGCTAGGCTTTAAAAGTTTAACGACGCCGATTGGGGGTGATTTCTGTCCGTCCTTCCACTCATCTGATGCCCACTACAGCGCTAAAGCGTATGCTTTGTGACGCTTTCAATAAAAGGGATTCTTTAGTACAAGGAGTTTTAATTGAAAACCGAACCCAGACGCACGGTAAGCGTAACGGTCTTACCTATTGTTAAAGTAGCTGTTGGAAGTGACTTTCTTCAACTCTTAGACATGCTTGACATCTGGTGAACAGATTGTTAATTGGAGTTCGAAGTTTTTGTCTAAAATTTTGCCTATATTGCGCTGCAACAGTAACGGCAGCTGCACAACTCACACACCGTCAGTCGTATCGACACGTGTACAGTACATTTTATCGTTTAAGTCTCACAAGCCGGTTTAATCTGTTGCCTGTAACAGACGCGGGAATCATAGCGAAACGTAGCTTTTTAACTTTAAGGTGGCACAACCGCATTGCGCCGTTAAAGAAAAATGAATATTATTACCAGTCAACACGACATTACATTGTGTAAGAATAAGGCTACATGTTTCGGCTAAAAATTATTATCTATCATCAGGCCTAACTATAAGAATACATAAGGGGGGTACACTTTACAACCTTAAGTGCAGTTATAAAGTGTACCCCCGTTTGTATTCTTATAGTTGTGTTGAGTGTAAACATCCGTTTTTACGTATTTTTGTTCCATACTGACCTGGGGCTCGCCCTTCTACGCAGTGTGTATGGAGCACCGTTTCTGTGGGGTTAAAGCAGCCAACACGTGATGCTAATCACTCACCTCCATGTAATGCCAAGGTTATGCTTGGAGCTGTACCTATGCCTTCCGCACGTGCCGTCTGTTTTTACTCCGCAGTGTGAGTTAACGGATCTTTTCCGTGAACACCCACGCTGATGAGCATGGATTAGGCTCTGGACGGCTTCCAGGTGCGAAAGTGGCCCACCGAGTCGTCGGCTTGATACGCCCACCCCCTCCCCCATTTTTTTCCGTCTCTTTCAGACTTCAAACGGTTAAAATCCATCAACATAACAAAGGGAAGTTGGCATTGGCACCAAATTTTGGACGTCTTCTGTTGGTAGATCAGGCTTGCGTCTGCTGGTGTCGCTAATGACTTGCTGTGTCGTCATAGCGACTAAGACAAAGAGCCACAGTGTGTGTGTGTGTGTGTGTGTGTGTGTGTGTGTGTGTGTAAGTCAGGGGTGCACACATCTACCAAAAAATGTAGGAACCACCTCAAGATTTTAGGCGCTAGACGGGTGAAACCAACGTCGTTCCGTACTGAGGGCCCACAGGAGTTGGGTGGCACCGTACAAAATTTAGTTGTCCGGGACATGTGCGCATCTGATCTCAGAAATCGGATTAAATATAGGGGTTTGTCTGTCGCGGCACTTTATTATTTGTGTCTTTTTTTTTTTTCGGCATAATCCTGTTCTCCGCTTAACGCACTAATTGCGTACAACGGACGTTTAAAATGAGTTCTTGCGTTGCAGGAAACAGACTTTTTGCTATGGAGACAAACCGGTTAATACTAAATTCTAAAAGGTTTTGACGATGCTGTATAATATTGTGTGTTGATGTTTTTATAGACTTTATCCATCCTCCGAAGAGTAAAATATTAAAAATTAGAAAAATCATGACGTTTCGGAAGCTGGCACTGCTTTCGTCGTCAGGTGATTGGAAGGGGAGAAGAGATTTTAATTTTAAATATTTTACTCTTCGGACGATGGATAATGTCCATAAAACCATCAACACATGGTTAATACTGTTTAGGCAATAATTGTAAGAGGCACGTAGATACAATCTGTGGGGAGAATTCACAGGTTTTGAATGTTAAAACCCGTAGTACGTGTGATAACCACTGTAGTTTCGCCCTTCAGACATTAAGATGAAATTGAGTTCGTACCTCACGGAGAACTCTTTCCACTAAGGAAACTAATAGGTTAAAGATGTTTGGAGAAATGATGGCATTTTTGTGTGAATCATGTGAAGCGCTTGAGGACCCTGTTTGGGCAAAATTCGTATATTTTTACTCATAAACCTGGCGGTCTGTATAGTTACCACTAGGATGACGACGCGTTAGTGCCTTCGGACATACAAGCACTAGTAGATGCGTACAGGGTTACTGTTGTGTATTTAATCATTTTGTTTGTAACTTACGGGGCTACCAAATACCTGTCGTTTTGAGCCGTTAGCGTGAAAGACATCTTTTTTCGGGATCTGCTGTTGGTGAAACAGATCGGACATCCATTGGGCTACGACGTGTGTTTCGGTCGGTATGTTGGCCTCTTGTCTGTAGAAGGATGTTCAAATTCGTTGTCAACGAAAGCCGCTTGATGAAGGAAGAAAGCTTGGTGGGTGCCACGGAAACATTAGCCTAGCTAGGCGGGCAGTTGCTAAGCACATCACGGTCTGCATCCCTCCCCTACCGGAGTGAGGTACAGGGTGGCATAGTTTGTTGATCGGCTGGCTAAAAATGTTGTTACTGGTGTGCGCGACTAGGGAAAACGTATTTTATGCAAGAGAATATACAGTCGAACCCGGTTATAACGACAGGTTTACGCAATATGTCGTCTATAACGTCAGATATTCTGTGGTGCCAATTAACCCTTTAAAGACGAAGCGTATCTGTTTTATATAAGGACTCAGTGCGTACCGCGCTGTAAACACTCTCCACTTCGGTTATAAAAACCTATCTCTTAATGTTTTATAAGGCAAAAGTTGCTGTTTGTTCTGAAATCCGTACAAAATACATAAACGCAATGTGGGCACCACGTAGAATTTTTTAATGTTAAACCTGGTCGTACGTAAAGTTACCGCTAGGCTTTAAAAGGTTAATTTGTCACTGCTAACCGTAACATTTTATTCCTTGGTTATAACAACAGCCGTTTATAACATCACAAAATATTCAGTCCCTTTCTTGACGTTATGACCGAGTTCAACTCTGATTTGTTTAATTTTACGTTTGTTACATTCCCCGTATACAGGATTGTGTTAATACAACGAACAAGTTTTCTCAAGTAGTAACGCTTGTCTGGTTTAGTCGATAGTTACCCGGTTCTGATCTGTTGCATTTTGGGAATAATTTGGGCCTCTGTAAGTACATCATAGACTGAGCTTGTGTCCGTTTTATCATGTCCCTGGCCACGGCGGCTTTGACTCTTAGAGAATCTGCATAAGCGTTGAATTTAAATCGCTTCGAAACTCCGCAGTGAAGTAAGGTAACTGCACGTGGTAAAAAACGGGCTGTTAAATTCCCGGCGGATGCAGGCGTCCTATACGATAAAGCTCCACTTGTGCTGAGAGACGCTATAAAGTGAACACGTGTAAACTGGCGGGGGGGGGGGGGGTCACAAATCCCGAGAGTCAGACCGCCCGGGGGCGAATATTTGGTGCATTATATTGGTGGGTCCTCAGTGTGGATTTTCCTACATGTTATAGCCTTCTGGCGCAGAGAATTTTCGGTTAGCTCCTAGATTTTTTGAAAATTTGTGTACCCCTGCGTGTAAATGTACAGCTAAGCGCGCGTTAAGTGTAGTTCTGCTGTTGGTGTTGTGCGGTATTAACGCTTTAAAGACGGAACGTGTCTGTTTTATATAAGGACTCAGTGCGTATCGCGCTGTAAACACTCTCCACTTCGGTTATAAAAACCAGTCTCTTAATGTTTTATAAGGCAAAAGTTGCTGTTTGTTCTGAGATCCATACAAAACACATAAACGCAATGTGGGCACCACGTAGAATTTTTTAATGTTAAACCTGGTGGTACGTAAAGTTACCGCTAGGCTTTAAAAGGTTAAGGTTCTTTATTTACTATAAGTACCCGCTTTGGGCTCTTCTTGGTTCCTCTTGTAAGAGGCAATTTTTGAAATTTAATTTTGTAACCCTGTGTGTTGTTACTGAGCGGGCTTTACGGTATCTGCGGTAAGGATGCAGCGTGTAGTTATGCTTCTTGTTTGGTATTTTCGAGTTTCGGCCACAGGACGGCCGACGTAAGGATTTTCGTTAGTTTACTCTGCCCATCAAATTGTGCAATTCATTGTCACTGTTTAAAGAGGCTGCCATTCATGGGCATTCTACAGTTTCTTTTTTTAGTGAATCAGTACAGTCGAAACATGGTCGTGGGACAAACTGGGAACAAGGTACAAACAACAATTGTTTGTGGATAGATCTGCTGTCGGTATGTCACTGGAATGGCGAATGTCAGTTCTTGAAGGGCAGGAATGGTTTCTAGTGGTTTAAAGCGCAGTGGTTGCTACATGTACCGCAAATTTTAGCATTAAACGTTTCTACCTTCAGGTCTCGGGAGTGTCTTCAGGGCACAAATTTTAGAATAATCATAATTTTCCCTTTCATGATTAACCGCCTCTTCTTTGTGGTTGAGAGTTTGTTTTCTGTTAGCTGGCGATTGAATTTGTGAATACTGAGATGGATATGATGTTTCGAAAGGCAAAGAAAATTCATTTTGCAACCGATTTCAACTGGCTGGTATCACGTGGGCCTGTTTGTTACATAAAGTGATCTGGCATCGTTTTAACTAGGGTAGTGGTAGACTAAAATAAACACTTTTGAAATATTAGTAAATCGAGAAATACTTTGTATATTTCTTAGCGGGCGGCAGCCGAGATAGCGTAGTGGCTCACGGGCTGGACAGTTCGTGATTCGATTCCCCGAAAGGTCAACAGATAGTATTTTCTCCAAAACCGTCCATACTGCCTTCTGGGGCCCACCCAGCCTTGTATTCGCTAGCTACAGGAGGTTTTTCTTCGGGATTAGAACAGCCGGGGTATGATGGTGACCACAGACTTCCATGTAGTGCTGAGGTTAAGAATGAGTGGAGCTGTGCCTACACTCCAGTATACCGTAATAGCGGGGACAAGGATAGCTGTACCTTTACTTTGTACAGCGAGGCAGACAGTGATAGCAGACCTGTTATTTGGCAGTGTCAGTGTTCTGACTGGCTGTTCGTTGCTAGGGCGACAGCAGTGGCCTTACATCAGAAGCTGAGGCTGTAATAATATTTGAGTTGTTAATTTCGTCGTATGGACTGCCGGGGGCCCCGTAGTGTGGGTGTTCAATATTAAGGAAGCAATGTCAGCTTCTGCATTGCGCAGCTTTATTTCCAATAAATATGGAGGTATGTTCTCTTTCTCAGTAGTGCTTACGACTTGAAAGACAATTATGATAAACCCAGTCTTTCTTTTATGAGCGTTTGAAAGAGGGGTTCTCTGGTTGGGCCAAAGAGACGTATATTTTTGTTGTATTACCGTCACCGTGGAGACGCCGCCAAATAAAACGGGAGGGAGTTGTGTGTGTGTGTGATCTTATACGAATAACATAGCTGCATGTGGCCGAAGCTGTCGGGGTAACAACCCTGCTGCGTGCTTGGAATGTTTCAGCCCGCTCTTCCGTGTTTGTGTTTGGCGATGTGGAATAAACAGAGATTCGTAGAAACTGTGTGCAGAAGTTTGATTTTTGACATTTCTTCAGAATAGTGATCTGAGATTGGCCTTCTTACTGACGCTTGATTACGCCATATGAGGTTAGTTTGCGATACTACGTAGCGGTAAAGGTAAAGGTACGATTGTACGTGGCCACGTTATGGAGGCATGTAAGGGGGATATAGGTGTAGCGCTACTCATTCTTGACCTCTGGGGCACGCGGTGGCACCGTTGGTCGAGGCACTGCTGTACAAGCCGGAAGGTCGCGGGTTCGATTTCCGATGGGGTCCCTGTAATTTTTTTATTGACATAATCCTTCTGGACGCAGTATGGTCCTGGGGTCGAATCAGCCTCTAACAGAAATTAGTACCAGGGATATTTCCTGGAGAGGAGGGTGGTAAAGGCAGCCGGTGCGTAGGGCTGACAACTTTAGCACTTTTATGTGCCGATTGTGTAGAAAGTTTGGGAGTGTGAACCCCTAGGAGCCTTCAGGGCCTGTCCAGGCCCTACAGGGATTGCATTACCTTTACATTCTTGACCTCGACGCTAAGTGGAGGTGGTCAACATCACGCTGCGGCCGCTTTACCTCCGGGAAAAAGTGCTCCCTGCACCCGTTGACCCGGGTAGGGGTGGGGGTGCTCAAAACCATTCTGGATGTTTAGGCGAAAGGTATCCCTTTCCTCGTGCCGCGAAGTCAACCGCCCTTCCCCAGTCGTTCGTTACGTAGCCTAGAAATTTCTCGCAACTGCGTGATACGTGTGTTGTAAAAGAAACCAACCCCACTGGCGTCCCAAAACAGCGCGACCATAGCTACTGCGCTTTTATTCCCATATTTTCGCTTCAATTTTTATCGAAGTCGTTTTTGCGTATGATGATTGGGTTGTGGGCTCGAAGTCAGAGGTTTGTTGCCAGGGAGGGGTGGGAACATTTCTCGTTGTCCCCACTTCGACTCCGGCTCTTGGTGTCCACTAAACCCCCTGTACAATTGATACTCCTGGCGGTTTCTTTGTGGGTAAACGGCCGAAACGTAAAGCTGATCAGGCACTTTGATCTAATATCGAGGTTAGGAATGAATCCACCAGAATGTGTACTCCGCCGTACGCCATTATGACATGCCAAATTAAGCTCAGAGACAGGAATATGTCGTGACGTAAGTCGGTTCTTAACGAACAGTGCTGCACAGTCGTGTGGACTTCACTACGTGTCCAACATTTGATTTATTGATCTGAATCTGTTTTAACCCTTTGCACCTCTGTTTCTAATTATGCGGCTTCAATTTGCAATTTAGGTTCAGGATATCTAGTGTTACGTCTTACGTCATACACAGGCCGAGGTGTGTTCGTTCGAATATTAAGCAGCTGTACCGTCTTGCGCAAATGTTAAGAGCACTGTGACGATTGCCCACGTGCTCATGTGGTGCCTGGGTAGCTGAAATGAGTAATTTCCTTATACGACTGTCTCAGATGGTTTTAATGGCAATCTTTGCGTGGTAAAGACGCAGAGCAGTGTATGGGCCATTCACCAGTCTGTAGGAGCTGTGCGTTGTTACACTTGGCATTCTTTAGAGGCAAGTTGTTTTGAGAACGTGATTGATGTAAGGTTGATTACGAGTTGCTGATCTGCCTGTAGTTTTGCGAAGCAGCAGGGCTGACTGTCTCTTTGTGCAAGTTTGCGTTCAGTTTCCATACTGCAGCTCTTATATTTTGCAACAAAGATGGACAAACGGGATTCCACGTGCTTCTTCTGCATATCGGTATTTTACTGTGTAAGATTTTTAAGGATTTGTGGGACACTCTGTATGTACCTGGTTACATACTCTTGGAAATATGGTAAACCAGGTAAATTTCAGACTTCAGTCTTCTGAGATATGAGTGTAACCTTGGGCGAGTAGTTCCGACGTTTCAGAGGATCATAGTGGCATCATGTGCACGTAGAAGTAATCATTGTAACGTTAACACGGTATGATGGTATTTTTTTTACACTGAAATAAAGTAGTCGTTAACCTTTTAAAGCCTAGCGGTAACTTTACATACCGCCAGGTTTAACATTAAAAAATTCTACGTGGTGCCCACATTGCGTTTATGTGTTTTGTACGGATCTGAGAACAAACAGCAACTTTTGCCTTATAAAACATTAAGAGACTGGTTTTTATAACCGAAGTGGAGAGTGTTTACAGCGCGGTGCGCTCTGAGTCCTTATATAAAAACAGATACGCTTCGTCTTTAAAGGATTAAACAAAGCGTGTCTGGTAACATTGATATACGACGCATACCTCTAAGTCGCGTAGTGTTTAGGTCATGCGCATTGAGAGGTAGGACACTAAGCTGCTCCGTACTTGTCGGAAATAGTCCTGCGCCCACCCGTGCAGCTGCAGAGACACGCGGTCACAGGGATGAAACGTTGCTGCATTCACGAAACGAACAGGATTGGTTCATCCTTCGTCTTCATCTGTCCTGAGGTCTACAACCTCCGTCCGCGTCTTCCTGTTCGGAAAGAAAAAGTAAAGAAAAGCTAAAGGCGGAAACAAGGAAAAAATAAATGAGTATCATCCGTGACAGAAATACAAATAAGGGGGTCGTGGGGTACAGGAAGAAAACTGTGCGTATTGAGTGACTGGGGGGGGGGGGGATAATGCGGGGTTCGGTTTCAAGTTGCGTGTAATGCGTAAAAAAAGGTAAAGCAGTCCCATTACAGGCCTGGACAGGCCCTTAGGGTTCCAGGAGGTCGAGGCTTCCAGATTTGTAGACAATCTGCACATGAAGGTGGTAAGGTTGTCAGCCATACGCACCGGCCGCCTTTACCCTCCAGGAAATATTCCTGGTATTCATTTCTGTTAGAGGCTGAGTCGACCCCAGGGCCATAGTGCGACCGGAAGGATTATGTCAATGAAAAAATCCAATGGCACCATCGGGAATCGAACCCGCGACCTTACGGTTTGTAGCGCAGTGCCTCAACCAGCTGCGCAACCGCGTGCATGCGTGTAATGCGTAGAACGTGATTGTATTTACGTCACTAAGAGCATCAAATTTAAGCCTTTAAAGCCCAGTGGTTACTATATGTACCCCCTGCTTTATAAGTCTGTAATTCTCCGTTCTCCCCACGCAGTGTATTTATGTGTTCGACGTTGATTTTAGAACAGCGATTATTTCCCTAGCCGATCCCAGTGGCCGCGCGGTCTAAGGCGTAGGTCTGCGGCCGAGCGCTTGCTGGGATCATGGGTTCGAATCCCACCGGCGGCATGGATGTTTGTCTTGTACAGTGTTTGTGTTGTCAGGTAGAGGTCTCTGCGACGGGCCGATCCCTCGTCCAGAGGAGTCCTACCGACTGTGGTGTGTGTCTGAGTGTGATCAAGTGAAAATAAACAATCTCGACACCTGCTGTGAGTAGGCAGAAGAGGTAAGGACTACGAAACGAAACGACTGTTTGCCTATACAGCATTAAGTGATTGGTTTTTATAACCGAGGTAGAGTGTTTACTGCGCGGTACGGACTTATTCTTAGTAACAATTGAGGTTAAGTTTCATCAGTCATTGTTTAATTATACGACCGAATTCGAAACATACTGTACGACTAACGTCTCACTGGTTTGTGTTACCCCTTATTTTGTTTACGGGCCGGATGAGGGAGTAAATAAATATAGCATTATTACGGTGGTAATTGACGCCCCATATGTGTGCACTAGGGGGGTTGTATTGATCCCTTCTTCATTTTTTGTTTAAAATGTTACTTCCGACATGTTTTGACATCATCTCAGCAACGACCAGGAAAATTATTCATATTCAAGGTGTGGTTTTATGCTTCTGTGTGTACTTAGTCATATGTGCTTATGTGTGTACTTAGTCATATGTGCTTATGTGTGTACTTAGTCATATGTGCTTATGTGTGTATGTTTTCTTTTTACTTGAACCTTCTGAATTGTCTTTTTAAGTCATTTTACTTATCCCTGAAAGCGCTGTTGTCTCCTTATCTAGCAAATCCGCAAGGTAGTGATGTCCTCAATCAATCTGCAATGTTTAGTTATGGTCCATAAGCTTTGTAATTATGATTTCAATGTTTTTATGGTTCCATATTTTCTTACAGTCGAGATTGTAGTACGTGTAGGGTTTCATTTACATTGCCCACCAATTTAAGACACTGATGTGCATGTTATGTTCTTTCGAGGAATAAGATGAACTTTTATGGCCATGCTAACACCAGACCTTCGTATTATACACCATTTCTTCACTGTGCCCATTCCAGTCGTTCGATGCAGTTTACGTCACATCGTTACGTTTTATGTCCGCGCCCCCCCCCCCCCCCCCCGATCTTAAAACTTCCGACTGGCGTTGTGTCTCCATTTTGTCGCATTTAGATTCTATTTATTCCTTACAAATAACGCCGTTTGCTACGTCTAAGAAAGCTCACTTGACAGCCGACATTATCTCCCGTCTAATACTATGTATTCTAATTTTCTTGATCACCCAACATGTTTCAGCAACATTTGTTAATGATGCAGTTCTTCGTCTTGAAAAACAGCCGTTGAGTGACATATACTGTGCGCATGGTATTTATAAGAACATATTTTTAACCCTTTAAAGACGAAGCGTATCTGTTTTATATAATGACTCAGTGCGTACCGCGCTGTAAACACTCTCCACTTCGGTTATAAAAACCAATCTCTTAATGTTTTATAAGGCAAAAGTTGCTGTTTGTTCCGAGATCCGTACAAAACACATAAACGCAATGTGGGCACCACGTAGAATTTTTTAATGTTAAACCTGGTGGTACGTAAAGTTACCGCTAGGCTTTAAAAGGTTAAGTATCTCAGATTAACCCTGAGCGTAGCGTTTTCTAAATTCCAGTTACAGTTCTGCATTCTCAGGTTTATAGCAAATTGAAAGTGAACAAGAGAGGCAATGCACGGATAATGTAATGTTGAGACGCGTTCGCGTGACCTTGTTCTGTGGAACAGCAGTAAGTATTAAATGTTATGCGTGTGTGTCTGTAGCCATAGTTATCCAGCATGCAAAGCGCATGCGCCTTATTGTCAGCTGTGGCCTGTCTGGCTCAGTCGTATTTTTCCACATTATCTCATAAACGGTATGACTGTTGGAAAGCTGTTGAACATAAAATGTGCGTTTTGATTTTCTGTACAACTTCTGTGTGAAACATTTTTCGTTCTAGGAAGAATTCGGCGAGATGTTATAATAAATATGCATAGGTTTTCAGGTAAAGTACCCGTTATTCTCGTCAGATTTTAATGAAATTTGGATTTTCTGGACACTTTTTCGAAAATTTGTATCAGTTTTCGTGAAAATGTGTCCAGCGGGAGCCGAGTTCCATGCTAACGGACGGACGGACGATGAGACAGACATGACAGGTGTAATCGTTGGTTTTCGCAGTTTTGCGATCGCGCCTAGGGCTGCTTATTCCGCCTTATTTGGCATGCGATGAGATACTGGCCTGTAATGTTCCTTTGGTTACGCAGGAAATGTGAAGATGTCCATGCGTACGCTGCGTAGGCATAACATGGGAGTGAAGGTATATCTGCAGTTATTTTTAAACTCAGTACCACATGGATGTGAGTGGTCAGCTTCACGCGTGGGTCGCTCTACCGTCAGGGAGAGACCCTCGCCGGCACTGGTTGAACAGGTAGCTGAGTGGGGCCCCAGAACCGTTCTCGACGTTCTCGAGAAGGGACAGAACTCTTGCACCCACCGGGAACTGAACCACGAGTCGTCGGTCAGCAGATAGAGCTGTCTAGGCCCCACATTGCGTATATATCGCTCCCTTTAATCAGGGGTGTAGAAATACCGGGCGCCACGTGGCGCTGGCGACTAAATTTTGTACTGTGGCGTCTAAAACGCGTGTAACGTGTGCTTCTGACGCCTAGAATTTTGAATTGGCCCTCAGATTTTTGTAACCCTTGGCCCGTGCGTTAAATGCATTTAGTTGCGTCACATTGATTTGTATTAGCAGGGACTGATTTAGCCCAGTCTGTGGCTTAGACTTCTTCTTGTTCTTACTATAATCATTCATGACAGAAATTGCAAAGTGTACGGGCTAACACAGTACAGGCACAGCCGTAAGCTTCTAAAATATCAGTTTGCACACGGACATTTTGCATCTCATTTTCCTTCTTAGATTCTTATAGTCCAAGGGAAGCATTTTATGGCGTTCTGCCCTGAAGTGTTACGCGAACTGCCTCAGTGCTGCGGGATGACATGCTCATGTGTTCATATTGTGATCCATATTAACCTTTTAAAGCCTAGCGGTAACTTTACGTACCACCAGGTTTAAGATTAAAAAATTCTACGTGGTGCCCACATTGGGTTTATGTGTTTTGTACGGATCTCAGAACAAAGCCTAGCGGTAACTTTACGTACCACCAGGTTTAACATTAAAAAATTCTACGTGGTGCCCACATTGCGTTTATGTGTTTTGTACGGATCTCAGAACAAACAGCAACTTTTGCCTTATAAAACATTAAGAGATTGGTTTTTATAACCGATGTGGAGAGTGTTTACAGCGCGGTACGCACAGAGTCCTTATATAAAACAGATACGCTTCGTCTTTAAAGGGTTAATGGCGTGGACAGGGGAAACTCCGCCGTTGAACTGTGCTTGTTACAGGTGCAATTCTTACACGCTTACTTGTTTGTGGGTTTGGATAATTTGGCTGTGTCCACTATGCCTTCAGGGTGTAGTCTTAAGTAGGATATCCTGAGGATATTCGCTGCAGTTTAGAACAGCTTCTCAGAGTGAGTTATTGTTTTAGGTATCCATTGACGTCTAAGGCACGTCATGGAAATTTGTATCATGTAAAGTCACTACGAGTGATTGGTAATTATTTAACATTGTTTGAAGTATGCAGTTTTTATGGCGGTTTTCTCGATATAGATTACTTAAAAACAGTACCAACAGATGGCAGGATAAAAGCTATCATCATTCGGTACGTGGCCGCGTGTTGGGCTCCACCGGCGATCCCCAAGAAGAGAATCCACTTGCTGTCGGGTACAGTGTACAGTACCGCACAAAAGGTCGTTGTCCTCACGTGCTGTGTTACGAGCGATTGCAGTAGGCAGGTACATAGTCTCGTTATGTTTGAATAGCATTTGCACGTACTGCATATGTGCTAACTTTTGGCGGGAAATCTTTTCTTTCAACTCCGTTATCAAATCAGAACAAAAGGAACAGTCCGTTACATTGTTCGTGTTCTGATCCGACACATTATTCAAAACAATTTGTTTGTATTTGCCGGATTTTCTTGCCAGTAATGTGTATTTAAATTTTGTTACCCTTTCCAAGTTATTCCAGACAGGCGATTTAACATTGCATAAATTGCTGTTCATGTTTTTCCTGCGGTGTTGGTGTTGGAATTGCTGTGAAACGCAAGGTGTTTAATCGAAACCTGTCAAACACACGGCCCGTTCACGTTCTGATTTTGGTAAAGTTTTAATGTCCGTATTATATTTACTGCATAATACGCCCAGCAAAGCCTGCGAAATTAATTGAAAAGAAGGGTTTGCGTCGTTGGGTCTCTGTGCATTGAAAAGTTCTGAAATGAAATACGAGGAGGGAATGTGGCATTGCGTGATGTCAAGTTGAATTTGGGCCGCTACATGTTTTGAGTTGGACAGATATGGGCGAAACTGGCTTCTCTTTTAATGTGTAGGGAAATTATCAGAGTTTATTCTGATATCCATACAGGACATCTAAATGCACTGTGTGGACAGAACGTATAATTTTTTTAAATTCTTAAATCTTGTGTTACATGAAGGAACCGCTGGATAATTAACCCTTTAAAGACGAAAAGTGTGTGTTTTATATAAGGACTCAGTGCGTACCGCGCTGTAAACACTCTCCACTTCGGTTATAAAAACCAGTCTCTTAATGTTTTATAAGGCAAAAGTTGCTGTTTGTTCTGAGATCCGTACAAAACACATAAACGCAATGTGGGCACCACGTAGAATTTTTTAATGTTAAACCTGGTGGTACGTAAAGTTACCGCTAGGCTTTAAAAGGTTAAAATGCTTAAAATAACGGATGGCGGGGAGCAAAGTTGTTGCTTTGCCACAACCAGTCCTCCCCCATCCCTCAGCTTCAGTTTTACCCGTATTGGTATTGCCAGCATTTGTTTCTGTGTGCAATTCTCATTTCTTTCAGTGTTTAAAAATTCTTCTCCCGTTTATGGAAGCCGGACACTTTTGTACTGTAATAGTGAGAGTGATTGCGCATGCGTTGTATTACCAGTAATTTGCCTTTAACCTTCTAAAGCCTAGCGGTAACTTTACATACCACCAGGTTTAACATTAAAAAGTTCTACGTGGTGCCCACATTGCGTTTATGTGTTTTGTACGGATCTCAGAACAAACAGCAACTTTTGCCTTATAAAACATTAAGAGACTGGTTTTTATAACCGAAGTGGAGAGTGTTTACAGCGCGGTACGCACTGAGTCCTTATATAAAAGAGACACGTTTTGTCTTTAAAGGGTTAATGTGCATGCAATCGCTTTGTGTGGGAGGGGCGTATCTTAGAGACAGTAAAACACTATTATGCTGTATTGTTTATTATATATTATTGTAATTTTTTCCTACAAAAGTGATTAAAAGTGATATTTGTAAGGCATAATTGGAGCATTGTTTGTGTACTGAAGTAATACTGTGTAGCAATCGGGCTTTGATTGCATAGAGAGGCCATTTCTCGATTGTGAAAAGAACATTAGGGTGGACAGAAACTGGGTTTATTGATACGTTGGGATCTAATGGTGTAAGACGAGATTCTTACGAAGTGTGGGTCGTGACTTGAATGGAATGAGTGTGCTGCCCAAATGGAAGAGTGCGGAAAGGAGATTAGTTTGTTGAATTGAAACACGAGGAGGCTGTGCTGCGAAGTGCGGCCTTGTACTTGTTTCAGGCGTGTCAGAATGTCTTACTATTCTTTCCCGCGCTTGTAATAAGGAAAGGGTGTTGTTATATCTAAGAAACAAGCAAACAAACAAACAAACAAACAAACAACATGGAGCAGAGGCCTTCTTGAGAAGCTAACAGTTTCTCAGTCAGTCAAGCAATTCCCAGTATTTTATGGAACCCGAAGGTTCATTACCGCATTCACAAGAGCCCGCGACCTGTCGCTATCCTGAGCCAGCTCAATCCAGTTCATGCCCGCCCCCCCCCATCCCATCCCACCTCCCGAAGATCCGTCTTTTTTGTTGTATCACATTGCGATTTTACCAGCAATCGTTTATGTGGTGTTCCTGTTCAGTCATTTCGTATTTCACTTGCTTTCCTTTGCAGAAAACTTAACAACAAACACGTCGTTGCAGAGGTAAAGCTGTAGAGTGGGGGGCTACACACGCAGGTGGCACAGATAGGGCCGTCCTACAGAGCCCGTCGTAAAGGGGGACTCGGTGGATGAGGGGGTCGTCAAACGTATATTGAAATTTGTGGGTGCTTTCGGACTGGATATCTGTTTTTCTAAAAGAAGGCGGTATTCTGGATCGCTGTTACGAGATGTGGGATGAACCGTTTATATGTGAACATTGGGCTAACGCTGGTGGCCCTTTCGAGTCTGGCGCAAACCGTTAGGTTGTTACTAATAGAAGTGGGGGACCCCCAATTATTGAGTTGCGCGGCCCGCGACCGGTTGTCTACTACTGGTGCACGGTGTGTTGTAAGAGACGAAGGTTATTGGTTGACAGGGTTAGATTTTCGTGGCCGTTAGTGTCAGTTACAGTGTGTTATTTGCAGTCCGTTTTCTGTGTAAGTAAAATAGAGGTGTTACGGGCCTGACGACTGCTGTTCGATGCCCCGCGAGTGTTTTTCTCCGCTGCCGCGTCTAAGACCAGCTGAGCAGGGCCCCATCCAGTTGGCCGTCTGCAGTAAAGCTTTCGGTGCTCTTCATGATGTCTCGCCGGTTTATGAGACCGCGCTGAGTTACGCGTGCGGTCCTCCTTGTGGACGCGGGCGGACGTCAACGGCCCTCCCCATTGTGCGTTCATTGTTGGTAGTGAACGTTGTGTTATGTTGTGACCAACCAGCAGGAGTGTTGGTCGAGGTTGTGTGTTGTTGAGGGCGTCGTCGTCGGTGTTATTGATTCTGCACGCAGCAAAAAGCAGCGCGCGCACTTCCAAATCTAGGTCAGGCTTGACGGAGAGGCCTGCTGTGTGTGTGAGCGCTGGTCTGACCATGGCAGGCCGTTTGTAGCCTGGCCGAATTCTTGAAGCTGTCGCTGTAATGGGATTGTAGCAGCGTTGGCTTCGGCCTGCCTGTCCTTGTTTGTGAGTTATATGGCTGCTACTACTACTACTACTACTACTACTACTACTACTACTACTACTACTACTACTACTACTACTACTACTACTACAACGGTGCCGCCGCCGCCGCTGTTGCTGCTTTGTATTTGAACCCTTTTCGTATCTTTAGCGATAATATTTTTTCCGCACCCATCCAGGCATCCCGGCGGTAAAGTGGCCGGGGCGTGGCGTTTACCACCCACCCCTATCTAGCGCCGAGGTTAAGGAAGTAGTAGTATTATATCTCTATTCCCCCTCTGGGTCTTAATGGCGGGTTGTAGGGTAAACTTTATTTTAAGTGTTTATATTCCCGTAGGAATGTGGTTTGCGTCGTGGGTCTTGTGAATTTTTTTGAAGGCGATTGTAATTTTTAGGTGTTGTTAGATATGAAACGCGTTCAGGTTAGGATGAATTACTATTTATAGAGGACGTCTATTGTTTTCAACATTGGAGAAAGCGGTTAATGGACGAGGGGCTTCGGACATGGGACAGTGCGTCCTGTGGAGTCGATTCGACAATGATTGACCCTTTAAAGACGAAGCGTATCTGTTTTATATAAGGACTCAGTGCGTACCGCGCTGTAAACACTCCACTTCGGTTATAAAAACCAGTCTCTTAATGTTTTATAAGGCAAAAGTTGCTGTTTCTTCTGAGATCCGTACAAAACACATAAACGCAATGTGGGCACCACGTAGAATTTTTTAATGTTAAACCTGGTGGTACGTAAAGTTACCGCTAGGCTTTAAAAGGTTAATTGTGCATGAGTAGATGGGTGTTCTAATTTGTGCCATGCGAAGATATGCCTGTTAAATTAGAACCGTGTGCTGCTGTTAACTTGTTTACAGACGCAGTTAACAAGCACTTCGTTATCTGACAACAGTTGTCCTCATTTATTTCAGTGTAATTATGAACGAGCAAAAGGTCTCAGCTTTACGTAGCTGCGAAGTTTTGAAGGCAAAATTGTTACACAGGGAATGGCAGATATTACCGCCTCGTAAAAGTAACATTTTAATAGTTGCAACATTCGTCCTGTATAATCATTTTCGCGTTTTGCCACTTTTGAAAACAAGTCTGAAATCGAGGATAGTTTTGACGTAGCCGTGTTATTAGCATTGTTAACCTTGGAATACACCCGGGTCAGGGAAAGAATTAACACGGGTAATTGGAATTTAAGTCGGCCGCTTTCACATTGTACATCTCCTTTCCGTCGACACTAATATGAAAAGTACAAAGAGGGGTTTGTGGTGGGAGGGTAGGGGGTGGCTGTAGGTGTAAAGAAAACCAGAATACGTATGATGGCTGATGGGGGTGAGGGGAAGAATACAGAAGGGTGGCTGAGAATGTGCGTTCTTTTTCTGACACGAGTTTAGACACAACTTTGTGGTCAGTTCTGTTCTGCGGCTGTTTCTTCCCCTTTATGTAATTTTGGGATCGAAGCCCGTTGAACATCACGAATATATGATTTTGTTTACGGCTCTGGGTTTAAGCTTTTAAAACCTAGCGGTAACTTTACATACCACCAGGTTTAACATTAAAAAATTCTACGTGGTGCCCACATTGCGTTTATGTGTTTTGTACGGATCTCAGAACAAACAACAACTTTTGCCTTATAAAACATTAAGAGATTGATTTTTATAACCGAAGTGCAGTGTTTACAGCGCGGTACGTGCTAAGTCCTTGTATAAAACAGACACACTTCGTATTTAAAGGGTTAACCCAGGCACTTCAGCGACGAATGTTAGGGTAATAGATAAATTAGAGTTGATAAGGATTTGGAAGGAAGCGGTCTTGGCGTAATTGAGGGGGTGTCCCGGTATATACGTGGAGGAGACTGGGAAGTACCACGTAAAACATAGGGTTAGCCGATGGTCCGGTCGATATTCGAAGTCGGCATCGCCCAGATACAGATCTGCATTGTTACACCAAGTCTTACGATAAACAGATGCATCTTTAAGTGGAGATGAAATTTCGTTAGGTTTCGTAAATTTTGCGTACGGACTCGGGGTGTCAGTCCGCTGTATCACGCATTCAAATTACTAGGTATTTTTAACTGCCGACACTGCGTGACGTAACCCAATTTCAGAAATTACGGAATTTCAAAAGTTACGCAGTTTGAGACACCGAGACTTTTTAAAAAAGGGCAGGAGAATTTGGAACGCGCGGCGGATTTTGCCTTGCCGGAATGGAAGCGCAGTGAGACTGTGGCGGAAGAATACTGCTGGGTGATAACACAAGGATTGAGGAGGTTATTCATGCTGCGGCCGATCAGGGTCCACTGTGTTGCGAATGTAGATTTTAACTGGACGCGCTTGTACACACACACACACACACACACACACACACACACACACACACACACANCACACATACATACATACATACATACATACATACATACATACATACATACATACATACATACATACACGCATGAACACATACATACACAAACACACACACGTACGTACGTACGTACGTACGTACATACATACATACATATATTCGACGATATGTTTATTCGTTTGGGACTTGCGCAAAATGCAGATGCGCCTGACCCTCTGGAACGTTACTACCACGTAAGTGGGGGGGGGGGGGGCCGTTGTTGACTCTAGTGTAAAGAAACTGAAAATGTAGCTGAATGCGTGTTTCTGCCTACCTCTGGATGCTGCATCGTGCTTGTCTTATTGTCATCTGCTGTGGTCTGATTTATTCGCGTTGAAGTTTCGCAAGTGGTCATACCGTGTACGTGCGAAGCGGTTTTTTTACCGAGTGCAAGATTGTGTGTGTTGGCTGCCAGCAGTGAGGCGAAACTCTTGACTGGACGGTTGACTGTCATCAGCAGTCATCCTTTTTCACAGAGAATGTAAAAATGTTTAATCACTTCAGAAATTAACAGATGCTAACCTTAACAAGCTTCGTAGAGTACAGTCACGTCATTGATCCTTGAACTCCAGCACAAGGAAATGTAAAGGTGACGCTGCAGTAATGTGTGGATATTTAGGACGACCAGACCTGTTCAGCGTCTGCGCACCTATGCTGTCGTAGTCTCTGATGGTCTTTTTTTTAGTGCATGCGGTGTTTGTCTCGTTATCCGTGATTTGTTAGCCGTTTAAATGCGTCTCTTTACTGACACAAGACAGGTATATAAGTAGGCTGGCAGTCAGTGCATTCCTTACCTTTGCTCTTCTGCGATGTTGCGCGGGCCATGTTGGTAGTTGGTTTGTGACGTTTCGTTACAAGTTATCGGTTATATATTCAAGGGTCAAACCGTCCAAGAAAAACGAAAGCCGGAACTAGATCTCCGAAATTTTGCAACGATTTGTTTGCCTATTTACTTGGTACTCTTTTCGTACTTTAGGATATTTGAGTTGGATTCAACGACGAAAAAATAATAGCCAAGTATGTGCCACGTGTGCTGATCCTAGTGGCGGCGCGGTCTAAGGCGTGGGTCTTCAGCCTTTCGCTTGTTGGGATTGCGGTTTCGAATCCAGCCGGTGGCATGATTGTCTCTTGTGAGTGTCGTGTGTTGTCAGGTAGAAGTCTCTGCGTCGGATTGATCAGTATAGTCCAGAGGAGTCCTACCGAATGTATGGTGTCTCTGAGTGTGATCATGAAGCCTCGCCAATGAGGAGGCCCTGGCCCACAAGGGGCTGTTGCACCATGGGTGGGGGGGGGGAGGTGCGTCGTGTCAGAAGCACTTATACAGTATTTATCGCGAACTGTCTTTTATATGTAGATGTAAGTGTTCGTGGTTTGATACATCAGGTTTAGATTAACGGCTGATGTTTATTTTTATATAGCGTGAAAAGTGACGGGAATTCGGTAATAAATCACGATTACTAAGGAGTGTTATTACAGCTACTCGTCATTCATTCATCCAGCGGCGAGTTACACACACATTGCAATTACAGTACTGAAGGCAGCTACTTAAACTCCAGTTTCAGTAGCTTCTCCACATCCGTGTTCTTCTATCATCAACAGAATGTCCAAGTTCTTACAAGGAAGTCCCAATGCTTTACGCTTATAAAAACCAAAAGTGCCGTTAGCTACTTATGTATGTCTTCAGTGGTTTGGTTAACAAGATGCAGAGTATGATAGAAACGGATTTCTTTCAGCACTGAAGGCATTTCCAGTCCAGGCCAGACTAATAAAGAGAACACCTGTGTGTACATTATTACGGGCCGCGTTATGTCGGCACTGTGGCTGCCAGGAAGGTGTTTCAGTACCAAGTGTTGTGTACCATCTGCAAACCGTTTCGCTTTGACATGAAAAAGATTTATTCATGTGCATATAACCATCCCAGCTGACAGTGTTTTGACAGTACGTAAGAAAGACTTATTAAAACGTCTCTCCTTTGATGGTATACTTTAGGGTTCCGACGGATTAAGTATTTTTGACACTAGTGCTGGATATTGGCGGTTCGGAGGATATTCTGCAGCCTGTGTGTGGCTAGCAGGTGTCCGAGGCGTGGTTTGAACACGGGACTTCCTGAATGTGAATCAGGAGTGGTAACCACTCGACGATGACAGAAAGCTACAAAACATACCAAGGTGTGTAGGTGACCCCAATCGCATAATTTTTTTATCACAGTATGTGACTGTCAGTAATTGGCCTGCTAGCTCGTTAGGCCGTGAGGTTTACAAATGTGTATCAGTGCGCCAAATAGCAGTGAGGTTCACGGGTCAGTACAGAATTGTGGGTCCTCAGGGTGGAATTTGCCTTATGTCACCCTTCTCGCGTCTAGAATTTGAATGTGGTGCATTGAGTTTTGGAAAATTTGTGCCCCATTGGTCCAGGATTTCAAACCTCACCTAGGTTGAACGGTTCCTGAAGATTTGCAAAAACACGTTTGGGTTGATGGTGAATTTTCGGGCTGCATTCATGCGGAGGAAATTCTTATAGTATCTCAGATTGTTTAGGAGGATCGTGCATGATGTGTCTGCTGCTGTACTGGACTGTATTTCGGATGTCGACGACTGCTGTTTTATTGAACTGCAAGCTTTGCCAGTACAGGTTAAGCAAGACCAGAATTTGTATGCCGCATCGTCAAGACTAGTTTGTTCTGCGGGCGTGCTGTTCTGATTTGCGTCTAGGGCCAAGAATTGCGACATGTCAATTCACGTTATTACGATGGCTTGCTGCACTAGCGGGAGAAACTTGGCAACGTCAGGTACTGTGTGCACTTGATAATGTGTTGACACTGCTGCCACCTACTGGTCAGTCGGGATTGCTTTGTACTTGTCGTCTGGCCCTTGGTTTGTTTTGAAGAATGCGTATTATACTGCGGAGTGAAATGCAATAAACGTGTCTTTGGAAAGATCATAAACAAGTGACGAATGATAAGCCCTCCCCAACACTGTGGCTAGCGTAGGTACTATCTGCGTTAACACTGTAAAGCTCTGCATGTTGCCAGCACGGTCACGGGGGGGGGGGGGGGGGGGAGTAGAGCCATTGTTTCCCTGAACAGCTTAAGCTGTAGGTCTTTTTACTGGGGAAGCAGTGTGTTTTCGGTGAGGTATGGCTATTTAACTTTTTTTTGTGTTACGAATTTCGTGCATTGTTGATAATCAACTCAACACTCAGCCCAACAAGATGGGCTATATTGTTTCCAGATTTTGTTTTTATTACAGTATTGCGTTGAACACTGCTACATGTTTCGATCCCTTGTGGGATCATGTTCAGGGACCCACATTAAAGTAACACTCCACAAAACAGAACTAGCAGTCCGTGTACACAATAAAGAGACGTAGAAAAGTTAACCAGTTAAAATGTAGACGTTTGTTATGTCATATGGGCAGTGTTTTCAATATTATTTGTATGGGTCATCACTGAGGGCGCGAAGTTTTTCAGAATAACATTTTTCACACGTAATATGAGGCCTGTACTTGCAGTATGCATTGTCGTGCTCTGATATTAATTTTTATAATTAAAACCAACTAACAGCACAGTTATATTACATAAAATATTAGTTTGTGTAGTATGATTGTGCTTAGTTTATATAATGTAATTGTGCTTTTAGTTAGTTTTAATTATTAAAAAAATACAAAAATGAGGTGTGTAATTACATTATTCATCTTCGTGCTTTGATATTAATTTTTATAATTAAAACCAACTAAAAGCACAATTATATTACATAAAATATTAGTTTGTGTAATAAATTGTGCTTGGTTTATGTAATGTAATTGTGCTTTTAGTTGATTTTTAGTTATTAAGAAATACAAAAACGAGGCGTGTAATTACATTATTCATCTTCGTGGTTTGCTATTAATTTTTATAATTAAAACCGACTAAAAGAACAATTATATTACATCAAATATTAGTTTGTGTAATATAATTGTGCTTAATCTATGTAATATAATTGTGTTTGTAGTTGGTTTTAATTATAAAAAGTATAAACATGAGGCGCCTGGTTCTTGGGTCCCTTATCTGACGTCACTTGTGTTTCTCAGAGGCCGAAAGGAACGAATTCCACATTCGGGGTACACAGTTCAATTGTTATGCTGATGTTACGGGGTGTGACTTGGCTATTAAATAACAGAACTGTATACGCAGTTTCTGACCTTCACCAGTGATCAGCAAAGTAAATATCTAAAGTAGACACAGCAACTGACTTTTTATCACCTGACCCAAGTTATCTTTACACGCCAGTGAGGTCTTAGTTCGTCGCAACGTTGTCCAAGAACGTTACCTTATCGTGGGATGTGACGCCGTGTCGACTGCGACGTTTCGGACGAAGTTGCTTCCCTCTTCAGGGTAACAGAACGAGTCTCCTTAATGCAGCGGTGATCATTTCTGTCATAAAATCGTTCTTCACATTTTTCTTAATTTCTATCATGCCTCCTGTCACTTTCCCTTCCTGAGTTAATCCGAGTTGTATAGAAACTGTGAATGAGCTCTGTAAGGCGTAGTGGTTATTTCATGTACGGTACGGTTCAAAGCACAGAAATTCTTCTTTCTGTCGACATTAACCCTTTAAAGACGAAGCGTATCTGTTTCATATAAGGACTCAGTGCGTACCGCGCTGTAAACACTCTCCATTTCGGTTATAAAAACCAATCTCTTAATGTTTTATAAGGCAAAAGTTGCTGTTTGTTCTGAGATCCGTACAAAACACATAAACGCAATGTGGGCACCACGTAGCATTTTTTAATGTTAAACCTGGTGTTATGTAAAGTTACGGCTAGGCTTTAGAAGGTTAGGCCGTTGGTTTGAGCAACGAAGAGGCGGTGTGTTTACAGTGCGGTACGAACTGAATTTTTAAACGTAGTTCAGGGCATTCGGAGGCGGGGAATTAATTGGCCGTGTTATGACGCAGGCGGTTATTTGCCGGCCGGTGACGACGGAGGCCCGGGTTCTATCCCATGTTGACTTACCGCCTCTGTTTGTTTTAAAAAAGGTGCAAACTGCCACTTTGAACTAAATTGAGTTATGTGTAGCAAATCATTCAACTAGTGACCCTGTATGATGTGACAAAAGGTGACAACTCCAGCTTCAAGAATAACCAAGATAGGTGGGGGATATCCTACCTCTGAAAGCATTTGTCACGTGGAAAACGGAGTCACCTTCTTGTTTCACCTGTAAAATTGATATTTTGTGGATTGTCCCCTTTTAACAAAATAGGGACGGTATGTGATCCTTGTGGTGGGAGAGAGTGGCACAGGGGCAGGGGGGTTTTCTCTGAGTACTTCGGTCTTACCCTGTCAGTATGATTCCACCAATTTTCCATACTCACCTTCATCTTAATGCAACTCCTATTAGAAGGACAAGCGGGCGAAACTTGTGAACGTTCCAGGAAAAAAAAAAGTACTGTTGTGGATGTCGGGGAGTATTGGTCGATAAAGTGCCTGCACGTAGTTTTGTGTTTTAAAAGCTTAAATTTCGTCTTGGTGTTTCAGTTGGCATAGTTTCGAATACAGGACTGTCACGTGTATTGCACGTGGAAACTGCTTCCATGGAAATTACAAACACACACAGTTATAAACAGCCTTCGTTTGTTTCGGTTATGTTTAATGTCTGTAGACTCACATAGGAATTTGATACGAAATTCTGAAATAGAACCGTGTTATGTGTAGTGAAACGCCCTCTTACGTGCGATGCAAGTCTCTTTAACCTTTTAAAGCCTAGCGGTAACTTTACGTACGACCAGGTTTAACATTAAAAAATTCTACGTGGTGCCCACATTACGTTTATGTGTTTTGTACGGATCTCAGAACAGACAGCAACTTTTGCCTTATAAAACATTAAGAGATTGGTCTTTATAACCGAAGTTGAGAGTGTTTACAGCGCGGTACGCACTGAGTCCTTATATAAAACAGACACGCTTCGTCTTTAACCTTTTAAAGCCTAGCGGTAACTTTACATACCACCAGGTTTAACATTAAAAAATTCTACGTGGTGCCCACATTACGTTTATGTGTTTTGTACGGATCTCAGAACAAACAGAAACTTTTGCCCTGTAACACATTAACAGACTGGTTTTTATAACCGAAGTGGAGAGTGTTTACAGCGCGGTACGCACTGAGTCCTTATATAAAACAGATACGCTTCGTCTTTAAAGGGTTAATTTCACTGCAAACACAGACTTGCCAGTCGCTGCCTGTCGTTCGAGTATGGACAGGTGTGTCTGTAAGGCTTCAGAATGCATCGCATAACGCTTCCTGCGTGTCCGGTACACGCGTGTTTCACTGCAAACTGCGCAGTTGTAATAATAATAATTATTATTAGTATTAGTATTATTGAAAAAATAATAACTTGCCGGCCGGGTGATTGGTACTTGTCGTATAAATAGGATCGGCGTATGTTGTGGTTTGTGCAAAGCGTATTTGTTGTGGTTGACCTTGACCTTGAGAAGTGATGAGTAAGTGGCTGTCGAAGCGAATGAACTGGCTGTCGGTGTGTTGGCACACACTGCTGCCGGACTTCGATAAGTCTCGAAGAAGGAACAGTCGAGTCGTGACCAGTCTGCGCGCAGTTCCACTTTTAGAAAGGTGATGTGACGCGGGGGCGGGGGGGTGGGGGGTGGGGGGTATAGCGATTGCAGTAGTATTGGCTCGTAGAACTGGCTCGTGGCGCCTGATGTACTGTATTGTTTTTGAGCAGAAAAGTGTTGTTAGTGTGTAACTTAGCAGCGCTGTCAGTGGTAGGTTTTAGAGCGTCACTTTATGGTAGAGTGAGTCGGTATAGAACATCTGTTGTCTCCGACAAATGCACAGAGTTCTATCACCAATGATAACACACTCCTACACGTTTCGACCCTGCTGGGTCATCTTCAGGGAGAACTTTTTGTTATCGTTACACTAAGGTTGCACTTTACAGTTGAGTGAGAATGTGCTGTTGACTGTGTACTGGAGGCGTGAACTCTCTGCGGTCCCGGCCTCCAAAAACAACACAATAAGTCAACAGCACAATCTCATTCAACTGTAACATGCAACCTTAGTGTGACGACAACAGAAAATTCTCCCTGAAGATGACCTAGCAGGGTCGAAACATGTAGGAGTGTGTTACAATTGATGAAAAAACTCTTTGTGCATTTGTTGGTGATTAGTGTTTTTGTACAATATAGTGCACGGTCATGGAACACATTAAATCAGTCTGTCTGTCTGTAACAGTTTTCCAGTGTTACACCGGTTACTGGTCCTCCATTGCTTTTTCGCCGTATTTGCCGGTTTACTGCGTGTTCAGGGGTTCCATTCTTCTGCTTCATCACTCATTCCACGTCATTTTGCCACGTCGTTTCGGATCTTCCTCTCCTTTTGCTTCCTTGCGACGACCAGTTTAATATTTTTCTAGGCCGTCTGTTATCTCCCATGCGTCATGCATATCCATACCATTTTAAAATGTTTTTTTTCCCCATTCTTTCCAACATTGCTTGTTTAACTCCCATTTTTTTTCTCTGACTCGAATTACTCCAGAGAGTGCCACAGGCAATTACTGGAGTATAGAACACAGGCTGAGTAATACTGGCAGGTGAACACGGAAATGCTTATAGATAAACAAGGCCAATTGTAACCGCTCTGTCGATAGCAGATTTCGTATGGCGTGGCCAAGGATTAACGTCACCAGGCCCCCAAAATGTAGGCTGCATGCATTTGTTCTTTTATATACCGCAGTGTTGCGAGAGGCAACGATATGTGCCGCCCGCCCGCACTAACGCCAAGAAGCTGAATTTTGTCCACACAGTGTACTTAAATGTTTCGTATGATTCTGACATCGAATGTTGATTATTTCTCTAAATATTAACGGGTTGGTCTTTGTAATACTCACGAAATGTGTTCTCTGTGAGGTATGAACTGAATTTTATACGTAATTTGGACGCGTCTTCGTCGGTTTAATAAGGGAGTTGTTTTGATTTGTAGTCCTTACCTCTTCTACTTGTTCACAGCAGGTGTCGAGGTTGTTTTTTATTTTTCACTTGATCACACTCAGACACACCACAATCGGTAGAACTCCTCTGGACGAGGGATCGGCCCATCGCAGAGACAGGGGAGTTGTGAGGAATCCAGTTTATATCTCTGCCGACGCAAGGCGTGGTAAGTGTGATTGCTTCCCCGTACGATTTCATTATGACAGTGCGCACATACGCGCATGCCCCGTTTTATTTAACTCGTTTTGCTGCATGTGAAACCTATTTGTTGTTCTTACAGCTGATATACCGTTAGTTTGGTGTCCAGAGGGTGGGTTGATTTGTTGTGTCATATTGATACAGCTTGCCCAGCAAGTTACATTACGTTATTCAAAATTTTCGTTTCACGTGGTGGAATGTTTTGTCTTGTCACCTAAATGTGGCGGCTGTGAGGTATCACTTCATAGCCCAGCCAACCTCCCAACAACACCACAAAAAAAGTAAGAAACCTCAAATAATATGCCTTGATTTATTTAGAACTGAGGATTGAAGTACCTGCAAGAACTGAACTGAGTTCGGAAGAGGGAGGCAGCTGACCCGGGTGTCATTGATAATGGGAAGACTATAGATTGCCATATGTAATTATCGTCATTGAGGGCTTCGATTGTAGAGTAAGCTGTGAAAGGCGAGCGATGTAAATGCCCAACGTTGTATCCGTGTTACTTGAAAGGGAAGGCGTCTGTTTCATTTTTGTTTTAGGTAAGGTAGGTTGTTAGATTTGATACAGGACGCGAAAATTGGTAACTTACTGCCTCTCTTTGTATCCCTGTAATATTTTCAAAATAGTTGACTGCGTGTGGTTTGACTAAGAATAACACGCGTCGTAATAGCGCGACGCATAAACACATACACATATGCATAACCTAAACTGAACGCGTAAGCGCGTTGGTTACCGCCTGATTTAACGTAAAAATACCGCGTTCTGCTCACACATTGTGTTTGTGGGTTCCCGATAATTCTCAAACATCTGCTGTTTCTGTAGAAACTAACAGACGAGTCACTGTAGTGGAGACGCGGTGTGAAGATGTCCGTCTTCTGGGATATGGCACCGTGTAGTCAGATATAAACCTGAAACGTCAGGGAATTGTCTGTCTTCTGGGATATGGCACCGTGTAGTCTGGTATAAACCTGAAACGTCAGGGAATTGTCTGTCTTCTGGGATATGGCACCGTGTAGTCTGGTATAAACCTGAAACGTCAGGGAATTGTCTGTCTTCTGGGATATGGCACCGTGTAGTCAGGTATAAACCTGAAACGTCAGGGAATTGTCTGTCTTCTGGGATATGGCACCGTGTAGTCAGGTATAAACCTGAAACGTCAGGGAATTGTCTGTCTTCTGGGATATGGCACCGTGTAGTCTGGTATAAACGTGAAACGTCAGGGAATTGTCTGTCTTCTGGGATATGGCACCGTGTAGTCAGGTATAAACCTGAAACGTCGGGGAATTGTCTTCTGGGATATGGCACCGTGTAGTCTGGTATAAACCTGAAACGTCAGGGAATTGTCATAATTACCGCCGTGAGAACCTCGTCTTGCATTAGACGCAGTGTGTTTTCTGAGGGGTAGGACCCAGGGCTGTGGAGTCGAAGTCGGAAGGAATTTTAGGCCCCATTTCAAGGGTCTTACGTCTTGACCCTTGAAATGGGGCCGGTACGTTGTCCCGAAACGTCGGTAAAGGATTACCACTCGACGCTGCGTAATATCCCAGAAGAGTGCAGATCTCATCAGCATCTCGGCGGAAGCCTGACGTCACGTGTTCCGGCGTTCTTTGCTGGGGTAAAGCGGCCGGTGCCTGAAATTGACCACTGACTTTCGTCTAGTGCCGATTAAGAATGTGTGGATCTGTACCTCTGCTCCTGTGTATGGCTGCATGGCGTGGGACAGGGGCAACTTTACCTTTACCCCAGCGTCATGGAGGGGTTAGCCCTTTAAAGACGAAGCGTATCTGTTTTATATAAGGACTCAGTGCGTACCGCGCTGTAAACACTCTCCACTTCAGTTATAAAAACCAGTCTCTTAATGTTTTATAAGGCAAAAGTTGCTGTTTGTTCTGAGATCCGTACAAAACACATAAACGCAATGTGGGCACCACGTAGAATTTTTTAATGTTAAACCTGGTGGTACGTAAAGTTACCGCTACGCTTTAAAAGGTTAATGCACGAGCATGACACATTGAATGCAAGACGAATTTGCGTCGTAGCCGTGACATGGAATAGAGTGTTCTAAGTAGACCAAGGCAACAAGGAAGATTTGTTTTCTGACTGACGTTGCTTGAAACGTCGATAGCTGTGGTAAAAGTACTGACGACGTTGTTACACAAAACGACAGCCGCTTTTTATATATCCGAACTGTGACATTTCTCGTGCGGCAGCTGAGAACGCCTGGACCGGGGGGTGGGCACTAGACCATGAATGAAAGGGAATCCGCTGTTCCCAGTGTCTTTGTCATTCAGGTACCATTCGTAGAATCCGATGTTTTAACGGGCCAGCGCCGAACTGGTCAGTGGACCAGATCACGTGTTGTTCATATAAATGCCCGTTCTCATGCAAGTTCTTCGAGCCAATCTTATCGAGTCGGTGTAGTGACTGTTTTAGAGTTGGAAAACTGTTAACTGCAGGACGTCTTTGCCGACGGGGAAGGACGGGTTTTCCGCCCATAATGTGGAGACTAGCTCCAGTCTCCACCCTGCCTCATATCCAATGCGTGCTTGAGCCTTTCCTGGGAAACTGATGGTCGGTAACGTGCTCAAGAATTTCGTCTGTCTTACGGAGTTTGCAGGTTTAGTTGTCGTCTTTACGTGAGGACACGATCCTGTGCTTTGAAACATTTGTATCAGTCCATAATTTGATGCCTGGTTCCGTAAAGATTCATTTTAATATTATTCTCATATATATTTATAACTAAAATTTTCTGTGTATTACACCATCCCATCTCTATGCTGTTTTATCCTTCTTTACGTATGGAGGCAGTCTCCGGAACACAGCGTATCAGGGATCCATGACACAACAAATCGCATGCATCTTAATCGATCGACTTTTTGTACCTTTTAACCTTTTAAAGCCTAGCGGTAACTTTACGTACCACCAGGTTTAACATTAAAAAATTCTACGTGGTGCCCACATTGCGTTTATGTGTTTTGTACGGATCTCAGAACAAACAGCAACTTTTGCTTTATAAAACATTAAGAGACTGGTTTTTATAACAGAAGAGGAGAGTGTTTACAGCGCGGTACGCACTGAGTCCTTATATAAGACAGATACTCTTCGTCTTTAAAGGGCTAATTTTACACCCGTCCGCCTTTCGAACGTGGGGAGTACGAATGACAGAGCTTCACTATGTTCAGGTTTCTCCATCCTGCTGTCACTTTCCTTTCTCTCAGATCCGATTGTTTCTTATCAGCAGTATTATCAAACAACGGGTCATTGTTCTACCCTTGAAAGAAGTCGCCGAATTCATACAAACACCACAAGGTACCCACTGAACACGTGCGGGCCAGTTCACTCCGGCCTCTTAATTCAGCGAGTCTGTGGAGTCTGTCGCCGTTACACATTCCGAATATTTTCACAGAGTGATTGTGGATTCCGTAAAGAAATTTTGAGGCACGATGGCGTACTGTTTCCCAGGGCTGTGGAGTCGTAGTCGGAAGGAATTTTAGGTGGAGTCGGAGTCGGTAAAAATGTACCGACTCCGACTCCGATGTCAATTTAAAATCTTAACTAGATACTCCAAACCCAGAGCCCTGATAGCTACAGTAACCGTTAGACTTACACTTCAATATAGGTTATAAGTCTAAACAGTAGCCTGATGATTCACGTGGTGGCGATGAAATGTCTTATAGGTTTACCGTTCTTAATACATATTGAGCTTTTATGAAGGAGTCGGAGTCGGAGCTTTTGTGTACCGACGCCACGCTGTTTCCCGTAGATTTTGTAACGTTTGATGTTTACAGGAGGAAAATACGCAGCGTGCGACGTTATTTATTGCTGGTTGTAAAGTATTTTAATTCAAAGGACCGCTACATATGTGTGTTTCAGAAGTGGCGGCCCTGGGAATTAGATTTTGCGGTGGAAAACTTGAAAGAGTGGCGAGTGGAACAGGAAACATCCATAAAGTTCGTGTTCAGATGCGGTTTTTTTTTCTGTTTGTTATGGCTGTTTATGAATTATCCGGTTGCCTGTGTATATATTTGCATTCAGTATTGCGAAACTGACGTGCTACATGGCGGTAACAGTAAATGGCTTGTCATTTCTCAGTGCAAGTTGGCGGCACAGCCTGGCGTCCTTATAACTTTTCTCGTTAAGAAATTGCCTTTTTTTTTTTAACCAGGACACATGGGTGTCTTTTGAAGTGGTAAAAATATTTGACTTGAAACATCTCGTACAGTGGGATCAATTATTCATGCTTCGCATTGCATGACTTGAGGTATATTTTTAGCAAGTGCTTATTAATTTTCAAGGGGAGTGATAACGGGGTCCTCGATACGGGCACGTTAAAGCTAGAATAGGCTTCTGTACATTTTAAGTATAAGGTCTGGTATACGTGTACAAAGGATTTTGTGATTCAGCAAGAAAAGGAGACTGTTGCGAATTCAGGGTCCGTTTTCGTCCGAGATCAAAACCAGTGTGGAAGTTTCCTTCCAGATTCTGTGTTACTTGAAGCTTCGTCGGGTTGGTGTTATTCCAGTGGCCATATCAGGAGGAAGAGGCGGGAAAAGGCACCTTTCACGCTCGGAAAGATGTGTCATGCTTATGTGCGGTGTCATTATTTTATCTGACAAATGTCGTTTGTGACTTACTGCCACCGTTGCGCCGCTCTCGCCTGTGGGCTGTTGTGTGGTCTGCGTTACGATAAGCGAGCCGATAGGTTGTGACAAACGCTGTTTTTTTAGATGCAGTGATTATATAAAACTGTAGCCAGAAAAGCAGAGGAACACATACTTGTTAGACATAGGTGTAGATGGGAATACAGTGTTACAGTGGATCGTAAATACAGTCGAACTCGGTTATACGTCATGAAAGGGACTGAATATTTTGTGTCGTTATAAACGAGTGTTGTTATAACCGAGGACTATAATGTTACGGTTAGCAGTGAGGAATTAATTGGTACCGCAGAATGTCTGACGTTATAGGTGAGGTGTCGTATAAACCGATGTCGTTATAACCGGGTTCGACTGCACTTAGTGAGTATGGGCCCGAAACTTCGGTTGTCATAAAAGGCGTGAGTTTCTTGGATAGTTGAGCGACTGTCAGCGTCTCAAGGAGGGCTGCCGAGTGGTGTTGCGTGATGTGTGGTTTTGTATGTCGGTGGTTGTGATTACTTTTTGGGACGTGACGCCGTGTAGTCTTGGTAGCTGTGCACCAGATATCAGAGGAACGTGTTGTTGTGTCCTGTAGTGAGGTACGCATTGGATGAGGCAGGTTCCTCTGAAATGACGCGGCGTCACATTACAAAAGCACTTATGTTAAATATTAAGTGTTAGGAAAGTGTGAGCGTGGAAAGGAGAAACTGAGTGAATTGATTGCGAGGTAGAGAATACTACATAATGAAGGGCTAAGTGATTTGTACGGGACATTTAGCTTATTTACGGTAATTAAATTACGCAAACGCGTACCAGGAGGGTACCAGAAGTGAGGGCCGGTAAAGTGCGCTATTGGTTGTGGATATCTTGGACAGTGACCTTTTTGAACGCCCAGAAGGAAATTTAAGGATTGGATTAAACCTTTAAAGACGAAGCGTGTCTGTTTTATATAAGGACTCAGTGCGTACCGCGCTGTAAACACTCTCCACTTCGGTTATAAAAACCAATCTCTTAATGTTTTATAAGGCAAAAGTTGCTGTTTGTTCTGAGATCCGTACAAAACACATAAACGCAATGTGGGCACCACGTAGAAATTTTTAATGTTAAACCTGGTGGTGCGTAAAGTTACCGCTAGGCTTTAAAAGGTTAACATTAAAAAATTCTACGTGGTGCCCACATTGCGTTTATGTGTTTTGTACGGATCTCAGAACAAACAGCAACTTTTGCCTTATAAAACATTAAGAGACTGGTTTTTATAACCGAAGTGGAGAGTGTTTACAGCGCGGTACGCACTGAGTCCTTACATAAAACAGATTACGTTCCGTCTTTAAAGGGTTAAACCTGGTCGTATGTAAAGTTACCGCTAGGCTCAAAAGGTTAAAGTGGAGTGTGGAAAATTTGATATCACAGGGTGAAATTGTGTTCGCATCTTGCCCGGTGTCGGTTGTAATTGTTGTGTGTTCCATGGGATGGGGTTGGTGGTTTACGGACTGGGCTGCGGGTTTGACGGCCCAGGGTTCAAATCCCGACGAGGAAAATAATTTTTTCTCTTCCCCAAACACGTCCACACCTGGTCAAGCTCCAGCCTAGCGTATTCAGTGGGCACCGGATTATTTTGCGGGGTCAAAGCGGCCGCGGCGTGAAGCTGACCAAGCACCTCCATCATGGGATGAGGTTAAGAGTGAACAGAATGAGTGGAGCTGTACCTCTACTGGTCTTGTGTGTCTTCTTGGCATAGACATGGACATCTTTTCAGTTTTACCTTACCGCCAAGCCACCAGAGTTTGACTCCCCTCAGGAGTTTTGGTGTTGAGGTTTTTGTTCTTCCGGTATGTTGTGGAGGGTAAGTGGATAATTTGGTCACAAATCAGTCATTGGCGCTGCACGACATCCCACAGTGGTAGCTATCTCTGCTGCACTGCTGTGAGTGCCTAAAGCAGTGGTTCCGAACCTTTTGTGTGTGACCCGCGACCCTACCATGGAAACGACAATAGTCATTGTTTTTTTATGTAAATGAACTAACACTAATACCTTTTTTGAACACTACGTAACATTGACTCTTATTTAAAAATATTAAATTTTTAATGTCACTTGTCAGATCCAGTATTTTTTGGGATAGTATTAAATACACAAAACATGCAACAAGAATACCGTTATTTGAGTAGCTCTTACATGTGCTGGTTAGACAGATCGTTTGCTCCTGAATAAAAACTTGTGAAACACTGAACGTATGCTCTGGTATGTTTAAAATTAACCCTTTAAAGACGAAGCGTATCTGTTTTATATAAGGACTTAGTGCGTACCGCACTGTAAACACTGTCCACTTCGGTTATACAAAACCAATCTCTTAATGTTTTATAAGGCAAAAGTTGCTGTTTGTTCTGAGATCCGTACAAAACACATAAAAGCAATGTGGGCACCACGTAGAATTTTTTAATGGTAAACCTGGTGGTATGTAAAGTTACCGCTAGGCGTTAAAAGGTTAATAAACACAGATTCGGTAATTACATTCTCTCTCGAGCATTCTGTTTGAATTTAGATACAAATTTTAATTTTTTCAAAATTATCGAGTTCTCCATAAAACCCTCTAGTGACCCTACGTCAGACCTCCCCGCAACCCTGGCATGGGTCACGACCTGATGTTGGTAACCATTGGCCTAAAGCCGCGCGTTATTTGTTCTGACGGGGGGAATGCGTTACGGAATAAACAGCGCCAGTTTCTGTTCGCTCTGCCTTTGACATGTATTTATACACTGCGTACCAGAATTTAATATCTCAGTGACAACTAATATTCACTTGCTGGTGAATAGTTGCAGCATGCTCTTAAAATTATACCGTAGTAATATTTGAATGCACGTGATGTATATAGATGATGTGTGTTAGAGGACGAAATTAAATACAGAGAGGACAGAGATTAAAATATTACAGTGGGTTGGAAATGTAAAAGAATGGGAGAAAATTCATGGTTGGTAATGAAGATAATGTCTGTGAATGTGTAGGTGTGTGTGTGTTTTTTTTTTTTCATGTGCCTTTGGACAGTTACAGCATAATATTGAAGCTGTTCAACAAATGAATGTATATCAGAGTTACTATGGATACGTGCAAATAAGAGATGGCATTTTGGATGAATAAAACTCCGCATGGAAAAGGCTGAGTTTTATCTCTCTCTTTTATCCACTCTTTTTTGCAGTTAACTGGAAATGTGTGCCTGCATTATGTTTAGTATGCCACTAACTTCGGTATCCCGGGCTGTTTTCCTGCTGATAGAGATTTAGAATCGGCTGTTTAAAATCCACGTTTTTAAGATGCAACGGAAGTTTGGTTGAGTCGGTTTAATTCTCCGTCCTTCTTTTTTTAAACCGGATACGTGGCAGAATTACGTTTGCGGTTTCTGAATTGCCCTTGTTTTAACCCTTTAAAAACGAAGCGTATCTTCAGTGCGTACCGCGCTGTAAACACTCTCCACTTCGGTTATAAAAACCAATCTCTTAATGTTTTATAAGGCAAAAGTTGCTGTTTGTTCTGAGCTCCGTACAAAACACATAAACGCAATGTGGGCACCACGTAGAATTTTTTAATGTTAAACCTGGTGGTATGTAAAGTTACCGCTAGTCTTTAAAAGGTTAGAAGTTTTCTTTATCTGTTCTTCGCCAGCCGTATCCTGAGATTTATCTTGCTAGTTTTACTAGCAGCAGTACTGGCAAGGTGCGTAATAAGGTCCAGCTCCGTAATTGCACGGCAGCAGTTATTTTTATTCTGCCACTCGTAATATAATACGGGCACGTCTAGACGCAGCAAAAGTCACGGCAGACACGCCAAGCGATAGCCAGCCAGAAGTGCATGGTATCGGTGCACATTTCCGTTACAGAACTGAGTTGTGAGGTATAATTCAACTCGGCGTGGAACAGAGTCCTTCATGTGATAGCTACAGGGTGTCTCTTTTATCGTGTCCTTGAGCGTGGTGCTTGTATCGCATAGAAAGCCTGGGTCCACCGGGACACTTTTGTGGAAGCTGCCGCGCCCAGGAATACCATAGAAGACACACTGTATAACAACACTCCATCAACCAGTGAAGAAAGTGCTCACTCATGGGGAACCCGAATGTTTTTCTTTTCTGCCCTGAGGATGGAAGCAGCACGTTCTCCGAAACGTTGGTAGTGTCCAGATTCAAGAAGAGAGCACTTTTCAGGCACTTCGCAGTCAGTACTGTAGGATCTTTAAGTCTCATGTTCATTGCCGTGTTCACAGTAGCCCGCCACTGGCACACGCAGACTCACACAGTGAATGCTGATTGGGAATGCTTCTATTCCTAATGTTGAATTACTGAGGAAATTTATGGAGCTGGGTAAATAGATTTAATGGTTCAGATAGATTAAATAGTTTGACTATCCCGTCTGTGCGGTTGGCAGCAAATAAGGATTTGTAGTCTCACACATTAAGAAGGATGGGGTGGGCGGACATGTAGCATGCATTGGACAGATGAGGAATGCATAAAATGTTCTGCCCGAAGACTAGAAAGAGAGAGGCCAGTTGTGAAACCTAGTTATTGATGTTAGATAAATTGGACGTTTCGGTGTGTGGGGGACCGTGTCTATGTGGTTCAGAATACTGACGTTGTGAGCCGGGTTACGAACAGACAGGTTCCGCGGGGATTGGAGGGGGGGGGGGGACGGCTGCAATTTCTTTATTTTATAGTTGGTAATTTGTGCCAGAAGTTTCTGGTAGGAAAAGGAAAAAACACAAGTTTTGAAGCAATTCTGATGTGCTGGTTCAGAACCTGAAAGCAAAAATCTTGTGACAGTTTACATTTTCCTCAGTTTTGACGAAAAGTGTAATGATTTTTTTTCCCCCTACATTTCGTAAAGTTCAAAAATAAATATGTGATGGCGTTCTGGTAGATGGGCTGACTGGGCTTGCACATGTCTCATTTGTGTCATGTTGAAACGTTTAATATAGCAGTGCACGGGTTGTGAAGAGAAAGTTCCATAGTGGGGAAGTAGGCAGTCATTGTCTAGCGTAAGCTGAAGCTAAAGTTGTACCTGACAGGCTGTGAAGACACAGAGGGGGAGTACAGGTATAGCCTTGGAGCTAGATGCAGGTGATTAGACAGCGTCACTCTCCGGCTTGTTTATCCCCCGGAAAGAACACTGGTACACATTGAATAGTATGCTGGGTGGATCACACACCCTAGCCGAACGGGTTTGAAGATGAGAAACTCGCTTTTCCCCCCCACAGGCTTCGAACACTGTCCGTCAAGCCCGTTACGTAGGGACTATATCGACTACGCTACCCCGGCCTCCGTAGCATAATATACGCCCCAGAATTTGCCTGGAGCGTTTTAAGAATATGCAGTCGTGTAGAATAGGCGGTAACGCGGATAACAGGAGCGGTGATTGGTATGGCGCTGAGCTGTGTAACTTCCCGATTGTCGGGCAAGTGTCTGTTCCGCGCCTTGTTTATACCTGCTGCGGCTTCACAAGTATGTGGAGAGAGAATTCGAGGTGAAAAACTTGTTTTGTAAAAAAAAAGTGTAGATAAATAGCCTAGTGAATGGTGCTGCTACGTCACGTACGCTTCTTAAAGGGTACCGCCCGTGGAGTAGTTGGTGCCATGTTTAGGTGGCCGGGATTCATGTCATGTGAGTTTGTGTAGATAACCGTTTGAAAGTTGTTGTTCTTGTACAATGGGAGGCATCTTCAGCAAACTATCTGGCACAAGTGGCTGGGCGTCGGTGTTGGACCCCGACGTGTTTGTTGTTCTTTGCCATGGCTTTTGGAATATCCCTTGTCTGTTAACTGTCCGGGTATCTCAGTCGGTAAAGTTGCGCTACGTTACAAGCAGTTCGAAGGAGGAATGGGGTTTGATGCTCGACGGGTGTAAGAGGTTTAACCCTTTAAAGACGAAGCGTATCTGTTTTATATAAGGACTCAGTGCGTACCGCACTGTAAACACCACTTCGGTTATAAAAACCAGCCTCTTAATGTTTTATAAGGCAAAAGTTGCTGTTTGTTCTGAGATCCGTTCAAAACACATAAACGCAATGTGGGCACCACGTAGAATTTTTTAATGTTAAACCTGTTGGTACGTAAAGTTACCGCTAGGCTTTAAAAGGTTAAGAATGTGCGAACGCCACGGATCGAAACGCATCCGTTGTGCGTCCATTTTGATGGGGAAAAAAATAAATCGAAGTTTATTGTCTGTAGGCCTGTATGTTCTTGTTACACTGTGGACATGCCTGCATCTTCCACAGACCAAAGACCACGTGTATCGAACCCGCAGCTCAATAAATTCTTCTTCATTGGCGAGCGACAGAGGCAGTACCGTTGCGAAACTCGGATTGCCTGCCTGCTAGCGTATTCATCCATCTTGTAGTATCCATTTACGTCATGCAGCTGTTGGGAGAAACAGAAGGTGTTCATCGCGTCGTGGCTGCTCTGCCAGTTTTAAGCAGGCGTTGTTCGGTAGTTCGGAAATGAGAACGTGCTAATGCTGTATGAATATTCATTGGCACGTACTATGTTGGTGTGTCATATAGCGGTGTGAAACACGCTGCCCACCGGACAGCGCGCTGATTTTATGCACGAAAGATCTACAAATATTTATCTTCACAAACATTCTGAGACTGGGACCATTGTGAGGTAAACACAGTCTCGCCCCTCCAGCGTTGGTTAATCTGTTGGAAATTGACTCGGCTGCAATCAGTAGGCGCCATTCATCGGCATGGTATTTAAAACTCAGCACGTAAAATTATATTTAAAAAAAACGCGGTGACAAAAATTGCAGGATTTTATATATTTGAGGCTTGTATGGTTGTGAGATTCAAGTTACCCACTGTGATGTATACGAAGTTTGCGAGTGTTGTTAAGGGGTGCAGTAGGTTGGCACCGAAGTACGCCGCGTCGTATCGCGGTAAGGCCGTAATTTTCACGTGTTAGACCAGACAAAATATTGGAACTACGTGTTAGTGTGTTGCTAGCGGCACTCCACCTCAGAAATTCGTGAGACTGCGATGATCATGTATATGGAATAAGAATTTGGCGTTGATTAATGTGGCGTGATGCCTTCGTTTGTATCTTTTTGTAAGAGCTTCGACTGATGATAGCGTTGTTGGCCGAAACATGTGGTGAATCTTTGTAACAACAAAATTGTTTTTATAATAAAAGTAATTGTGTCTGACTGGATTGTTTTTCTATAATAATTGAAGATGATCGCGAGTTATCGGCTGTAAATATGACAGTGCCACTGATTTTGGGGATCCGTAACGGTGTAAACACAGTTTGTGGCACGTGGTGGATTTCGAACGGTCGCCCGTTTCAGTTAACCCTTTAAGGACGAAGCTTTTCTGTTTCATGTGAGGACTCAGTGCGTACCGCGCTGTAAACACTCTCCACTTCAGTTATAAAAACCAATCTCTTAATGTTTTATAAGGCAAAAGTTGCTGTTTGTTCTGAGATCCGTACAAAACACATAAACGCAATGTGGGCACCACGTTGAATTTTTTAATGTGAAGTTTGGTGGTACGTAAAGTTACCGCTAGGCTTTAAAATGTTAAGTGCATAGCGAATGTTTCTGACTGTGGCCTTTGTATTTGAAGTTAGTACTTTGTCTTTTTTATCCACTGTACGTTTTGCGAGCCACCTGCCGTGTAGTGGGACGGTTTCTGTAACGTTTCCAACGCGAGCCGTACCGTATGCCTACACAACGCGGTACTGGGAACTGTGTATCTTTTCATCAACGCTTGTGGTGTCCCTGGAGGGGAAGTTAGTGCTTCGTGCTCTTTGCGTGCTGTCCTTCCATCTGTCGCCATGGAGTTATTGCGGTGTGCCGCAATTCCACGTATTTTTTTCTAAGCGTGGTGTGTTGAAACATTTTTTTTTGTGTCAGCAATGAAAAATTGCAGCTAATTCATCTTTTAAGCTCTGGGTTCCACAGAGTTTTCAGAAACCTAAAAAAGAATAGGCGCCAGAAGGGTAACACGAAGCAATTTCCAAACGGGGGCCCCATAAATATTAGGAGCCGCCGTTCAAAATTTAGTCGATCCGGCGACCCAGCGCCCGGGGTGTGCACTCGTGTGTTTTATATGTGTCTGTAAGGCCGTCTGAATTGGACAGTGAGATCCCGTTAACGGATTTTCATGAAATTTGAAATCGAGGGAGTTCTGTTAAAGTGTGTCGACATGTTGCAAAGTTGGTTAATATCCGACGACAATTTTAGCGAACACTACATGTGTTCCTGCACGGATTTTGAGCGGATGGTTAAATCTTTATTGGAATGGCAAATAAAATGGAAGTTGTAGACAAGAAGCGAACGTTTCATACTCAGTACTCTCTCCCCTGTATAGGACGCAATTTCGGGGCAAATAAGAGGAAGTCGTTGCCAAGTTGGTGCTCTCTGTGTACCTGATCTTACTTGAATGACTTTGAAATAGGCACAGAATTATGTAAATGTTGCTTATTATAGGCCCACCTTTGTGTTACAGAGGTTTTTACTTGGAGTGAATTTGTTATTAACCTTTTAAAGCCTAGCGGTAACTTTACAAACGACCAGGTTTAACATAAAAAATTCTACGTGGTGCCCACATTGCGTTTATGTGTTTTGTACGGATCTCAGAACAAACAACAACTTTTGCCTTATAAAACATTAAGAGATTGGTTTTTATAACCGAAGTGGAGAGTGTTTACAGCGCGGTACGCACTGAGGCCTTATATAAAACAGATACGTTTCGTCTTCAAAGGGGTTTTAGGCGTGTAATGTATTGTAACAGTTGTCTGCACTTTGTACCTATTTTTCTGACTTGCTCAGAGTTTATAAAAATAAAACGAAAAATGTTTAGTGAGTAGAATAAAACAATTTCGCAATACTGGATATGATATTTGTGACTTCTGTGGCTCTCGATTTTTCGTATTTTGGTGGATTTTTTTGCGGGGAAAAAAACGGGCTAGAATGCCACCGCTCGTAATGTGCCGTTCGAGGTGTGTGCGTGGTTTGCTAGTGCGCGGAGCCGGTCCTGGCGCTGCTGTTAAGAATGCGCTGTGCTGTACCCCTGCCCTCGCTCATGCCGGTGGTCAAGTGCGGCAAGTTCCGTGTACCAAAGCAACTAGACGTGTCTGACTGAAATATAGATAGATAAATGTTATAGATTTCAACTGGTTCTTCGGCGTGTTTATGGAGCGCACGCCGTCACGTGGTGCTTCCGTTCCAGGAATTCGTATAGCGGGTCTGTGTTTTTGTTCCGGGTGCGACTCTTACACACACACACACACGCGCGCGAGCGCACTCACGCACGCACACGCACGCCGAAATGAGTGGGAGAGGAATTACAGCTTGCATTGGTGCCAACCGTCACCCGCGTGCGAATACGTCTTCCGCAGCCCTTGATGTGAAAGAAAGTGATTTCTGCTTAGGCTAAGACAGTTCCACTGGGATTCACTAGACGGCATCAGGGGCGTACCCAAGGGGGGGGGGGGGGGGGCAAGGGGCAGTTGCCGAGCTGCAACCCCCCCAAACCCCCGAAAACCAAAATTAAAAAAAAAACATATCATGTAAAGACGATGATATCAGAAGTTTTACGTGATTTACCCTTCAGCCGAAATCAGCCACTGAAATCGGCTGATGAATAGTACAGTAGAATTTTGAAAAATAAATTAATAAAACTAAAAAGACAAGAATATAGGACACTGTGATTGAGTCATGGTACATGTAGTTATATTCGGGTGTATATATAAATGCATTTGCGGGCAGCGTTATGTTGTGCTTAACGACATGATTTTTATAACATAATGTTTATAATCAGACATTATGTATAGCCTCAGCGGCAACCCTCAGCGAAAAATTCTGGGTGCGCCCTTGCAGGGCGTTAGTGTAAGTACAGATGCAGTAATGGAGGGGTACCTCCACGCATCTCTAATCTGGGCACCAGGTGGGAGGCGAGTGCTCAAGATTCATCCCAAGGTTCGCTTTACCTTTGTGGGTGGGGGGACCCCTGTTAATCTTTGGATAGTAGTGTAGGTCTTGGAGACGCTATGGATGCTGTGGAGAAGCGAGAGATATTGTCCCTGCCGGGAATGAAACCCGCGTACCGCGGTCATGGAACCTGTGTAATGGGACTGAAGACAATATTTGGATCTAAGACGGGGGCGGTTGATGAGTGGTATGATTTGGTGTGTGGGGGGGGGGGGGGGTCGGCTGTGACTTTTCAGTGTAAGTGAACTGAAACTCGTAGGAAGAAATATAGGGTGTGGCCATAGCAACGCTGCACGGTTGGCTCAGATTGCACGCGCGATGGGGGGGGGGGGACTAATCTACTCTGTTAATTGGGGCCCCAGGAACGAGGCTTCAAACCTGTGGCGAAATTTATGAATGAGTTAACAACATATACATTTCAGGGTAAATGTTATAGGAACATTAGAGCCGAGACATCCTGTAGCTAACTTGAACACTTTGCAAAATGAGATTCTAATTACCATGTTTCGTTTCGTAGTCCTTCCGTCTTCTACCTACTTGTTCACAGTCGGTGTAGAGGGTTTTTGGTTTTTCACTTGATCACACTCAAACACACACGAGTCTTTAGGACTTCTCTGTACGAGGGATCGGCCCGTCGGAGAGACCTATACCTGACAACACAAACACAAGAGACAAACATCCATGCCCTCGTTGGGATTCGAACCCACGATCCCAGCAACCGCTTAGACCGCGCGGCCGCTGGGATCGTCTAATTACCATGTTACTGCTCCAAAATTTGGCTGCAAGGGTTCCGAACTACTGGCAATAACACGGTTTGCAGTCCAGGTGTGATGGCGTCAAGCAAGCCAGTGAGCAGGGTAACTGAATTTGGAGCTTACATCATACGATTATAATTTTGTGCTGCACGAGGATCAAACACGAACGGCCACTGTGAAACGCCGTTCCTGTCGTGAGACTATGGGATCTACGTACTGAACGGAAGTGGGTAGAAGCAACGAACTGCAGGCCACGCTGGAACGGAGACGGTTAATTAAGAAGGGCAATTCCTGCCTCGTCGTATTACAGACAATATTACTGTATGGCCAGACTGTTCGCCTTAGAGCGGACGACATGGTCGCTGCATTTCACCGGATTGTGCCGCCCGTTCTGCGATGCTAATTCTGACGGTAAAAGATCCACCCTGTAGAGTGATCACCATATCGAATGCCAAGGGGATGCAATATCGCGACTTATGCTTTAACTCAGTATGTGCATGCAAGTTACAGTGCCCGTGCTAAAAATTTTAAGACGAATACTCGGAAAGATATGAGTGCATTTTCTAGGTGTGGACGATAGAAGTGGCGAGCCAGTGGGTGTGGTGATGATAACGCAGATGCGCTGGTCGGGGCGAAGGTGTGCTGGCGGGGATATTTGTGACAGACCAGCGGTCCAGTGTGATGGTTAAACTGCGTGGCTGCTGGTGAATTTCACTTGTCATTCGTTGTCTTCCGGGTCTTTCGTTTTACGTGTTACCCATTTTTCTCTGTCATCCATTGCCTTGCCGTTTTAACCCTTTGAAGACGACGCGTATCTTTTACATAAGGACTCAGCGCGTACCGCGCTGTAAACACTCTCCACTTCAGTTATAAAAACCGATCTCTTAATGTTTTATAAGGCAAAAGTTGTTGTTGGTTCTGAGATCCACACAAAACACATAAATGCAATGTGGGCACCACGTAGAATTTTTTAATGTTAAACCTGGTGGTACGTAAAGTTACCGCTAGGCTTTAAAAGGTTAAGGGTTACAGGTTACCATTCGGTTGCATTTGCCCACCAGATTGCTGTCAGCCCCACATCCTGGTCCTCAGATTCGTGATTCACTTATACCTCCCCTCATTGTGTCGTACGCTACTGCCCTGAAGATGGACGCAGGTGCTCATCAAAATACATTTTGCATGTAACCTGTGTTTGTAATTGTAGGTTGTAGATATGTATAGTAGGTTGTTGGGGTCTTTTTGAGTATTTGTAGACACACACACCGAACGGGGTGGTAATTACGCACTAGACCAATATTCTGGAGACGCCACGTTCCAATTTCGGCCGATTCAGCGTCTGTTCTCTGCCTTTTCGTGGCTTTCTACAGTCCTTGTGGACACATTCCTGGATGTGCCTGGTTGACTCGCAAGACCACTTCCTTCAACAGCCGTGTCAATCCATCAGCCATCTTACCTTTCAGCGCTGTGTAAAGGACAAGCTCATAGGTTGAACGAATGATTGAGCAGGGTCTGTGAATATTCCTGAAGGCAGCTGTGCACCTTGGTCGGCCGAAACGCGTGTGGTTCTTGCCTTGAGCTGGGATGCAAAGTCAGGTATTGTTAACTGAGACCAGGTGTTGAATGCTGTAACATTCTGCATCGTGTGTATTGGCCGTTGAAGAGGATTCTAAACAGAGGAACGTGTGGTAGTTCACACGTAGAAGTCGTGATGGTGGAGTTGTCCGCGTTTAAAGTGAGGCGGACACCTGTCCCTCTAGGAAGTGTTCTGCAGTTCGAGCGACAGCTGACGCTGGTGTGATTTTTATATTACGCGGCATGGCGAAGCGCATATCGCTTTGTTGATGTGTAGAATGCTGCGTCATCTCTGTCGAGGAACTAAGGAGAAGGTTGAAGGTGTCTTCTGGGTTGTTACGCGCGTTGACCGGTGAAGGATCGTGATTCCTTCGTATTCAAGGTTAGGCATTTCTCGGGGCTGCTACTTGGCCGTGAAGATGAAGGAACTACGAGTCTCCGAAACGTTGGTGACGATTTACCAGTCGACACGGCGTAATAACCCAGAGTTCGGGAATGATCGTCTGCATGGACGTTTGAAACTCAAATGTCGAACAAAAAGGTTATGTTATGGGATGTTGTGGAAATTCCATCCACCCGCACACTCCTGGATGTTTCAAATGATGGGCAGAAACAGGAATGCTTGTGTGATTTGCGTCTGTCATGGCGGTGACTGATACCATTAGTGCCTTGTAGGATGTGGCACCGTGTAGTTTTCTACGTAACTATCAATGATGCAAAGGACTGTTGAAGTTTTCTAACTGCAAGATGGGGGCATTAGATTTACCCTGAAACGTCCATACTTATCTAAGCCATCTGTCTTTGTGTCACGGTCTGGAAGACAGTAATCAAGACAGACTGACCTGGCATGCTGTCTCACATGTGTCGTTGCTCAGTCTTGAAGGCATGTCGTGAAATTGGAGGTAAAACTCCGGGAATTTTTAATGTACAGCCTGTAGCACTGGATGGACGCAAGGGTCATGTTCACTCTCCGGCTGTTGTGTCTCCGGGGTAGGAGTCTGTGTATATCCCAGACGTCCAGTCCTTCCGAGAACACATCCCTGTTCGTCAGGTCAGTACTCGCCTCTCCCGGTGCGCTGGAAGTGCGAGTTAGGTGCACATTTAAAAATGTTTGTGGGGTTTTGTGTTTCTTTAATGAGGTACGCAAATGAACGGATGATGGACACGTGTCTTTGTATCTGTAAAATCACACAGACGATTCTGACGGTATCGTTTATTGCAGAATGACATCAGGAGATGCCGAGTGACGTAAGTTCTTGGTTGAAGTCCGTGGTACGTAACGGTGGGGTTTCACCGTTGTGGAAACCACAGATGTGATTGTCACAGACGTTTAGAGTAAGAAGTCGAACCTTTTCGCTGTTTGATGTAAAATTTACGTCAGAAGTTACGGGTAGAGAACAGTGCTTGTTATCTCGATTGATGTATACTTCCTAGTTAACTTAATGATGTATCTGCTGATTTGCGTTTGTTAGACACTGTGTCAGCTCCTGGATGCACGGAGAGGTTGCTTGTGTTGAGACCAATGTGTCAACTTACTGACGCCATTATCAGGTTGACAGTTCGGTTTAGGTCGATGAAATCAAACCTTGCTATATAATGGAAATACTGTTACCTTCGCCTAGTCGCTTCAGCTTCCACGTAAACAAAATTCATATACTATGAAGATGAAGGCATCAGGCGTCTCCAAAAGGATGGAACAGTCCAATTACAGTGCACGGTGTAAAAACCCAGAAGAACGTAGTTTTGTTTGTGCGACGGATTCTCAGATTTCATTCTAAATTTTTCGGTTCAGGGTAATTAACCTGATAAGACAACATCGTGTTCCCTTGTGGGTATTTTTCTCTGCGTAACCGTACTTCTGGGTGATCTGGGTGGACCCCCAAATCAGCAGTAAAGATTTGATTATAGCTTGGCGTTGGTACTGTAGAATTACCAAATCCTGTCAGCTGTGGGCGACTGTAATGACTGCTGCCAGCCAGTGTCTGAGGCAGTGTCAGTGGTTCGACATGAATGTCGAAGCCAGTAGTTCCGTAGACTTTATTTGCTCCGCTGAGTCTCCTGGCAGCCGTCGGCGAGCCGTTTCGGCCGCATTCACTGTCTCATCTCTCTGTGAAGGGGCCGCAGAGCTGAAAGACACGTTTATGACGGTGCCCCTGTTTTAAGACGCGGTAGCACAGAAGACTCGTGTTTTAATTTGGTGTGACATCCGGCGGCTTGGAAGCGGTTCCTGTGACTTATGCCTAACGTCATTTGTTTCGTAAATGATGCCTAAACTCTGGCAATGTCCTGTAGCCCGTAGAAAGTGGCGTATTTTGCGGTTGAGTTACGCGTTATCAGTTTTTGTGACGAATTTTGGTCTTCGAAATTGCGTAAGAATATGTGAAAGAAGTCTCAAAGCAGCTGCTTCATGTGGACTTACAGACTCCAATGTGGCCACAATTCAGACTTGAAATGCAATCGGAAAACAGGTACTTGGGGTAGCTTAGTACAGTGACCAGGGTACGGACTCCAGGGACAGATTTTAGCAGTGTGTTCTGCACGACATCCCGACCACCTGCGGAGTGTACCCAGACTCCTGTCTATTTGGTAAACACGACATTTTCCCCCTGGGGTCAAGAGCCCGCGATTTGGAAGCTGACTATTTGAACTTGAACGTTTGAAATTAAGAATGCGTGGATTTATACCTCCATCCCATACGTCTTCATGCCGTGGTGCATAATTAATTTCACAGAGACTTTGTCCTTCCTTACCTTATGCAATTTTCCGTTCTCAGGGTGGTGACTGTGAAGAATTTTGCGTTCTGGGATGTGACGCCGTGTACTTTGGGATATTACGCAGCGTCGAGTGGTATTCCTTTACCGACGGTTCGGGACAACGTATCACCCCCGTCTTCAAGGGTCAGGTAGTCCAAGAAGAAGAAGAAGAAGAAGAAAGAACTTGAAGACGGGACCGATACGTTGTCCTGAAACGTCGGTGAAGGATTACCACTCGACGCTGCGTAGTATCGCGGAAGAGTGCAGATCTCAACTCGATAAGCCCCGTACACCTGTGCTAAGAGTAAAGCTGTGAAGCCATGCCGTGTTTGAACGGGGTTGTGACACGAACGTTCGAAAGCAGCTGTTCTTTAGAGTATGGTGTCAGCCTGTCTTCCCAACATCATTTCTATATGCCTTTTTACATTCTTATTTCAAATATGATATTGGCAGTATCTACAGTACACAAAGAAAAATCACGGAGTTGTTCCTGTAACCAGTTTAGCTAACCAGGCGTGTAGCTGCGTGTATCAAACGGAAATGTGACCGAATTGGATACGTCTTCAGACCGCTTGATTTCCGGCTCACTTTGCTACAGCATTCCGCCTTGTTTCCTCGTACCTTTTGTAGCTACGCGTAGTGAGGACTCGCGACTGGTGGGGGGCAGCCTCGCAGGCTTGCAATGTGTGAACAAAAGGTTTATCTATTGTAAGCTTATCTGGCAGTACGTGACCGGCCTGAAGAAGTCTGTCACTACAAAACATCTGTGTTCATTAGTTCTCATTTCTTGGCGCTTAGTCAGCAGGACTTGAAATCTGTGCCTTGTACCTCCCGAGTGTGTAGATGTAGGTATGGTAGGTCGAATGAGCGTTTTTTTGTGCATAACGATGCATTTGTTCGCCTGAAAATGTTTCGGATATCGCGTTGTGTGAGTTGTATTTAATGTAGACGTTTCTTGTGGTGGTTAGTCGATATAGGTTGTAACTATACTGTAGTAATACGGTCATCTGTTATTTGTATATACAGGATGTTCCAAGCGAAAGTTGGGGAATATGGTGCGCGTATTTGTTGGTCAGGTGTTGGAAATATCAACCACTTCTTACCCGTTTACGAATTAATAAGTAACGACTTAAGTGGGAGATGCAGCCCATCTGCTCTTTCGTGGCCTGGTATTAGCGGCTAAGTAATTTGGAGGATTTACATGAAAGTCGGTGAAGGATTTATTGACAAAAATGTAAAGCGGGCACGAGTCTCGTTAAAATCATCTCAGCGAATTCCATACTTTTGACGGCGTAAGTAATTTTTGTCCGCACTTTTCCATATTTCTCGACCGATTTAGGTGAAATTCGGTATGAGATATAGATATTATCTACGCAGCGTGATTTCCGTGCGGCTGGGTGTAGCGAAAGGCATACTTTACTGAAGTGTGTAAATGACAATTCGTATTTTCTACACTTTATTCGCCTGTTTTTGGGATAACTTTTGTTACGGTATGCTTCGAGGAAAATCTATTGAGCGACTGTGAGTTTCATGAAAATTGTGAATGTATAATGCCCTTGTGTGTGTGTGTGAAACACTCGTTTTGTTGGCGTAAGTGAAATTACAAATTGCCATTTGGGGTTATCACCGCCTCGACTATAAATATTTGTCTTAATGGATGTGTATCCTACAGATTTGAACTGTCCACTGGTGAGGAAACATCATCCCAGCCACGAACTCTATAAGGATTTGTTTTGATATAAATGTGTTGGTGTCCCTGGCACCTGTACCAACTAGCGTAGTTTCTCATAAGATTCGTTTACTGTGGCATGAAATTTCATGTACCTTGCCGGAAGCCAGTAATTTTCTAAAAAGGTGTGCATGTCCTTAATACATGGCTCAAAGCATGATTCCCTGCCGAGATAAGGCAGACGTTCGTTTCTGCAGTGTTTTTAATGGGCCTGCGATTTCATCTCGGTTGTAGGGGTTGGATGACGCGGCGTAGCCTTGTGCCTGTTAGGAAACAGCGTGTGTGAATATACATACATAACTGAGTGGACAGTGGAACAGATTTCTGGTACAAATTAGAGTTGAACTCGGCTGTAACGTTATGAAAGGGACTGAATATTTTGTGTCATTATAAACGAGTGTTGTTATAACCGAGGAGTATAATGTTATGGTTAGGGGTCGATTCACATTATACGGCACGACACGACACGACAAAGCAAGTGTGGCATTCACATTTACCGTCAGTTGACACGCAAAATACTCACTTCTCTCAATCCCAGCGACACTGTCTGTGTTAGATGTCGGTGACGGACTAATGTGAATTCGAGCATGTGAAAACCATAAAAAAATATTTTGTCGTGTCGTGTCGTGCCGTGCCGTATAATGTGATTTGACACTAACAGTGAGGAATAAATTGGTACAACGGAATATCTGACGTTACAGACGAGGTGTCGTATAAACCGATGTTGTTGTAACCGGGTTTCGCTGTATTCTGTTCTCAGATACGTTCAGTTAGCGGCGGTAACGCCGAACAATACCGCCTTCTTGTGATTGGGCTGATACCGTGCAGTAGTGCAGTTCCGGGTACGTGCTACTTTTTGCCCCTGTTTAGGTGTGGAGTTAAGGGAGTTGCATTGAGAATTGTATTGATGAAGTTTACTGCCCCTGCAGTTGGACGCCGTACAGTTTGGTAGCTCTTTAGGAACGTTTCGCAGGAACTTAACTGCCTCCATCTTCAGGGTAACGTAAACTTCCCCACTGTCGCGTTTATAGAAATAAAATTGGGTCAGAATCGGAAATCAGCGTAGTTTATATGTTAAAGTAGCCGGGTAGTAGGTTGTGTGTGTGGGTGTGTAGGCGTTCTTTTCAACACTTCACCCATGAAACCAACTTTGTGTCAGGGCTGGACAAATCCAGTGTGTGTCAGGTTGGTGGGTCGCCTAAAACTTTGGTCCGTGTGCTTATTACGTTATACGCAGACCAATTTGAAGATGTAGACGTGTAGGAAGGATAATATTAAAAATGGATGCTTAAATAGTGTACTCCGATTGCGTAGATTGGATTCATTTGGTTCGGATTAGGGACAAATGGTGGGCTTTGTGAGCGTGGTGATGAACCTTGGGGTTTTTGAGTAGCTGAGGAACTGTTAGCTTCTTAAGAGGGGCTATGCTCGTTGGCGTGAGCAATTATTTGTAGTTTGTGTCACTTCTTGTGAACCACCATATTAACATTCATTGCGCCACAGCGACGCACTGATGGGCTGTCGGTTTTTTTTTACTGCGAACATTTCGTCTGTAATGCCATTTATTTTCTTATATGTACATCCTCTTATGGGGAAAAGTTGTTTGGGTTTTGAATTTTTTGGGGGTGGTTTCTAACCCATAATTCATGTTTTGACACATTTTTGCACCAGCGCGGCGTGTTAACGTACCATGCGCCGGCCTATTCCTACATAGCATATGACCAGGGAGTGAAGAACATTCACGTACGTGAGCAACGCTGTGACAAGCCACACGTGTGTTACGGAATATGATACGGCCGTGATTGAATGTAGCAACGGCTATTTAAACAAGACCTGACTCCTGTATTTGTTTATACGCGAGGATGCAGCGTAGTTATGGAATTTACGGTTAGCGATTTTACAGATGTCAGTGTGGAATTTAGGATAACATCTTTACACGCTTCTGTCATTTGTATTACATACGTTTTGTTTCAACCAGATATGTAGTTGACGTATAACCTAACATTGTGGCGCGTTCGCGTGACTACTGTTGCCATGTAGACGCAAAAGTGCGTTCTGTGTGTATTGTTTCTCTGATGTGGCTGTCAGAAATATAAAACCGTTGAGTGCTGCCATGGAGACGCAACAGTTTGTTCATATTGCCCTGTTATCGGGCTACGGAATATTTGGTACTGCTGTTAGTAACGTCAACGTATTAACGCTTTAAAGACGAAGCGTATCTGTTTTATAGAAGGACTCAGTGCGTACCGCGCTGTAAACACTCTCCACTTGGGTTATAAAAACCAGTCTCTTAATGTTTTATAAGGCAAAAGTTGCTGTTTGTTCTGAGATCCGTACAAAACACATAAACGCAATGTGGGCACCACGTAGAATTTTTTAATGTTAAACCTGGTGTTACGTAAAGTTACCGCTAGGCTTTAAAAGGTTAAGGTCTTCACGTGAAGTGCCCTCCGATACTGTTGTCCTATTTTGACCAAATTTGGAGCGCCTCGACAAATTTTCATGTCAAGTGTCACGAAAATACTTCCGGTAGGAGCAGCCGCCCTAATATATTCGGACGGGCAGAAGGACGGGTAGAGGTGACGGAGCTGAAAGGCGCGCTTCCCTCTTTTATTATTATTATTATTATTATTATTATTTATCTATTTTTACTGCAAATGGGTTTGTACCCGGTGGCAGCGGTACTACAATAAGACACAACACACAAAATAACACACCGCACTCAAAGAAAACACAGCACACAAAATTACAAAAATGATAAAGGACACATACTGCACACAATAAATACAATTACAGAACAAATAAATTACAATGCAAATACAATTACAAATACAATACACCTACAAATACAATACAAAGTCAGTTTGTGGGCTGTTTATGAGAAAGAGGCCACAAATTGACTAGTTTCCTTTTCGCAGATGTGGTCACAAAACCCTGTCTGTGATGCATGTATTGCTATACGAGTAATTCAGTGACGTGTGTTACCAATTGCACGGAATCGCTGGTTGCAGTTTGATCCTGTTTATACCTGGAACCTGGTTTAGCCATAACCACTTTTATCAGCCCGTACTGTAATGCAGTTGAGTACTTCTGCGCAGTCATTGACGTGGTCTGCGGGCTTGGCGACTGAGTCAGGGGTTCCTGGCACGGTCTAGAGTCTGACTCGGAACAGTTTAGCCACCCGTTCAGTATGTTTTGTAGGCGCTTTACCCAGGAGTTAGGCGATCGCCGCGTGATGGTGACTAGTCGCTTCTCATCAGGTTAAGAATATCTGGAGCTTTACCTCCACTCCTGGGTATGCATTAATGGAGTCGTGGGTAATTAACTTCAGGGACAACCGTATTTTTACTTTACACCGTTTGCTGGTTGAGGAGTGACGTACAGAAAGCGAACATGTGATTAACGTGGAATTCGACGTGAAAGGCGTGACCATTGTTTTGGTTTTTAGGCGGGTTCGCAAAATTGCAGAAAGCGGCTGTTAGCTTCGTCATGTGTTTGTCTGTCCGTCCGCGTGAAACAACTCGGCTCCTACTGGACGAATTTTCGTGAAATTTGGTATTTCACTATTTTTCGAAAATCTGTCGAGAAAATTCGACTTTATTAAAATCTGATAAGAATAACGGGTACTTTACTTGAAGACCTGTGTATATAATATCTCACCGAATTTTTCTCAGAATGAGAAATATTTCAGACAAAAGTTGTAGAGAAAATCAAAACGCGAACTTTGTGTTCAATAACTTTTTTCCCGAAAGTCGTGCCGTTTATGAGATAATGTGGAAAAGTACTGTAGAGTAGGACGGGCTGGGTAAACAAGATTACAGACAAACACACAATATGTATTGCGGCTCGATGTGCCCTTACACGTACGTTTCCAGTCTTGATATAAATTATTGTATATCAGGCAGCTTTAGAATATAACAGAAATGTCCCAATGGGTTTTGTTACAGTTGGACAGACAGACAGTGACCCGTGTGTTGCCATTAACCCTTTAAAGACGAAGCGTATCTAGTTTATATAAGGACTCAGTGCGTACCGCGCTGTAAACACTCTCCACCTCGGTTATAAAAACCAGTCTCTTAATGTTTTGTAAGGCAAAAGTTGCTGTTTGTTCTGAGATCCGTACAAAACACATAAACGCAATGTGGGCACCACGTAGAATTTTTTAATCCTTTAAAGACGAAGCGTATCTGTTTTATATAAGGACTCAGTACGTACCGCGCTGTAAACACTCTCCACTTCGGTTATAAAAACCAGTCTCTTAATGTTTTATAGGGCAAAAGTTGCTGTTTGTTCTGAGATCCGTACAAAACACATAAACGCAATGTGGGCACCGCGTAGAATTTTTTAATGTTAAACCTGGTGGTATGTAAAGTTACCGCTAGGCGTTAAAAGGTTGTCAGATTTTCATCACGTGAAGGACGAGGTTTTGATGATAATACATGTGCACGTGTAAAGGAATTTACTCTTGCTTATCGCTGTGAGGAGTGTTCCCATGAATTTTGGAGGTGGAATAAATTTAACTGTAGGCTGTTTGTATTCGTGAATACATTATGTGCTCCAAGTGAAAACTGTCAGTAGGTATTTTTCAAACTTCTGTTAAATTAGCCTACTCGTGTTCTGTCTCGAATGAAGGTAATGTGGACTGTGTAGTGATGAATGGGACGGACTGACATCGATTTTTCCCCGCGCCACCGTCTGCGTACGGCCTCTGTGTCTCACACAGTGTCCGGTCTTGTGAGTACGAGAATCCATGTCTCCGGAGGTAAGTCGATCGGGTCGTGAAGCTGGCCTTACAGCCCCGGAGTTATGAATGCGTGGAGGTGCACCTCTGCTCCACCATACACAAGTTTTGCTGGTGTGTACGTACTACAGGAAGAAGTTAACCTTAACCTGTCGTGTAGGGTTTGTGTTGTCAACGCGTTAAAAATAATACGCGTTTGTATTTTGTTAGATGTTACAATATTTCGGGAAACAGGTGTAAATACTCAAAATTTTCTCATACCCCTTTAGGCGCGTTCGCAAAATTTTGAAAAGCGACTTTTAGCTTCGTAATGTCCGTCCGTCTGTCCGTCCGCCCGCTCGCCCGCCTACATGGAAGAACTCGGCTCCAACTGACGTATATTCGTGAAACTTGATATTTGAAAATTTCTCGAAAACGTGTCGAGAAAATTAAGAGTTTCATTCAAGTCAGAAAAGAATACCGGGCACTTTGCATGAGAACCCGTGTACATTTATGATAATATCTCGCTGAATTCTTCTTGTAATGAGGAAAGTTTCGCTTAAAAGCTGTTGAAAAAATCAAAACATTTTATGTTCAATAACCTTTTTCTTTTCCGAAAATCATGCCGTTTTTTGGCATAATGTTGAAAAATATGGTGGAGCCGGACGGGCCGCAGGTGGCATTGTTATACGGAGTAAGCGCTTTGCGTGCTGGATAAGTAAGGCTACAGACACATGCTCAATGTGTAATTTTTGGTACTTGTCCACGCAACAATGGTTACGTGAACGAGCGTGAGTGTTAACGCCAGACGTACAGTGCCTGTGTTGTTAAAATTGTGTGAATAAGGTGACAGCAAGGTCCGATAGAGTATAGACAGTCCGTCTGTCTGTCACGTTTAAGTAATTGCTGGGTTTGTTTTGAGTTACCTTTGGTTGTTTTGAAGGCTGACGCAGCACTGCCACGGAGGTTAATAGTGTTGAAAATGACTGTTCGTCGGGGAGAATATCTTTGTTTTTCATTGCATTTGGGTTGGAGGTTTCATAATGTGACGTCCAGTTTTAAACTCGCATTCATGAAGCTTTTCGCGGTCCGTTTATGAAATTCGAAATCCGTAGTTTTTTTGAAATAGAAGCCCAAGCTGCATGTCGAGTTGAAGATCCAAGTATTCTTGAATATGACACCGTGTTTATTGGTAAATAGTTCCCGGTGTTTCCTAGGGTCATGTTCCCCCGTCTTGAGGGTACAAAAGCTCCGGGAAAGGTCATTCTTGGTTTTGTATATTTTATATTTTTTATATGCCCACAGTAAAACGCGGATTGTGCTCACGAGGACCCTTGATCGATTGTTCTTTGTAGTGGGGACGTTGAATTCACTCTTTATCTGAAGAAGGAGGCACAACGTTAATTTGAAACTTCGATAACTATGTCGTAACCCATACAGTGTAACAAAGGCTGAGGGTGTTCGAGAATAGGGTGCTGAGGAGGATATTTGGGCCTAAGTGGGACGAGGCGACAGGGGAGTGGAGAAGACTACATAACGAGGAACTTAATGACCTGTACTCATCACCAAATATTATTCGGATAATCAAATAGAGAAGAATGAGATGGGCGGGGCATGTAGTACGTATGGGGGGAAAGAGAGGTGCACACAGGATTTTGGTGGGGAGACCCGAGGGAAGGGGCCACTTGGGAGACCCAGGCTTAGATGGGAGGATAATACTAAAATGGATCTTCAAGAAGTGGAATGGGGCATGGCTGGCTCAAGATAGGGACAGGTGACGGGCTGTTGTGAATGCGGTGATGAACTTCCGGGTTCCATAAAATGCGGAGAATTTCTTGACTAGTTGAGAAACTGTTAGCTTTTCAAGAAGGCCTCTGCTGCATGTAGTTAGTTAGTTAGTTAGTTAGTTAGTTAGTTAGTTAGTTAGTTAGTTACACAGTGTAACGCGCTAGAAGAATTGCATTTTCTGCCGCGCCGCAGTGAGATTCAGTGTCGCGCGACGCACGGAGTGTTTACTATGACGTACGGACTCTCGCAGTGATTTTAACAAGTGTTGCGAACTTGTTCTCGCCCGGTACGTGATATAGCCGTAAGGTATCATTTGATTGTCTTAAACAGAACTCTGTGACGCGGAACGGCAGCTGTCTGTCCTCATTCGGGCGGGACCCGTGTGTCCCGTTCTTACCTCATATAATTGATGGTTACCCACCTTTTCCCAAGTGTTGGTGACGTCATAGCATGTGGAATGTTGTTTGGTTCTAGCGTACAGTGTTGCCATGTTGTCAGTTTTTCTCATGTGGTTTTCTCTTCCTGGCTAAATGAGCGGGCCTGCAGTCCTGTGATGTGTGGGCGTCAGAATCATTCGCGATAGCTGCTTCCTGCTATGCGTTATTGTTTTCTGAGTCTCTTGTAACAAAACGTGTGTTGGTGTGGAGATTGGGTGTGATGAGGCAGTGCATTTGGGGGGGGGGGTTATAAATGAGGGTTTGTCTCTATGAATTACTATTAAGAAGGAAATTGAAATTGGACTGATAAAAAAACTTATGTCTCAGTTTTTTTATTGTTTATTTACCACCAAGTAATCCACAGTACAGTCTGCACGATAAGACCAAACACCGGAGACCACAGCGAGGGGGACTCGACCACACAGCATCAGGAGTGATTCACAGCAGATGTTTGGACACAGGATTATATTTTGTGCCTTGTATATATATATATTTTTATATATTTTAACCTTAAAAATCCTACGTACGTGTTTTTTATAATTTTAAATATACATATATATTGTACACCGCAGCATATGTATAACTACTACTATGTGACCCTTCACAAGTTGCTTATTGTCCACAACGGTTAATTCCCTGATGATGGCTGGATAACTCAGCCGAAACATGTTGGAGGTTACGTAAATAAAGTGCAGTAGCTGGTGATGAATAAAAACATACAGATGTAAAACAACCTCACGGAGGATGTGTAATATTAAATACGTAAAAAGGTAAAGCAGTCCCATTACAGGCCTGGACAGGCCCTTAGGGTTCCAGGAGGTTGAGGCTACCAGATTTCTAGACAGTTGGCACATGAAGGTGGTAAGGCTGTCAGCCCTACGCACCGGCCGCGTTTACCCCACAGGAAATATTCCTGGTACTTATTTCTGTTAGAGGCTGAGTCGACCCCAGGGCCATAGTACGGCCGACAGGATTATGTCAATGAAAAATTCCAGCGACACAATCGGGCATCGATCCCGCGACCTTATGCTTTGTAGCGCAGTGCCTCATCCAACTGCGCCACCGCGTGCCCCCTAATATTAAATACGTAATATTCAATTTTATCCGCTTCTTCTAAGCCTATGTATACACCAGTTTACCTGTTTCACGTATATTTTCCTCAGTGTGTCTTTTTTTTTAATCATTTCTGGATTTTATGTCCTTCTTTACCGCTTGATTTATTTTCTCTCAGTTATTGCATTTGTCAGTATTGAAACCTGTAGCGTCATTAGATATAACCCAAGGTAAACGTTAGCGTTTGGAAAGATTAATTTGTCTTGTTTGTTCCGTTCCTTTCGTTGCGGCCTGCCGTGTTTGTGCAGGAGTGCCCGAGTTCTAAAGCGATAACGCTGTGCGGAACTGGCATGACAGTAACAACGTTTAAATTTATCAGAAGCCTGGTTGGTCTGTTGCACTTTAAAGTACTGACCATAAGACAGCCTTGAAATTCTTTTCGCAGTCTGCAAAGTGAATGTATGTTGCAAGTCGTTTTTTTTATTTCCAGCGATACGGTTTGTCCTAGCCTAGGTGCAATATGACCAGCTACCGAGTGTGCCCTCAACGTCTCGGTGCTCAAACTGCTGTGCACGTTACGAAGGATTTCCGTCAATAACGGCACCCAGGTCATAGAAATTAACTCTTTAACCTTTTAAAGCCTAGCGGTAACTTTACGTACCACCAGGTTTAACATTAAAAAATTCTACGTGGTGCCCACATTGCGTTTATGTGTTTTGTACGGATCTCAGAACAAACAGCAACTTTTGCCTTATAAAACATTAAGACACTGGTTTTTATAACCGAAGTGGAGAGTGTTTACAGTGCGGTACGCACTGAGTACTTATATAAAACAGATATGCTTCGTCTTTAAAGGGTTAAGAGCTCAGGTTAGTGGAACATTTGGGGACAAATCAAGGCCTTGACATCAGCTGTTATGTCTGAGCATGCGAGAACGGTGTAGATGAAACATCATGGCAACGTTTGTGTTGAGAAATGTGGATGTTTGAGAATGAGCGGAAACGCAGTGACGTCCTGAGCGCGAAAGTGTTCAAAATAACGTGGAATTCTTTAGAAGCGCGTGTGAATTTATAATGTTGTTAAGTCGGGTACCAATTTTTCGCCAAGTTTTTGAGGTTTCTATACCACATATACACGCGCGCGCGGTAGTACTTCTCTATACGAGTGATCAACCCGTTGCAGTGACCGATACCTACACAAAACACAGCAAACACAAGAGATGCTCTGAACGGGATTCGAACCCGCGACCCCAGCAATAAACTGGCCGCAGCCCTACGCCTTAGACCGCACGGCCACCGGGATCGGCTTTCCGCATAAATATTCATCGTAGTTAGGGCGCTTTGTTATTGATGGTGTTGTTTTTGAGTGTTGGAGAAGACTACATAACGAGGAACTTAATGACCTGTACTCATCACCAAATATTATTCGGGCAATAAAGTCGAGAATAATGAGATGGGCGGGGCATGTAGCACGTATGAGGAAAGAGAGGCGGGTACAGGATTTTGGTGTGGAGACCTGAGGGAAGGCTTCCACTTGGGAGACCGAGGCGTAGATGGGAGGATAATATTAAAATGGATCTTCAAGAAGTCGGATGAGAGGGCGTGGACTGGATTGAGCTGGCTCAGGATAGGGACTGGTGGCAGGCTGTTGTGAATGCAGTAATGAACCTTTGGGTTCCATAAAATGCGGGAAATTTCTTGACTAGCTGAGAAACTGTTAGCTTCTCAAGAAGGCCTCTGGTCCATGGAGTTAGTCAGTTTGCTAGCTAGTTATTTATTTAGTCAGTCAGTCAGTCAGACTTGGCTGTTGGCATCCTGTGGCGGTGGGCTGTGTTGGCATCCTGTGGCAGTGGGCTGTATTGGCATCCTGTGGCGGTGGGCTGTGTTGGCATCCTGTGGCGGTGGGCTGTATTGGCATCCTGTGGCGGTGGGCTGTGTGGTGACGTTTTGGAGGAATACTTCTGTGCTTCGAAGTGAGTGGGCGGTCAGTAAGTGGGCCCTGAAGGAAGACGCAGCGTGTTCCTGCCAAACTTGTAATGCAGCTGGCTGTACACCATACAGTCTCATAATATTGTTCTGATGTTGTTTGTCCGTTTCTGTCTGTCCCTCTACAAAATGGGAGAATGCAGAATGCGCTGTTCAAGTTTTGCAGATGTACGCGTTTTCAGAGGAGATATGGCAGAATTGCTCCAGCATGTACACTGGAAATGAATTAAGGTTTTTCTTGAATGTGTAAGGTCAGAAATGTCGTTGGGGGGGGGGGGAGATTTTGCCTTGAATAAGAGAAATCGTTCTTCGTCCTTGTAAACACTTTGAAACGTTAGTCGTAAAAAGTTTTAACATTCTTGGAAAAGGATCAGTAAAATGTCTTTGTGTTGTCCCTGCAGTTGAAGTGCTGTTAATAATAAACTCATTTTGTCGGTCTTGTGCTTTTGGTCTCCGAAGATTTAAGTGACATGAGTGAAGCACGTTTCGCCTGGCAGCGTCGCTTGAGAGATGACATAGGATGTATAAATTTTGTAAAGCCAGCTGTTAAGTTGTTTCGCAGTACTGATCAGGGACATCTTTTCCTTCAGTGCGGCGCTAAAATATTGTTTGTGCTGTTGTGTTGATACACAGATGTCTTAAGCCTTTCTGTCAGATCCTCTGCAACCAGACTTGTGCTTTATAGAGGGCAGAAAGAGGTTAGAAAGCTGACAAGGTGTTTAATACCATCCAGATTTGACATGCTTGTGATAGGTGCTGCAGCATGTATGGCTTGTTTAATTTTATTGTCAGTGTAACAAATTAATTCAGTCAATCGCTGCATGCACCAGTCCTGCTTGAGACGGTTACAGTGCCCTAGATAGTCAAATTCCCGGGCGTTGTATGTAATCCGTAGGTTCACAGGAGTGTTCCTCTTGTCCGTATCCCCAGGCAGATGCATCCAGTCCGCGCCTTCCATCCATTTTTTTAACCTTTTAAAGCCTAGCGGTAACTTGACGTACCACCAGGCTTAAATTTAGTCAATTCTCCATGGTGCTCACGTTGCGTTTATGTGTTTTGTACGTATCTGGGAACAATCTGCAACTTTTACCTTACACGTCATGAAATCATTGGTTTTTTAAACTGAGGTGGAGAGTGTTTACTGCACGGTACGCCCAGAGTCTATATTAGAATGCGTTTCGTCTTTAAATGGTTAAAAATCATTTTAACGTTAAACTTGGTTTGTTACACTGAGGGACGATCGTAGGCTGAGGCTGTTTGAGGGTAGGATGCTGAAGAAGATATTTGGACATAAAGAGGGACGAGGAGACTGCATAATTGGGACCTTCATGACTCAAACTCCTCACCAAATTGATAAATAAAGAAGAATAGGTTGGGTGGGGCATGTGGTGCGTATGGGGGAGAGGAGAGGTGCATACAGAGTTTGGGTGCGGAAACCTGAGTGAAAGAGGCCACTTGGAAGACCTAGGCGTAAATGGGCAGGATTAATATTGAAATATATCTTTAAGAAGTCGGGGGGGGGGGGGGCGTGAACAGGATTGATCAGTGTTAGGATAGGAACAGGTGGCATGGTGCTGTGAGCACGACACTGGACCGTCGGGTTCCATAAAGTGCGGGGAATTTCTTGAGTAGCTGAGAAACTGTTAGCTTCGTAGGAAGGACTCTGCTTCATGAATATTGTATTCCAATCTTTATATTATTCTGCCATCTAGGCCTAGGTCTTCCAGGTGGTCTCTTTCCTTCAAGTTTCCCCACGACATTTCCGTGTGCATTTCTCTTCCCCATTTGGGGTCAACGCTCTTCTCATCTCATCCTCCGTAGTGGAAATACGTCTCTCTGATGTCACATTGAGGTAATTATCTGCTTTTATTTCTATATCATCAAATTCTTAAACGTAATCAGATGATTTATTTTGTGAGATGTGAGGTTTTCTCGTCGGTGAGTATGAAAATCACGGTCTTCCGGTATGTGACGCCGTGTAGTATGTGTTGCATAGGAATCTCTTGCCTTTATCGTGGGGTACGATAATGCATTGTCAGTTTTGCTGTTCGTGGGTACATTACTTGTGTAACAGACTGTGGCACGTAGTAGAGAGGATGGTTAGCGCGTAAGGACAAGATGTGACGTGCAGTTTAGCCTAAAAATTGTAAGGTCAGCTTGGGAGACCGATTTGGAGAACTTGATAAGGCTTTGAGAGTAACATGAAAGTGGGTATTATTATTATTTCTTACTGCAGTTGGGTTTTCACCCGGTGGCAGCAGCCTTACACCAGTACAGACACCACAATACAATAACACATACATAAACGGAACAGCACAAATTGCAGTACACGTATTGGCAGTTCACCCACACAATACAATGTGTCTACACTAATACAAATATACCTACATAAGTACCATACACCCACACATTACAAAATACTTACACAAATACGATATACCCATAAAATACAATATACCTACCCAAATACAATATACCTACATAATTACAATCTACCCATACAAATACAGTATACCCACACAATACAATATACGCACACAAATACAATATACTCACATAAACTCATATACTGTTGCTGTTCCGCGGCGTTGGCAGCGTGTGTAACTAGATTCTGTTGCCGACGTTTCGGATGGACAGGCCGCGTTCTGTTTTTTGGTCTCTTTATTTAGGGGGTCCTGTTGGTGGACTGAAGTGCCGCAGGTTTCATCTTTACTTCTGGCATTTGGTATAAAGCTGGGAACATGTGCCGCTTCTGTTGCAGAATGTGATCCTTTAAGAGGGAAGATTTTTGAGGAATAACAGCGAGGCTGGCGATTGAAGTTTGGTTTGAACTGTGCTTCTGGGAAAGAGAAAACTACATTTATTGCAGGGAAAGTGGTACACAATTTTATGACGGTGTAGGCTCAAAGCAGTTCTTGCAGGTTAGGGTTGGGTAGGGTCGGGATAAGGCGTTGTCAAGGTAAAGTGGGCCCGCTTCGGTGTGTAGCAGTTGGGGAGGGTATAATGGTTAATGTTGTTGAACTAAATTTTGACATTGATGCTTGCATGCCTTCATTATGGTCGAAATAATTCACATGAGTTCGGTTTACGCCTCATTACAGACAGCGCATTGCGTGTCCGTTGGAAGGGACAGTTGATGACGTACCTGCAGACGTTACGGCTGTTTATTCTTACGTTGCATTCTCCGTGCATTTTCTTATATAATAATAATAATAATAATAATAATAATAATAATAATAATCACCAACCACTGCACTAGGATATCATTTTTTTATTTAACATTCACTACCGCGACATGTTTCGACGCTTGTCCGCATCATCTTAAGGGGACTGTCACTTTCTTATCACAAGACAGTAAGAAAGTGACACTCCGGTGAAGATGATGCGGACAAGCGTCGAAACATGTCGCGGTAGTGAATGTTAAATAAAAATGATATCCTAATGCAGTGGTTGGTGATTGTTATTATTATTATCCGAATTTCTCACTTCTCAGCTTTAGCTGGGAAATATTCACCTATCCTGGGATGTATCATCAACAGGAGTGGCTCGGTGGTCTTATGTGTAATTTAGGAAATATCTTACAATTGAACATGTGCCCAGAATTACCACATGTTTGCATCTGTATATATGTGTTTGGGTGCAGGTTAAGTCTCTTTAGACTTTGTGACAGTGACTTTGGAATTATTCCCGTAGCTGAAATTACTATCGGGAGCGCTTGTACTGCATCCTGCTTCCACATATCACGTATTTCCTTCGGTATTATTATTATTATTATTATTATTTTACTATCCGTATTTCTCACTTCTCAGCCTTAGCTGGGAAATATTCACCTATCCTGGGATGTATCATCAACAGGATTAGGTTCGGTGGTCTTATGCGTAATTTAGGAAATTTCTTACAATTGAACATGTGCCAAGAATTGCCACTTTTTGCATTTGTATATATGTGTTATTATTATTATTATTATTATTATTATTATTATTATTATTATTACGGCTGTTTATTTTGAGCTTCGTACGGTGTGGGCAAATTGGAGAGCTTCTGGATGTTGATGCAGGTGGTAAATATAATCACCATTATGCCTGAAATATTTTCGAGAGTTAATACTCAGTGGGAGAGAGGAACAAAGACTGATGGTGTTCCAGAATAGGGTGCTGAGGAGGATATTTGGTCGTAAGAGGGACGAGGCGACAGGGGAGTGGAGAAGACTACATAGCGAGGAACTTAATAACGTATACTCATCGCCAAATATTATTCGGGTAATCAAATCGAGAAGAATGAGATGGGCGGGATATGTAGCACGTATGGGGGAGAAGAGAGGTGCATACAGGATTTGGTGTGGAGACCTGAGGGAAGGCGACCACTCGGGAGACCCAGGCGTAGATGGGAGGATAATATTAAAATGGATCGTCGGGAAGTGGGATGGATGGGCAAGAACTGGATTGAGCTGGCTCAGGATAGGGACAGGTGGCGGGCTCTTGTGAATGCGGTAATGAACCTGCTGGTTCCATAAAATGCTGGGAATTGTTTGACTAGCTGAGAAACTGTTAGCTTCTCAAGAAGGCCTCTGCTCCGTGGAGTTAGTTAGTTAATACCCGGTGGATCTGGAATTCGGGTTTTCTTCCAAGTTAGCGAATTTACCATCCGTTATAAGGCAGAGGGTTTGTATTCCTCGCCAAATATTATTCGGGCAATGAAGTCAAGGAGAATGAGATGGGTAGGGCATGTGGCACGTATGGGGAGAATAGATGCATACAATGTTGTGGAGGTACCTTAGAATTAAGGGACCATTGAAGAACATAAGCGTTGGTGGGAGGATAATATTAAAATGCCAGCTGGATGGCAGGGCGATGACTGGAACCCTCTAAAATCCAGCAGTTACTGTACGTTCCACCAGTCTGACGTTAAACAATATTACATTCAGCCCACAGTATGCATGCATATTTTGTATGGATCTCAGAAGCAACATTTATTGAGATGGAGTGTGTTCTACTTCGTGGTGGATAGTCTTCAGAGGGTTAATGTGGCCTTGGGTAGGGACGAGTAGCGGGGGCTGTTGTGTACACAGTAGTGAACCCTCGGGGTTCTATAAAATTCGGGCAAATACAGTCGAACTCGGTTATAACGTTATGAAAGAGACTGAATATTTTGTGTCGTTATAAACGAGTGTTGTTATAACCCAGGAATATGATGTTATGGTTAACAGTGAGGAATTAATTGGCACCATAGAATATCTGACGCTATAAACGAGGTGTCGTATAAACCGATGTCGTTATAACCGGGTTCTGCTGTAGGGAGATCTGTGAAAGGCTTGGGACTGAACCGTACTGCGAGTTGCGGCTAATCCGAACGCCCGCTGTTCTGGTAAGACCCGGTTTTATCCCGCCGTTTCGGCACGGTGTTTGTAACACGCCAGAAGGTAAAGCACATGTAGTTACATTGGAGTCACGTCACGATAATTCGTCTGTCGTGCGTGTCCTTGATAGCAGTCTAAGTAATAACGCCCCTGATTGAAGGTGTTGGGGGTCAACTCCAAGTAACCTTGTCCTCTTGCGGAGTGCTGCTCCCCGTATCTGCAGCTGTCACAACATCCACACCTAGCATACGCCATTAAGACCGGATAGTTCCGACCGTCTGCACGTTCTTCTGACTTCGAACCCGCTTATAACGACATCGGTTTATGCGGAACCTCGCCTATAGCGTCAGCTATTCTGCGGTACCGGTTAATTCCTCATTATTAACCGTAACATTACACATCTCGGTTATTATAACACTCGTTTATAACGACACAAAATGTTCCTTCCCTTTTGTGACGTTATAACCGTGTTCGATTTACTGATTCAGTACGTTAGTTAATGCAACCATTTATACTTTTTATTCTGAGGCTTCGTATGTTCTGGAAGTGGAAGGTTGCGGAAACGGTATAGCATAGACGCTATAGAAACTAGGGTACTGGTAGGACAGTCGGGGGTTCGAGTCTTGGCTGAGGCAAGGTATGTTTCTGTTCTCAAAAACGATCATACCTACTTTTCGACCCACCCAAACTCGTATTTAGTCGATACCAAGGTTCTTTACTAAGGTTAAGGCGGCCAGGTCTTGGAGTTGACCACTCGATGTAGTGTTGTGTAAAAAATGAGTGGATCTGTACCCCTACTTCCCCCTGCGCTGTCATGGCGTGGACAGTAACAGCTTTACCTCTTACGAAATGTTTTATAAAGTGTCAGTTGTCGCTCATCTGGTGCAATTCTCCCGTTACGCATATTGTGGTCAGCAACCGTCTTTACGGAAATCCGCTATGGGGCACAGTTACCTCGATGGAGATGAATCCAGTTGAACCACACTTAAGTTCTTCTGGTAATTTAGAATGACAGCTGAAAACGTCGAATTTGAATGCGTTTCGGAGAATCTGGTTTCAAATTCGAGCCCGAAGGCGAGTTTTAGTGTTTGAATCTTTCGTCGGTTTCTTTACAAACCGTTAAATATATCCAGCACTGCAATCACGAGCACTTACCATCACATCGTTGAGTTCTTCATTAGGAACCTAGTTTTTATCCAGTTGAGAAAACATAGTTAGATATAAAATGAAAAGTAATTTGTCAGGGAAAATAATTTGCAGACGCCCGTTAGTAACGGTTCCTCATCCTGGTCACTCGCATCACAAATAGGTCTGTCCATTTGGTACCCACATGTGTAACTGTGGTGGCTTATCTTACGCATTTTATACGTTTAACTTTCTCGGATTGTGTGTCTGATGTGTCGCAATACAATACAATAGTTTCGATCTCATTTTACGGTAAAACTTTCACTTAAAACCTTCGTTCATTTAATGATTATACACACGTAAATCCGGACTGTATATTGGCGACAGTTTTCTAAAGCAGTAAGAAGCTGGGTAGACGTACGCACAGCGTAGCCGGGCTCTGTTGGGTACTTCAGAGTCTTAGTTCCTGAAAGTCGGGTTTCTGCACTACACAGTAAATGGTGTGAAATTGGTGATTTAAAGAAAAGAACTGGTTGGTAAGTGACATTTTAAATGTGTTGGCCACGTTTTACATAAACACATCACTAGTGAAATCATGTGCATAATAAGTAAAAACTGATATTAACCTGTTAAATCCTAGCGGTAACTTTACATACGATAAGGTTTAACATTAAAAAATTCTACGTGGTGCCCATATTGCGTTTATGTGTTTTGTACGGATCTCAGAACAAACAGCAACTTTTGTCTTATAAAACATTAAGAGATTGGTTTTTATAACCGACGTGGAGAGTGTTTACAGCGCGGTACGCATTGTGTCCTTATACAAAACACATACGCTTCGTATTTAAAGGGTTAAACAAACAGCAAATTCACACGCAGCTGTTTACTGCCCATATATATGGTGTATGCTTGTAAGTTAACATTGACTTGTATACCGAGTGAACAAACTACAGCAGAACCGGGTTATAACAACATCGGTTTAAGCGACACCTCGTCTACAGCGTCAGATATTCTGTGGTACTAATTAATTCCTCACTGTTAGCCATAACATTATAGACCTCGGTTAGAACAATACTTGTTTATAACGACACAAAATATGCAATCCCCTTCATTACATTATAGCTGAGTTAAACTGTGTATTGGTAAGTAAGTTTTATGTGACTTGTTTAACACACATTTGGTAGTCACACTAAATTAATTTGACCACTTAGTCTATGTAGTGCCTTGGTTAAGAATGAGTGTATCTATACCTCTCTTCCCCTATGCCTTTGTGGCTTCCACAGGGACATCATTTTTACAGTTGTAGTCTACTGTTATCGGAAATTTGCTTGTAGGGGCTGAAGAAAACCATTGAATTGTGTATCTTTTGAAAGGGATTGTATGGTGTACCGCTAAACATAAGTGCAACACGTTGCGTTAAAAATACCGTCCATTATGTAAAGTGGGCCGATATTTTTTTTTGGAAAGCGTCACCGTTGCACCCGGCGACATGTTGCTGGAATGTCTGCAGTGGTGCATCCTTGGGACGCAGCCATCACTGTGTCTCATTATGGCCACCTGTTGCAAGAAGCACGGTAGTGAGACTGAGTGTTGAAGGGTGCGTAAAACGTGCAGGTTTGACGTCCAATTGGGCAGTTCTCCGCGCATTTCTGTTTTCTAGGCCGTGAGCCATCCATTAATGGATCTTGCTGTAAATTTTCTTCTCACCTGTTTTCGATAGTCGCCTCTTCATTACCAGGCATTACCAGTCGAAAATAAGATAATGGAGTATGAGTAGTTGAAACTGCTGCTGACGGAAAATGGCCGCGCTTTGTCGAATGTGCCGTGTCATTCTTGGCTGTGACACACTTCGATATAGAATTCTTACTGACAGGGTTACAGAACTGCTTGTTTGACACGTAAATTGCGGATTGTTATCGCTTGTGATTCGAAACTGCAGATTTCTGTATGTCAGGTAGAGGGTTCGAATCTCCGTCAGCTGTGTGTTGTCTGCTTTCTGGTCTGTGGTGGTTTTCCGCCGGCTCGTGATTAGGGTATCATGTGTACGTTTCCGGAGTGAAATCCTGGTAGGGACAGGATATTCTTTTGTCTGCTACAAAGCGTCCAGACCGGCTCTGGGCGCACATAACCTCCATTGGGTACTGGGTTTACCACGGTTAAAGCGGCCGGTTCCTGAACTTAATGACTCACTGCTGTCAAGAACCGAGTTTAAATATGCGTGGAGCCATACTTCTGCTCCCTCTCTGTGCCTTCGTGGCCTGGACAGGGGGAACTTGTAGGTTTGTCCTTTACCCTTACCCCCTGAAGCGAATGGGTGGGTTACTTAAACTTGGCGACCCACCACGTTGGCTCAGTCAGTAGCGATTGTGACTTGTATTGCGGCTGCTCATTGTCGAAGTACCCCTGCTTCGATTCTCAGCCGGGAAGAAATTACCCTTGTCGATGTTGCAGTGATTTTCCCATGCACACTACCCCAGGGGTTTCATACGTAAATGGTACTCGGGCAGAAAGGACAACAGGAAAATTTGGCGAGATCGGCGTGCCATTTGAAGCAACAAAAAAGGATATTTAAAAGTAAAACACAGGATTGGGAGTACGTCGTACTTTTTAATAACACATTCAAATATGTGAGAGTGATTGCATTTAAAACTATTATTATTATTATTATTATTATTATTATTATTATTATTATTATTATTTCTGTGCTGACGTTTGCTGTGATTAACATCGAGATGTAGCAAACCTTTTTTGAGCGCTCAGGCACGTTATGAAAACGTGTTAAATCAAGTATTTGTTTGTTACTTAACCGGGTCTCATCCTTTAATTGGACTGAGGTCAGGGAAAGGGCCGCACAAAATGAAATGGCAGGCTGCGTGTTGGATACCCCTGTTCTAGACGAACGCAGCGATAATCTGCCGATGTGGAAATAAGTCGGTGCCGCGTCCTGTCCCACTCTTTCCAGTTGTTCATTAATTATCCGACCGTTGGTTGCTATATATTGTAACTGAGTTTGCGACTCTCGCGGATTGATGTCTTCCGGGGTATGATGCCGTGTAGTTCAGTAGTAATTTATCATATATTACTCGGATATCTGTTGCCCGTCCATTAGTTAAAGCGCTAATATTACTTAACGTAAAGTACTGTGCACTTTACATAGCGGTTTGTGTGTTAGTAGGGTTGTTTCCTTGTTGCACGAACTGAGGCTCCAGTAGCCTAGTGTCAGTTTGTCCGCGTGGTGTTGTACCGGAGTAACTTTTAAAACAACTTACGTAATTTGCGTGTGAAGTCTATTACAAAAGAATAGCTTATTACTTCGGTGACATGTAATTGCGTATTTATATTACAAACTTGCCTGTATTTTTTTAATGAGGCCATTTTTTATGTTAAGAATTGGTAGAAAGCTTCGAGGCCCTTAAAATTGCCCGATTTCCTAACTGCTTTGCTGATGATCAAGTGTTCTTCTCAGTAGGCGATGGATGATATCCTGTAATCAAGTAATGCTAAGTGCAACACACATCATTTGTAGCCTTTAGAGGTGACTCTTGATATTGTCTGTGGCTATTCGGTTAATCAAATCGAGAAGAATGAGATGGGCGGGGCATGTAGCACTATGGGGGAAAAGAGAGGTGCATACAGGATTTTGGTGGGGAGACCTGAGGGAAGGCGAGCACTTGGGAAAACCAGGCGTAGATGACGATAATATTAAAATGGATCTTCAAGAAGTGGGGTGGGGGGCATGGACTGGATTGAGCTGGCTCAGTATAGGGACAGGTGGCGGGTTGTTGTGAATGCAGTAATGAAGCTTCGGGTTCCATAAAATGCGGGGAATTTCTTGACTATCAGAGAAACTGTTAGCTTCTCAAGAAGGCCTCTGCTCCATGTAGTTAGTTAGTTCGTTACTTAGTTATTGTTTGTAGCAACTGTATACTGATTGAACTAACGTAGTACATACAGCCGTTTTCATGTGGTTATGTTTTTATAGCTGTTGATGGGCTTTTCGTGTAGATCGAAGCATTTGAAGAAAAGCTGATCTCATTGCATATTCTCAGAACTCTGTTTTCTGTGTTTCTGCGTCTGAATTTTTTAATGCAGGCATTGTCTTGACGTCATCCAGTCTGGGAATTGATCTCTCGTTGTACCTTAGAGCAAAGGTCCTTGAACTACTGCGCAGGCGTAGAAATGGCAGTTGTTGGTTCATTTTGACCGCATTTGGGATTTTTACATGCTGAAGTTACGTGGGGTCTTCTTGTATAGATAAATTAAAATTTGCGGGCACGCAAAAGTAAATATTGTGACTGGCAAAGCTGTGTAGATACAGCGTATGTTTGAAATGCTCGTTGCTGAATGACTGCTATGATACCTCTCTCATTAAACGCGTTTTCTAAAATGAAAACCAGAAATATTGTCCCTAAAAGTATCTGGTATTGAGCAAGTGCCAAGATGCTTGTGGCATTTGCCGTTCCGCACTTTACTTCCATTGTGTTTAGTCTCGAATCTGTTGTTAATATTTATTTCTCAGTTTCTAATTTGTATTGTGAAGGGGGCATTTATTTTATTGAGAAGTAATTTGGATGATTGCCTATCCCAGTAGCCGTGCAGTCTAAGGTGTGGGTCTGTGGCCTCTCGCTTGCTGGGATTGCGGGTTCGAGTCCTACCGGGGACATGGATCTCTGTGTCTTGTGTGTTGTCAGGTAGAGGTTTCGGCATGGGGCTGATCACTCGTCCAGAGGAGTCGTACCAAGTATGGTGTGTGTGTGAGCGTGATCCTGAAGTCTCGATAATTAGGAGGCCCTGGCCCACTGGGGGGCTGTTTCGCCATGAAAAAATGTGGATGATTATAGAGTTTTCATGTTTAACTGCGCTGTCAGCAACATATCGTTAGAAATGTTAGTTTTTGGCCCTGGAGTTTTTCGTGTAAACAGGCAAATAATACCTGAGGGTGAAGAGCTGTCAACACCCGAAAGTTGAGGACGGCAGTCTCTTCGAAACCTTGGTAGCTATACAGGGTGTTTCAGGAGGAATCTGCCATGCTGCGAGAAGACCTTTCTTTGTTAACCTTTTAAAGCCTAGCGATTACTTTACGTACAACCAGGTTGAACATTCAAAAATTTTACGTGGGCCCCACATTGCGTTTATGTGTTTTGTACGGATCTCAGAACAAACAGAAACTTTTGCCTTATAAAACATTAAGAGATTGGTTTTTATAGCCGAAGTGGAGAGTGTTTACAGCGCGGTACGCACTGAGCCTTATATAAAACAGACATGCTTCGTCTTTAAGGGGTTAAATTACATCGATATAACCAGAAATACGAATAACGGAAGTTGATCGTTTACGGAGATTTGGTGACATAACGAGAATTCTTATACATTTATTGAAAATATACGGATATTAAAATGATGAGGATTTTGTAGTTTCTGTAGTGTTAACAGCTGTACCTAACATCTGAGTGACAAAGACATCGATTCAGCAACAAAATATTGCACTAGTTTCATTAAATCTCCTTAGGTTTCCAAGTACTGTACGTAGCACACTCGTCTCCATATGGGTTGGCTTCGCTGTCGGCGCAAGGACGGACCCGCGCAGTGTACGGATAACACGCCATGTTAAACATGTACAGTACGTGGAACCGCAAGAAGACCACACTTTTAAGCGTCATTATTTCTGTAACCTTTCAATTTCGGATATTTTGGATATGTGGATGTAAACCTAAGGCAGGTACTCACTATATGTGACACATTCCTTCTGAAAACTCTGTATATAGAACACTAACGATGGCAGATCCGTAAGAACTGTAACTTTATCTGTACAGACTATTTTTTGCTTCATGTTGTGGTGATTAATGATTGTTGCGGAATCGTGGCGCAGCGTCATGACAATAAATAAATGTGTCAGTAGTGATCCTGGCAGTGCACTTGTCAGGACGCAGTCGCCACAGCGTGTAGGTTGTAGACTGGATGTTTTGTTGGTATTCCATGAAGCTCTTCACCCCGAAGAGCTATTGCCACTCTCATTATTTGAACATTGCTTTGTCTGGTTGGCAGAGTTTTAAGTCTAGAACCACAGACATTTCAGAGCAGCTGCACTTCACCGAATGGCTTTTTTAGCCTGCGCTTATACAAGGCGGTTTTTCTTCCGATTCTATTGCCAAAAGAAAAATTTTCATTTTTATTTGCATTGTTTCTGTTGAGGGTCGTCTTATTTGTGTCGGCAGCACATTTGGTCTTCTAGCCGTCTTGCTGACCTCCTGCTGTGAAGTGTTGAGTTTCCAAACCAGGAGTTCCATGTGGCATCCGGGATGATTTTTGAAATTTGTTCTTCTGCCGATGTCAGCTTCGTACAGACGCAGTAGTGTACATGCCATGTCATGATAGGAAGTTGTACACAACCAGCTCATTCTTACAGCTTGTTTATCTATAAGTAATATCCATGTTTGCGTTACACTCCCGTATCTCTCCGTATCTGTACAGTGTTTTGGTCACTCAGGTATAGGGTGCGTCAATAGAATGTGACGATTTTCAGGTCGCCCTTGTGATTGAGTTGAATATAAGAAATACGAAAAAGTTACAAAGTATCGGCAGTAAACTGTCGTTTAACCCTTTAAAGACGAAGCGTATCTGTTTTATATAAGGACTCAGTGCGTACCGCGCTGTAAACACTCTCCACTTCGGTTATAAAAACCAGTCTCTTAATGTTTTATAAGGCAAAAGTTGCTGTTTGTTCTGAGATCCGTACAAAACACATAAACGCAATGTGGGCACAACGTAGAATTTTTTAATGTTAAACCTGGTCGTATGTAAAGTTACCGCTAGGCTTTAAAACGTTACTTTTCGCCTTTAACCTCTTTAACAATTACGTCTCCTTAAGCGATTGCCCCGGCATGCAATACATTCCTGTAATTGTGATCGGAATTAACCATAATTGCACAAAGGCACAAAATGCTCCCCCGACGTTGCGGTACAGTAATTACTGTTGGGTTCTGAATGTCATCATTTTAAGGGACGAAGAAGCAGGCTAGGCTTAAAATTAAGAGGCACTGATAAATGTCTGCTGCGAAGTTATGGTTAACTGCCGATCACAATTACAGGAGCGTACAGCAAAACCGCAAAGTTATGGCACTCCGATGCTCCAGTAGCCTATCGTACGAGAGTAGTGGCAGTTGTAGGGCGGGCAGATGAGGGGCGGAGAATGTGAGTGCAGCGTGTCACCTGTTTCTAAAAACATGCGTTTGTGTTCGTACGTTGTCATATCATTTCTTTAGTCGGCGTCCGACGATAATGTAAGTATTCCATAACAATCTGCAAGGTTTCCTATTTTAGACAGGGCCACAATCTAGTGCCAGTATTCTGAGAAGGACAGTGTTTTTGATCAACTAATAGCTGGCGACACGGATGATCTCCACTCTGCAACTTCCTCTGACCAACTAACCCGACACCCCTCTAGTATCGCCTGCGGACGATACCAAGTGGAGAGACTAAAATAGGTCGTTTGCGCAGTGCCATAAAGTTGCGCCCGGGCTCCGCTGTAGGCAGTTTGGGAGGTGTAGTTTTTTTTAAATAAAAAGTATTCATTAACTGGTATTTTACTGCTTATAATCCGAATTTGTTTGTTTCGTATACTCAGCGCAATTCGTCTAAACAACGATCTGAAAATCGTCTCATTCTCTTGTCGCAGCCTGTAGAATAAGACACATTTACACGAAATCTTGCAGCCACCAAAAATATGGAAGCTATAACAACAAACACCGAAGTTATTACACCCGCTGCATATATTTCCTGAGTGTTTGTGTGTGTACTCGAGCAAATCCCGTAATCTGTCATGAAAATGTCACGTTCGTGACTTAATATAGTGTGTGCAGGTATTTGGCCGTCTCAGTAGTTGTCCGTAATCTACCGTACAGTGCTTCAAGGGCTCGCAGTAGAATGTTTGTGGTTGCGTGAAAGCATTGTAATGTTCAAGTCACGTTGCACAATCAGTATTTCCACAAAATAATGCATATCGCATAGGGATTTCACAGAACAGTGGTTACTGGAAACATTATGGGAAAATGACTTACAAAACTCGAATAATTTTGACTCCAAGAAGATGGTGTTTATTCTGATATTTTACGTGTTACGTGGCACAATAAAGATGGGGACCGGGACTAAGCTACGGGCTAGATTTTTGGGATTTCGATTCCCGGACGGGGCAGAATACTTTGTCGTCTTTGAAACGCCCAGTTTGACTCAGGGGCCCACTAACCCGCCTGTTTAAATGATACCGGAGCTATTTCACCGGGAGAAAGAGGACGGCGCGTGAAGTTGGCCACTCACGACCAATAGTGCGGAGGTTAAGAATAAATGGAGCTGTACCTCCCACCTGTATGCCTTCATGGTGTGAACAGGGACAGCTGTACCTTTTACACGTGTATGAAATAACAACAGCATTATGATTTTACAGACTGTGACGCTGTTTAGTGTGATATAAATATACTGATGTTACGGAGGTATCTGATACTTCCATCTTCAGGATAAAAGGATAAATACTCTGTTCTTCGTTGATTAATGCCGACAGCGTGTTGTGTCGTGTAAGGGGCAGGAACTGCAGTGCTTTATAGGCATTTCTCGGTGCCCGTATTGTGATTTAACCACACAAGAGCAAAGATTTTGTATAGAGCAGCTGGTTTATTTATTGGAGCAGAATCGGCCTGTGGATGGAATTTAGGAGTGTAGTGACTGGTAAAGTGTCTGTACTTAACCTTTATCCTGCTAATGTGGAATATATGGTGAGCTGCTAATAATGCCAGCACCACTAATGTGTAATATTTGGTGACCTACATTTGGCAACGCTGAAAGGAGCCTCTTTCTCTCTCTCTCTCTCTCTCTGTGCACAATGTCTCAACACTGAATCAATCGTGAAAGACGTCCTATGTCATATCTGTGTGCACGCACCCTAGTTGGTAGCCGAGTGCTGGCATTATTAGCAGCTCACCGTATATTCCACATTAGCAGGATAAAGGTTAATCGGCACCACGCATACCGCTATACAGTTTAAGCCCGATGGACTGGACATCTTGATGCTGAAGTGTGTTAAATCTTTGGCTGCCAAGGCATTCACAGGTAACGAAACTTGAGTGAATTGTTTATGCGACACCGTGTACTGTGGCTGACAACGTGATGACAGGAGCGTGACGATCACTGAATCATGACGTATTTCTAACCGCCGCTGAATCAAGTGTCTGCTTTTAATATCCCTCTTCTGTCTTTTAAGTCAGTGTCTCAACAAATTTTAATTCCGTTTTAAAGCCTTTTTGGGCGCGTTCGCAAAATTTGCAAAAAGCAGGTATTAGCTTCGTCGTGTCCGTCCGTCCGTCCATCTGTCGGCATGGAAAAACTCTATTCCTACTGGACGGATTTTCGTGAAGTTTAATATTTGAGTATTTTTTGAAGATCTGCCAAGTAAATTCAAGTTTCATTAAAATCTAACAAGAATAACGGGTACTTTACACGAAGACCTGTGTACATGTATGACAATATCTCCGTGAATTCTTCTTAGCCTGAGAAATGTTTCAGACAAATGTTGTAGAGAAAATTAAAACATTTTGTCTTCAATAACCTTTTTCCCCGAAAATGTTGCTGTTTATGAGATAATGTGGAAAAATAAGGTACAGCCAGACAGGCCACAGATGACAATATAATACGTCACATGCGCATTGCGTGCTGGATAGCTAAGGCTAAAGATACACACTCAGAATATGTAACACTTAGTGCATTTCCACGACAACAAGGTTACGCGAACGTGCATGAATATTACGTTAGGTGTGCATTGTCTATCTTGCTTGTTGTCGAAACGCAGTGAAACGAAGGTGCGGGTCAATGTGCAGTGGGCCTGTGTTGAGTTGAACAGTGTCGGACGTACACCATCCGCTGCAGGTAGCCTTACACTCAGCATTAACCTTTAAAGACGAAGCGTATCTGTTTTATATAAGGACTCAGTGCGTACCGCGCTGTAAACACTCCACTTCGGTTATAAACACCAGTCTCTTAATGTTTTATAAGGCAAAAGTTGCTGTTTGTTCTGTGATCCGTACAAAACACATAAACGCAATGTTGGCACCACGTAGAATTTTTCAATGTTAAACCTGGTGGTATGTAAAGTTACCGCTAGGCTTTAAAAGGTTAACCCTTGATGTAACCACACGCCATTTTGCGGATAGTATTCTATGTATGCGGAAGGTAATGAACCAAGGCATTCGAATTTTGCACAGTGACTTGTGTGTGAGATCTGCAGGTATTTCAGAGTAAAGTGTCTTTTGTTTTAAATTGCAGTTCCGAGTAGAACCAATGGAAATATATTTATAATACTCACCAGTATGGATGGGCGGTGGGGGGACTATTGAATATTCAGATGAGAGTCGAGTCCCCAGGGGAGTGTGTGTCAGTGTACGGGGGGATCTCACAGCACTCGTAACTGCGGTGGTAAAATCGTCTGCCCCCACCTGTTGCTTGTTCCACTGTGGTCTGTCGCGCTCGTTTCTTTGCTACCATTTTATTGGATTTCGGGGGCCGAGAGTTGCTGTTTTACTTACGGCTACTCCAATGCGCCTGAGTTGTGTCTTGCTGTTTATTTATGCTGTTAGACATGTAGGATATGACATTACTGATTATTGATGCCAGACATGAATGTTCCAGTTGTTTCCAGTGTCTTTGACTTACGTATGTTGCTGTTTATCTCAGAATGTTTTTAGCCGTGTGCCCTGTATACTTACGTATGTTGCTGTTTATCTCAGAATGTTTTTAGCCGTGTGCCCTGTATACTTATGTACGTGACTCGGGTTGTGTCTCTGCTGCGTCCGGTGTGGTATTCTGTCCTGAGCGGTTGTCCAGTTTGTAGCAGCATGCCGGCGCATTGTCTTGCATTAAAAATACGGTTTAATGCGTTTTGTACCCCTCTGAGTGTTGGCAGAAGTAGGGAAGTGTGAAGTAATTGCAGAGGGAAGGGAACTGCCTGTTATGTCGCAACTGGTTGCGTCCCTTTGATTCAGGTTATGGGGTTAACGACCTGTCTATAACGGAAACTCTTCAGGGTGTGCTGTATTCGGATTCGACATATTTATGCATCAAAACCCAAGTAGAATTAACTGAGACAATTTCTGGAGTTAGTGTTAACCCATTGGTGTTTATGATGGTGACGTAGCGCGTTCACTGCGAGGTACGAACCGAATCTTGTAGGTGGATTCCAGGTTTTGTTCTCTTAGTAAGATATTGCCGTGGCCTGGGCGGTTAGTCGTCGGCCTGTCACTGCAGAGGTAAGGGTTCGATGCCGGTTGGACCTTGTGTTCAGGTTTCAGCCTTAACGCAGTGTCGATTGCTAGTCCTTTACCGACGTTTCGGGACAACGTATCAGTCCCATCTTCAAGGGTCAAGAAGTCCAAGAAGAAAAGAAAGCCGGCATTCTTCTTTGACTTCTTGACCCCTGAAAATGGGAGCGATATGTTGTCTCGAAACGTCGGTAGATTCGAAGCTGTATAATACCCCAGAAGAGCGCAGAGTCCACGCTGGTCCTTGTGTTCTACCAATACTCCATACCAATCTTCAGCCTAATGGTAATAATATCAGGACAAACGGTCCAAGCCTGGGAACCTTAAAACAGAGCAGTGCTTTTGTTTACATTCTGAGCAGCATTGTTCATAAAAGTATTTTTGACATTTTTTTTGTTTTATGCTGTTTTAAAGCCAGTTCGAAAGTGTTTTTCCCTGTTTGTCAGGCAGCCGTTGCTGCTTCCGTTCGTTATACTTAAATACCTATCCGCTGACGTCACCAGACTTTACAGTTTATCAAAATTCAGCGCCGATTATGTCAGCTCGCTCTTTTTGTTAATGCAGGCTGTCTTCCAAGGGTCAAAAATCGTACTTTTCAGCGTGAAATAGATTCTGTCTGTGAGCACTCAGAGTACGGACGATGATAAATTGACGTGTCCAGCATCGGTAAGAATGCATTTGAAAAACTTTCCGTTGCTTTAAAGTCGGTTGAACCGCACGCACTGCGTCGCTGATTTGAACGCAACAACTGAGGCTGATGTGCTGAACATCAAATGAGCTGTTCACGTGCCGAGTAAGCGCGTCCTCGTGTTGCAAGTGACGGCACAGTGTCATTGTCCGCAACCTTCCGTACCGACCGCTGTGTCGAGGTGCAGGATTCTTCGTTTCGACGCGTCAGTGAATTCCTGAAAATGAATTTGTTTATCAGGACTGAACGAACATGCGTTGTTATTGTCGTATTGAAGTGATGGAGATTATCTGTCAGAAATACTCGCTGCTACGTCGCAGGTTCGCTACATAAGTCACTGGAGCTAGAAAATTAAAGTTTGGTGTGCAGGTAGATAGATGGTTTGGAGATACATTTTATGGAGATAGACGGTGTGGTGATGGATGGTGTAGGTAAAGCAGTCCCATTACAGGCCTCTGGACAGGCCCTGAAGGCTCCAGGATGTTGAGGCTCCCAGATTTCAAGACAATCGGCACATGAAGGTGGTAAGGTTGTCAGCCCTACGCACCGGCCGCCTTTACCCCCCAGTAAATATTCCTGGTACTCACTTCTGTTAGAGGCTGAGTCGATCCCAGGGCCATAATGCGGCCGGAAGGATTATGTCGATGATAAATTCCAGTGACACCATCGGGAATCGAACCCGCGACCTTCCAACTTGCAGCGCAGTGTTTCAATCAACTGCGCCACCGCGTGCCCCAGGATGGTATAAAGATGGATCATAAATGTAACCGCACTATTTGTAATTAATGCTTTTGTAATGGAGTAACTATACACGTGGCTACGCAAAACTCTGAGGTTTTGTTGTTAAATTTAACGCGTACAGAATCTTTACGTGACAAGTTCTTCGCAAATATAGGGTAAAAATAACGGCACAGATGGATATTTGGGAGTATAATTGTATGCCGTAGGAAGGCAGGCAGGCAGGCTGTACGCGTTACGTGTGTGACTTGTTTTGTGTGCACCGGTGGAACATGTCCAGGTGAAACACTGGAAAGCTGTAGCGCATGCGTGTAGCAGTAAGGACGGGCAGATGGACAGTATTAGAAGGCGAATCTGCTGACGGGATTTTGACTTACATGGCACACCTTGCGGGCAAAGAAAACACTTTCTGGTGGGCGGACAGACAAGACAGGCTGCAAGATGGTTTGCAGTCCGACAGACAGAACCTTTGACTCACCGCCTGCCTCGGTTGAGTAGGTCATAACGGGTCAGTTCTCTCTCTCTCCCTCCCCCCCCTCTCTCTCTCTCCACTGGGAATTACACGATTTGATTCAGGAGGCGGCAAAGTTGAAACACGCGTAAGTGTTTTATAACTGTTGGAGGGGAAGAATTTTTTATTATGGTTTTGAACGTTTATTGAAGAAACAGGAGCAGGGCGTACATTGTGTGCTTTAGGGCGTTATCCACGTGTCTTCGTGGTCTGAAATGCAAGTGTATGCCCGATGTGACTTGGCAGGCTGCATCGTGGTGAAGGCCGAAGGATGTAGGAAACTGTGTTGCTGTCTTTAAGCTGGTCGGGAAATCGTGTCCAGGAATGGGCGTTCCCTGTACAGCCATATGTGTGGTAGGAATCACACCACGCCTATGATCGTTTATTGCTGTACTCAGGCTGAGGCCATGGAAACAAGTCTTGTGGATGGGGATTTGAAAGTACAGGCTTCGTTGTTTGTTGTGTGTCCGTCCAAACCATCTGTGGCGAGTATCAGCCACCGCCGAGTGCTTGTTACTGTCTGAGGTTTTAACCAGCGTTTTAACCAGTGACCGGACGAGTGGTGGGGAATTATATGCTGTATAGTCCGTGCCTCTCGTCATAGACTTCATGACAACCAACACATGCACATGGTAAATACGTATACAGCGTATACTAACAAACCCGTAAATATGTTTCGACAAACCTTTGTCATCTTCAGGGTGTACGTAGGAAAGGTGCACAGGAACTTCACAACCATTTACATGTTGAAAATGTCACACACAGAAGTTCAAAATATACAGAATTCGTACTAATACTACATAAATTACAATGTTAACATGTTAGGTGGTGAAATGATATACTTAAGTGACATTATTATACAGGGTGTAGTCTCATGTGCCGCACTGTAATGTTATTGTACAGGGTGTAGTGCCATGTGCCGCACTGTACCTTTATTGCACAGGGTGTAGTACCATGTGCCAGACTGTAAGATTATACAGGTTGTAGTCTCATGTGCCGCACTGTAACGTTATTGTACACGGTGTAGTCTCATGTGCCGCACTGTAATGTTATTGTACATGGTATAGTCTCGTGTGCCACACTGTAACTTTATAGGCCAACCGTTGGTTCTAAGCGTGTTCATATGCGACGTGAGTGAGAAAAAGAGAATCGAAAATTGAAAAGAAAGTTGAATTGTTCTGATTTCCGAAGTCATGCTGATCGGCTGCTTTGAGTATCATTCGCTGTTTGCAGTATACTCACCGGTTTGCAGTGCCGGGGGGGGGGGGGGATTGAGTTGTCATTCAAAAGTTTTCGGTCGCCACTTGACAATCAGACGTGTTTGTCCAACATCTGAGTGTTACTGTGTTTGTTTATTCGCTAAATGAATAGCATTGCCATTGAGTGGAAGAAAATATTTGAAAGGGAAATAACGTTTATTGCAAATCCTTTCCAAACTTGGCAGCCCATCGTCCTGGGCGCCTTGTGACATTCGTTAACAGTTTCCTGTATGGTTTTGTATCTCTTCTCGTTTCAGGTAAGTGATGCCTTCCGTCCACACCACGGGAAGAGTGATGCATTCTGCCTTGCATGCACCCGGTACTGCGAAGAGACACGCTGTTTGTAAGTGTGAATTGTGATAGTGTGTGATGTCAATTAGTTAAGTGTGCTTGACGCAACTGAGATTACGCGAAATTTCTGGCTTTTCCTCTTGAATGATGCGTGTTGGAAATAGGATGTCTGCAGTATGTAGTTTGGCACGTGGTGTCCCTTTGAGACGAACTAGTGACATTATGTGCACTGGCGGTTGGGGGGGGGGGCGCTTGGTATGTCCAGGCCAGTGGCGTTGGAAAGGATGTCTGTTGATTAATATTGATGTGTGAGGGATGAGGTGGATACGGTCAGGGCTGTGGCGTCGGTACGCAAAACCTCCGACTCCGACTCCTTCATAAAATCTCAATATGTATTAATAACGGTAAACCTATAAGACATTCCATCACCACCACGTGAATCATCAGGCTACTGTTTAGACTTATAACCTATATTTAAGTATAAGTCTAATGGTTACTGTAGCTATCGGGGCTCTGGAGTTGGAGTATCTAGTTAAGGTTTTAGACTGAGGTCGGAGTTGGAGTCGGTACATTTTTTCCTCGACTCCGACTCCAAATAAAATTCCTACCGACTCCGACTGCGACTGAACAGCCCTGGATGCTGTAGGTCACTGAGATCGCAAGGTCGCCCGAAGTGATCGAGAAATGTAATTTTGAACTTGTATTCGATCAAGAGGTGCACGCGGTGGCGCAGTTGGTTGAGGCACTGCGCTACAAACCGGAAGGTCGCGGGTTCGATTCCCGATGGTGTCACTGGAATTTTTCATTGACATAATCCTTCCGGCCGCACTATGGCCCTGGGGTCGACTCAACCTCTAACAGAAATGAGTACCAGGAATATTTCGTGTGGATAAAGGCGGCCGGTGCGTAGAGATGACAACATTACTGCCTTCATGTGCCGATTGTTTTGAAATCTGGGAGCCTCAACCTCCTGGGGCCCTCAGGACCTGTCCAGGCCTGTAATGGGATTGCATTACCTTAACCTCTTAAAGCCTAGCGGTAACTTTACACACCACCAGGTTTAACATTAAAAAATTCTACGTGGTGCCCACATTGCGTTTTTGTGTTCTGTACGGATCTCAGAACAAACAGCAACTTTCGCCTTATAAAACATTAAGAAATTGGTTTTTATAACCGAAGTGGAGAGTGTTTACAGCGCGGTACGCACTGAGTCCTTATGTAAAACAGATACGCTTCGTCTTTAAAGGGTTAATTTGAACAAGAAGTCTCAGCAATGATTTCAGGCTGATGAGATCTGCGCTGTTGTTGGATATTACGCGGCGCCAAGTGGTAATCCTTTACCGACGTTTCGGGACAACCTATCGGTCCAATCTTCAAGCGTCAAGATGTCCGAGAAGAAAATAGTTGTTTATAGAAAGTGATGCTGGGGATAAGTTAACAGACGGACGGACTGGCAACACAAAGTGGGATCCGTAAGGCGTTGCTGTGCCCTGCGTCTGTAAAGAACGGCAAAATAAACGCATGGTTGGCCTTTCATGGGCGTTATGGCTGCTGAGACTGGTCTTATCCGTTTACGTTAGCTTTGAGTATGCTTCAGATGTCGAGTTACATCCCTGTGTGGCTGTTCTGTGGCGAATGTTGCGGGAGTTGGGTAACATTTTGAAGTACAGAGTACTTTAACCCTTTAAAGACGAAGCGTATCTGTTTTATATAAGGACTCAGTGCGTACCGCGCTGTAAACACTCTCCACCTCGGTTATAAAAACCAATCTCTTAATGTTTTATAAGGCAAAAGTTGCTGTTTGTTCTGAGATCCGTACAAAACACATAAACGCAATGTGGGCACCACGTAGAATTTCTTAATGTTAAACCTGGTGGTGCGTAAAGTTACCGCTAGGCTTTAAAAGGTTAAAGACGAAGCGTATCTGTTTTGTATAAGGACTCAGTGCGTTCCGCGCTGTAAACACTCTCCACTTCGGTTATAAAAACCAGTCTCTTAATGATTTGTAAGGCAAAAGTTGCTGCTTGTTCTGAGATCCGTACAAAACACATAAACGCAATGTGGGCACCACGTAGAATTTTTTAATGTTAAACCTGGTGGTACGTAAAGTTACCGCTAGGCTTTAAAAGGTTAACACTGGAAAACTGCGTTGCCCCCCACCCCCCGCAAGTGTGGTTATGGTTCTTTTTATGGTTTCGAGAATGTACAGTTCTTAATTTTTGTGCGTTTCTTGCAAAATGAAGAACTCCCTTTTTGCCAAATTTTGTGTGTGTGCGTGCGTGTGTGTGCCCGCAGTTGTACATACAGACACTCCTACTGACGCTGTATTCACATACAGGAAGGTTCCACGCAAGTCGGAATTGAGTGTACATATGTTAGGCTGTATATGTATATACAAGAGAGGCCAGTTGAAATCTAGTCTCTAGCACACTCGAACCTGATCGGCCGCTGCATGACGGGCTCGCCGCCTGTGTTATCGCCCAACAGTATTCCTCCGCCACCAGTGTCTCATTGGGCTTTCATTACCTCAAGTACAAGGTCGGCACGCTTATAAAAAACTTACTATTTGAATTTATTTATTTATTTTTTTGCTCTTTTAAAATCTTGTGACTTGGAGACTGGGCTACGTAAAATCACGTCAATAGCATAGTGTCTGTGTAATGTTTGGGGACTTTACTGAACGTTGTGTTGGCAGCTCCGGTTTTCCGTCATATTGATTGCCTTTATCATTTAGAAGATGCTGAGTAAGTCACGTGAAACGGTAACCATTCTTATTTGTATTCGTGTGGGAGGGCTGTCGTGGTTTTTCTTAGTCTCTTCACGCAAATGCCTGCATACTGCCGTACATATTACTGTTGCCTCCTGACACGTTTTGTTCCTTACATTATTCATTGTAGAGTCGAACTCGGTTATAACGTCATGAAAGGGACTGAATATTTTGTGTCGTTATAAACGAGTGTCGTTATAACCGAGGAGTATAATGTTATGGTTTAACAGTGAGCAATTACGTGTTATATACACCGTGCATTTTATCGTAATTGTAACTCAACTAACAAAGACGTAAAGCTATTGGCAAGTGTAAGATGTATTTGCAACCCGTACTTTGAAACCACATATTGTATACGTGGATTTAGAAAGGACTTATAGTTCTCTGATAAATACTCCCTGAAGATGGCAATTGCCGAAACATATATAGGTGTTGTATATACGTCTTATACTTTCCAATAATCGTACGCATTTGTTGGTTGACTTAGAAGTAAGGAATTAATTGGTACAACAGAGCACCTGGCGATGTAGACGAGGTGTCGTTTAAGGCGATGTCGTTATAAGCGGGTTCGACTATATTTCGGTCATCCTGTGCTGTATGCTTTGATGTCCTGGTGGCGTTGTTAAAGAAAAAAGGAAGAGTTGGCGAACTTTTGAGGTTGCAGTCTTTATCTGTCATGTTGCAAGCCTTTCGCAGAAAGCATTCAGCACCCCCCCCAACACACACACACACACACACACACACACACACACACACACACACAGCAAGTTAGATCCAGATCTACATAAATCCCGCATTAAGTCTTAGATCAATCACCGCTGCAGGCTATACTCGGAAAAGAGCTGGCATTATTTCTTTCTTGTTTCACGTTTCTGGGCGTAGGAAATGTGAGCAACGTTTGTTGCAAGTGTCGTGGGTTTAAGGAAGGGGCTTTTAGTAACACGCCTTTCGCTTTATTTTGACGCTCGCCCGTTGCATCCGGTTGGTATCACGTCGTAGTCGCCTCCCTCCCCTTGACTCCTGAGGGCAAATGGCTGCATTTGGTTTAGAGGAGTTGTGTTGACGGCCCGGAATTGGGGCGCGGTATTGAAAGACGGCGCGGATAAGTGTGGGTGGGTGGGTCCCACAAGCGGTCTGGACGCTTTTGGAGAAGCTAAATATTTGTTGACCGTGCCAGGAATCAAACCACGATTCCTCGATTGTCGAGCGTGCAGCGTAATCACAAAGGAATAGTAGACAGAAAATAGAGGAATGAAAGAATCTTAACATACGAATAAATAGAAAAATATAGCGAATAGGAAAGGAATTCATGACAAGACAAAAGGAGTCGCGGGAAGTGGTACAGTGGGAATGAAGAGAAAAGAAATACAAACCGGCAAGCAGAAGAGGAATGATAAAGAACAAATTAAGTATGTAATGAAACGAATTTACCCTTTGTATAATTTGAGGTACCTTTTTCTTGTGGGGGCAACAGCCCTACTCGCGCCTAGACCCCCCCATTGTTGAGGTGTCAATTTAACACACACACACACACACACACACACACACACACACACACATATCACACTCGGCTAGGTTTCTTCTGGACGAGTGATCAGACCGTCCCAGAGACCTCTACCTGACAACACACGACAGGCAAGAGGGACATTCAACCATACCACCTCCAGGATTCAAACCCGCAATCCCAGCAAGGGAGCGATCGCAGATCTACGCCTTAGACCGCGCAGCCACCGGGATTGGAAGTTTGACGTACTATCCGAGCACTTATTAGTAGGAGTTGAGGAAAGCGAAGGAATATCGCAAGGAGGATGGTGGAACCTGGCACCGTTCGAAAATAAGACGCCTTGCTTGGTTGAGAGGAAGTAGATGTGGTGCGTGCCGTGATGTGTAATAGATCAGCCGTGCACACGCAAGCACGTACGTGCCTACACATTTGTGTGGCAAATGGTAACCGTCAGCCGCTAGCAGGCGGTATCCAAAACATTACTTTGGGAACTGCTACACCGTCCGTTTGTGCGGGGATCATATGTCTGCTGTCACCGTGCGTCATGAGGGCTTTCTTCCAAGTGTAATGGTGATGACATTTCACAACACACTGCTAGCGTTATTACCGTGGCGCTGCAGCTGGGCTTTGTCGGTTATTTGTTTAAAAACTAACATTCTAAGAACACGACGTTTCGGCGGCTGGCTGCGTCTTCGGCCAAAAATACAGGAGGGAGAGTGGGGGAATAAACATACGCATTTGGGCCCCTAGGTGAGGTTAATCTTAACCTTTTAAAGCCTAGTGGTAACTTTACGTACCACCAGGTTTAACCCTGTAAAGACGAAGCGTGTCTGTTTTATATAAGGACTCATTGCGGACCGCGCAGTAAACACTCTCCACTTCGGTTATAAAAACCAATCTGTTAATGTTTTATAAGGCAAAAGTTGCTGTTTGTTCTGAGATCCGTACAAAACACATAAACGCAATGTGGGCACCACGTAGAATTTTTTAATGTTAAACCTGGTGGTACGTAAAGTTACCGCTAGGCTTTAAAAGGTTAACATTCAAAAATACTAAATGTTGCTCACATTGCGTTTATGTGTTTTGTATGGATCTCAGAACAAACAGCAACTTTTGGCTTATAAAACATTAAGAGATTGGCTTTCATAACCGAAGTGGAGAGTGTTTACAGCGCGGTACGCACTGAGTCCTTATATAAGACAGAGTACATCCCTTCTTTAAAGGGTTAATCAGTAGGCATAAAATCAATCGAAGCGGATTGGTACAGTCGAACCCGGTTATAACGACCACGATTTATACGGCATCTCGTATATAGCGTCAGATATTCTGTGGTACCAATTAATCCCTCACTGTTAGCCATAACATTATACTCCTCGGTTATAACAACACTCGTTTATAACGACACAAAATATTCAGCCCCATTCATGACGCTATAACCGAGTTCGACTGTATAGTTATGGAAGGAGCGGCACCATTATAAACGGGCGGTAGTTGCTGTATTTGTCAGGCGGTGTAGTTGGCGGTTCGGGCGCAAGAAGGAATTGAGCGGACACTGCGGGAGGTAAACTGTAGATATATATAGGCAGGGGAGTCCAGTTTAAATCTATGCTCCGACACTGGAACCTGATCGGCCGCTACCTGACGGTCAGGCCGAATGTGTTATCGCCCAACAGTATTCTTCTGCTGCGTTCATCTTACTGTGCTTTTATTCCTGCAAGATAAAACATTATTCTTGTTAATTTTTAAAAAATTACATCACTTGATATTGCATATTTCGCTGGAGTGCTTGTACTGTCGTTGCATTGCGGCTGTTGCCAGCCAATGATTAGTTTTGTTTAATGAGTGCAACTGATTTGGACCCCCGTGCCCCATTTTTGAGTTACGTAAATAGAGTCAGTCTCGAAAACATGGCGTATATACGAGTTTTGTGGGGGGGGGGGGGGGTTTCAGGGAAGCCCCTGAAGTGCAGAATATGTACTAACATTTGTCGTGGGTTAGTACTGACTTGCGTCGTTTCTTCCTACAAAAGACAGCATTTTTTATCGCCGTTACGAGATCTGGGGTTGAGTTAGCTGGTAATTGTATGCAGCCCGTGATTACCACCTTGCCCTTCGGGGGGGGGGGGGGGTGTTCGCCAGTTGTCTACGCCACAGCCACTAAACGTCGTTGTATGTGTTTTAGTTTCATGAGACGATCGGGGGAAGTCCATTAGGAGTATCGTAGTAAAATAACGAATTTAACAGCCGTAGTGTGCATGTTTGCTGTGCCGTATCGCGGTTCATTTGCTGTACAAAAAACAGAGGCTGCTTTTCTGTGAATTCGCCGGTCTCCATCGAAGCGAATGAGCTACATAAAGATGCAGTCCGCACTCTGCGGCCACATCTCTGTGTTCACGCTTCAGCTGTGGCATTTAAACCAGAGCTTATAAAAAGCACGCTGGCCGGAGTACCAATATAGTCCGCTGGCTATAAAAATCTTCAAAAAGTGTCCAGAAGTTTATAGGTTTGTGTGGCCGAAGCAATGTTGAAGTGTATTTGTCGTCTTTGTGTTCCCATGTGTAAGGATCCGGGATAGCGTAGGCGGTATAGTGATCACGGTACGGAATGGGTGGTCCGGGGTTCGAATCCCGTCCGGGACAAGAAAGTTTCTATTTTCCGAAATCGTCCAGACTGTCTTTGGGACCCACCAAATCTTCGGTTTAATCGGTACCGGTGTTCTTTTCCGGGGGCAAAATGCGTCGTCGCGAAATTGACCTCCCACATCCGTATGGTGCTGAGGTTTGGAATAAATGGAGCCAAACCTCTCTTCTCTCCTGATATGCCTTCACGGCAAGGACAGCGGAAAGCTGTGTTTACTGAAGGTTTACCACTTGCGTTCTGTGGCCTGTCCATGTTGGATGTCTGCCGTTATCAGTGGGATGTCGGCTGCAATTGGCGATCGTAGGACTGTGACAAGTATTTTGAATCCCAGGCTACGAAATTAATATATAAATGCATATATACTCGTACGTTTTCACGTACGTAGTACATAGTACATACATACATACATACATACATACATACATACATACATACATACATACATAGATACATACATACATACATACATACATACATATACACACATACATACATACATACATACATACATACATACATACATACGTACATACATACGTATGTACGTACGTACGTCCAGTTTTACAAATAAAGTAAGAAACTAAACAGGAATGTCTGTTCCTATTCGCTGTCGTCGTCGTCGTCGTCTTCGTCGTCGTCGTCGTCATCATCATCATAATAATCATAATCATCATCATCCTCATCATCATCATGAACTCCATCCCCTTTCCTTACTTCTCAGCGGTTCAGCTGTTCTCAAAACAGTACCGGTCTCACTGACCAAACACTTCTTATTCACTGTTCTGCCAGCAACTTTCTGACTGTGCGGCATGTGTTGAGTTCTGCTGCTTGCTGCATTAGAATGTATAGAGCAATGCGAAGATTAACCCTTTAAAGAGGAAGCGTATCTGTTTTATGTAAGGACTCAGTGCGTACCGCGCTGTAAACACTCCACTTCGGTTATAAAAACCAATCTCTTAATGTGTTATAGGGCAAAAGTTGCTGTTTGTTCTGAGATCCGTACAAAACACATAAACGCAATGTGGGCGCCACGTAGAATTTTTTAATGTTAAACCTGGTGGTATGTAAAGTTACCGCTAGGCTTTAACAGGTTAAGCAGTTTCAAACTGTCGTGTAATTTGGGTTAATACACGTTGTGGATGATAATAATAATAATGACAATAATAATAATAATAAAAGCATTACTGCAGCATGTGAACAACTAGCACCTACCGAGTATATGCAAAGACATGACGGGTAGCAAAAGTTATACACCAGAAACTGGCAGAAGCAGCTGAACTAACTGAAGACAAATGCCCATACTATAGGTACGAACCAGCAACGTGCTGGAGAACGACAGCTTCAAACTGTACTGGAATCGCAGCATTATTACGGACAAAACAATACGTTCGAACCGACCTGACATAACTTTCATGAACAAGAAAACAAAAAATACCTTCCTAATAGACATAGCTGTTCCAAATACACACAGCCTCGCCAAAACAATAACCAAAAAGCAAAACAAATGCCAAGAACTGGCGAACGAAATGCGTGTCGTGTGGAAGCAGGATGCAGTACAAGTGGTCCCGATAGTAAGTTCAGCTACGGGACTGATTCCAAAGTCACTGTCACAAAGTCTAAAGAGACTTAACCTGCACCCAAACACATATATACAGATGCAAAAGTGGTAATTCTTGGCACATGTTCAATTGTAAGAAATTTCCTAAATTACACATAAGACCACCGAGCCTAATCCTGTTGATGATACATCCCAGGATAGGTGAATATTTCCCAGCTAAAGCTGAGAAGTGAGAAATTGGCATAATAATAATTTTATTATTATTATGCATAAACGAGTTGTTGCCGTCATCGTTTTCTTGTTGTTACTGTATTGTTTTTGTCTTGTGTTTTGTTGTTTTGGGGTTTTGCTTATTGGCTTACGTGCGTGTTATGTGTGCTAGGTTTTGCGTGTTAGTGTTGATTTTATAATTGGCCATTAGACTTCTGAGTGAGCATGTAAATAAATAAATAAACTAATTAATTACTTAATTAAAATTGGCCTATGGTACCCCTGTTCACGGTATGTGACTTCAGAATGATTTTTCATCCAAATTAACCGGACAGACGTGAACCCGGTAACGAACGTTTGGGATTGCGTGAAAGGCAAGCGTCAGATTAACGGTGTGCTGTCCGGTCTTCGGGGACTTAGTTACACTTAGTTAGTTCCCTAATTCCTAATTTAGTACTTCTCGAGCGGTGTGCCGCGCGGCATTGAATAATGGAATGACTGTAAAATTAAATACACATGGGAATGGAACGGACTAAGCCAAGTTAAAGGGTGGGGGTTCGGCGAAGTATTTGCTAAGCTGAGGGGGTGCCGTTACTTAAGGCCTGAAACCACTGAATTTACTTCAGCTTTTAAATTGTATAGTCCTGTTTTTAAGTGTGTAGAACTTCATCTTTGTGTTGCACGTACGATCACTTCATGTTTTATAGAGTAAATTATTTTTTTTAATGATTGTACTCTTAACCTTTTAAAGCCTAGCGGTAACTTTACGTACCACCAGGTTTAACATTAAAAAATTCTACGTGGTGCCCACATTGCGTTTATGTGTTTTGTATGGATCTCAGAACAAACAGCAACTTTTGCCTTATAAAACATTAAGAGACTGGTTTTTATAACCGAAGTGGAGAGTGTTTACAGCGCGGTACGCACTGAGTCCTTATATAAAACAGATACGCTTCGTCTTTAAAAGGTTATATAAACTTTAGAACCACCATCCCGTTGTGTGTCTGTAATCACTTTTTCAATATATACAGAATAAACACTATACGCTCCTTTTTTTATTATCCTGCTACATGTTTCGGCCGCGTACGCTGGCCATCATCAGGTAGAAACTCACAAAATCATAAAAGTATACAGCATGATAATAATAAAGAGGAGCCTGAAGATAGTATTGTGTTTATTCCGGAAAGAGTGGTATAGTGTTTATGCGAGGTAAAGGAATCCCATTACAGGTCTGGACAGGCCCTGAGGTTTCCAGGAGGTTGAGGCTCCCAGATTTCAATACAATCGGCACATGAAGGTGGTAAGGTTGTCAGCCCTACGCACCGGCCCCTTTTACCCCTGAGGAAACATTCCTGTTACTCATTTCTATTAAAGAGACTGAGTCGACCCCTGGACCACAGTGTGACTGAAAGGATTATGACAGTGACACCATCGGGAATGGAAGCCGCGACCTTCTGGCTTGTAGCGCAGTGCCGCAACCAAATGCGTCATCGCGTGCCCCCAGTTATTATGTACTCTTATACGTTTTAGGTCTGTGGGCATTTACTCTGAAAAATACTGTTTTGTGGTGTGTGGCGCCATGTAAGTCCTTTTTCAGAGTTCAAGATGGAGACAGCGGGTCATTCTGAAACGTCGGTGAATTTCTAGCAGACTAAATGGCATGACATGCTAGGAGTATTCTTAAAATATTGTCTGTCTGATGTGTTCTTTTCCAGTAAAACCAACGCGATGCCGATAACGACGTGCCTCAGTATCTCCTCTGGTCGTCATCTTGGTGCTTTATCCCATCAGTGTAGATCGTACAGTTGAGCACGCGTTTTTAAACCTACGACCAACGAGTTATAAATGTCTGATGCCTGTCGTGTGTGTAAGGAGAAGTGTCGTGTTTCCACATACACAGGCATTCATTGCCATCCGAGGTTGCTTTTGTGTTTTGTTGGGCTGTTAATGACCGTGCTGTTGGAACACCTCGTGTTTCTCGCGTTTCCTGTCTCTAATTTGGTTTCTGGCAGTATCTCCAGCGTTCCACGCTCTGGCCACGGAGACCATATTCTGTCATTGTGATCGTGTGGTGCACCGTGAGTTTGATACAGCTGGTATCCTTCCTTGAAAAGAAAAGATGTTTAAGCTTCTCACTTCGTTACGAGACGCACACGTGAAATATTTTTCACAGACGCCGTCACAACTGCCGAACTGCGGGGAGCAGAGCCCCCTTTAAGAAATTAAGAGCGTCAAGGAGTTACCTGTGTTAGGTATATGGTGTTGTTTGTTCCCTAGCCATTTTCACTTGATCCCGGCACTGGTGTCTATCCTAAGCCAGACAGATCCAGTCCACACGGTCTTACCTTATTCTTTAGAGGTCCTTTTTAATATCATCTGTCTGCGTCAACATCTAAATGGTATATGGTAACTGAAAGCCAACAAATGCACACATGTTCGTGAAAACGTATTATGAACGTATTATTACCTGCTACATGTTTCGGCCACTCATGTGACCATCCTGAGGGAGGTGCGTTTCGAAGAATAAATACATTAATAAGTTACAGAAGTTGCGTGAACGAGTGCATATGAAAAATATTAAATTACGTGGTTTAAAATACGTATTACAGTTTAAAATACAGGTAAACGTACATAACAGAAACTACCCCCCCATCCTAGTTCTTGAATATCCATTTTAATATTATCTTCTCATTTACGCCTAGGCCATTTCGAAGTTGTCTCTGTTGGTCACGTTCCCCCACCAAAACTGTATATGCCTCTTCTCTACCACATGCCACATGCCCTCCTGCTCCCCTGACCTCCATTTTATTTTTGTTCGATCACCCGAATATTGTCGTATTTGGTGAGGAGTGTTGTTTTCATCTTTGCTTTAGATTGGATTGTGATCAGCTTCACTCCTTCGGCCACTTAACCCGAGTTGAAACGAAGCTGGATTATATTGTTAAAGGATGAACGTGCACCCCAGAAATTACTTGCGCGCAGTTGCTGTGAGCATTGGGGGGGGGGGGGGGGTTAATGTGAGATACTGTTCACTTGGAAGGACGGCAAAGTCTCGGTAATTGACCTCGCGTTGAACCCGGGTCCCCCTCCTTCGAAGGCAACAGTCCAGAGAAGCTGTGCAGACGCTGGTTTGTGTGTTACGTGAGAACGCGTTTGGTTGGAACATACGGCATGGCGGATATGGGTACGTGCGTTTACGTGGCTTAAATTCTAGCCCCAGTTATGATCGACAGCTTTTGCTGTTTGATATTTTGCAAGCAGGATTCTGGCCGAAGTCAGGCGCGCCTGCTGTTAAAAGTCCTGTTCGACCCTGTAGCATACAAATGGGCCGGACAGTTGCGCTGTCTAGGAAACTTACTGCGATGGAAACACACTAACATTTTTTGGACAATGAGAGTGTATACAGGAAGAGAAGAAACAATATTGTTTGGGTAAAGTTTATTTTCCGTATTTTTCGTTAGTTTTATAACAATCGATTCGTGTCTGCAGCTAATGATTGCGGACGAACTTGAGATATGCAGAATGGCAAAGAATGTAATCGGAGAAAAGAGGTGTAATTTCGGCGACGCAGGTAATGCATATTTCTTTCTACCCGGCCACTGTATCAGCGATTGATGAATTTAATGCCTGGCGGCGTTATGTGTCCCATAGTTGTGCTCTGACCCCACCTCCGGATTTCACTCATTGACCAAGAAGTATGTTTTCGTTTCTGGTAAATTAGATCGAGTTGCCATGTTATGGTTAGATTTACGTACCGTTAAGTGAATCGGCAATGATGTCTCATGTTAGAAGGCAGTCTTCTTGGAAGTGACGCCGTGTAGTTTGATAGGTACTTCTATTATATGTGATTTCAGGCTTCCGCCGCGATGTCGATGCGATCTGCGCTCTTCTGCGATATTACGCAGCGTCGAATGCTAATTTTTACTGACGTTTCGGGACAACGTATCGGTCCCATCTTCAAGGGCGAAGAAGTCTTCTTAACCCTTGAAGATGGGACCGATTGGTTGTCCCGAAACGTCGGTAAGAGTCTACCGTTCGGCGCTGTGTAATACCCCCAGAAGTGCGCGGATCGCAGGTATTTACATTGTTGCAGGACGCTTCTGCTTGCGTCTTTTATTTTGGCAGGTGCTTACTGCAGGGACGCGCATACTGCAGGGACGCGCATACACACGTACTTGTATACCAGACTACGCGGCCTGACGCGTATGTGTCCTGCGTCAGTACTCCGTTTCTTATAAAACCTTTCTCTGTAATACGCATGGTTCAGTTCCATAGAACGCAGTATTTCAATTGACGTATTTTGTTGCTGTCTGAATGAAGCATGTAATCAGGGGGCTCAGACATTTTCCAGCCACGCCCTACGTATTCGCATTGTCCAATAACACTTAACCTTTTAAAGCCTAGCGGTAACTTTACGTACCACCAGGTTTAACATTAAAAAATTCTACGTGGTGCCCACATTACGTTTATGTGTTTTGTACGGATCTCAGAACAAACAGCAACTTTTGCCTTATAACACATTAAGAGACTGGTTTTTATAACCGAAGTGGAGAGTGTTTACAGCGCGGTACGTACTGTGTCCTTATATAAAACAGATACGCTTAGTCTTTATAGGGTTAAACAGTACTTCCACATGCTCTTGTAGGGACGCCCGAGTTATTTAAACTACAGATACTGACTGTAGAGTTTGCAGTTGGCCTTGACAGTGGTTGCATTGGGCAAAGGCGACCGTCCTTTTTTTTTTTGACAAGTAACCGACGTATTAGTTTTAAGGATGTGTTAATCTGAAGTGCGGTCGTGTTTTGTGCGTGAGACAATGCAGTTATATTTCTGTAGTGTTCTGTGTGATAGAAGCAGTGCATAAATTTGATTTTTGGTTTGTTATAAACGAAAAGAAAAACTGCACAATGCGGTGATACAGACTCATGTTTTGACGGGATCTAGACCTATATGATCCCCCCCCCCCCCCCACAGTTGTCGCCACTGTTATTGGACTCTACCCACGCTGCGGAGGTCAGCTGCATTCTCTTCAATAACGTTAGAGCAGTTCTGTCAGCTGATTTGTGCCGGTTCGCGAATTCGGTTTATGTATGGTATTCAAGTATTGGTCTTCTGGTGGTGTCACCCTGTGGTCTTGTCGGTAGATTCCGACGTTTCGATGGAGAATACTGTTTCTGTGTTCAGGGTCGAATGTGATGGCTGGTGTAGGCATGTTGCTAGGAAGAGCCCTGTTATATCTCCTGCCATCTGTCGTGCACTCCCTTTGCTACTTGTCTGTATACGTCCGTATCCAGGCACCTTACTCTGAGACGTTGGTCACATATGGGACTGTTACATCTGGCATAGCCCGGAATAACCGGAAAGTCTGCGTCTGCTTTTAGTTTATTTGACGATGCTGCAAGTTACAGAGGCTACAGAGCCGTACGTTGGGGTAGAAGTGAATAATTAATTGGAAAGTGATGTTGACGTCAGACGTCGTGGAGGCATTTAAGGTAGTTTTCCGGCGTATTCGCTGGGAAGAACTGAGAATGTTCGATGTACTTGTCGAGATTCGAACTGGGCAGCCGTTAAATAAAGGCACTGTTTTACCAGTTTAGTCAACTTTCTGGATAAAATCAATGCATAGTTGAGCGTGTCTTGCATAAATGATTTTACATGTGCAGTAATGAGCTGCCACGTGTGTTTGTTAGTGCATACTTTTGCATTGTGACTTATATGGCGTCCTTAAGTCTGATACTACAGGAGCGCCATCTGTTTGTGTGCTTTAAGTACCATACTTATGGCAGAGTGGTGAAATGTTGAGCATGTAGCATGCGTGGGTAAGACGAGAAGACACATACAGCATCTTAGCGGGAAAATCTGCGGAAAAGCGTCGGATGGGAAACATACACTATTTTGGAAATGTCACATGACGGGATGTTATGCTTTGTCTCCTGATGAGTAGTTACCGACGTTTCGGAGTGTAGTGCATCCACGTTGAGGATCAAGTAGTCCACTGTTCACATTTTCGTTATTCTGGATTGTTACGCTGTGTAAATTAGTAGTTACCGAGGTTTCGGGATAACTTATTGGTCCGATCTTCAAGGGTCAAGGATTCCAAGAAGTAGTCGTCTGTTGCAGTGATAGTGTTTGAGTGGCCACTTTGCAGGTACAGGATGTGCCTGCATTGGTTTCTTTCTTCAAGCGAGCCTTTCCTGTTCAGGGGTAGACGTATTGAAATTGATATGTTGACAGGTGGGCTTCCCGACCAAGTGTCGCATGGCCACATACATGTTACGTGTATTTTGCGTCCGTGTGTGCAGCTGTTTCAGCGTAACTCCACGTCCACCAGCGGAGAAGTCAATTTTTGGGGTTGGCAACATATTTCCGTTCATTAGCCATTGGGCCGTCGGCTGGTGATTAACATAATCGCGTAACGAACACGGTGCTGTTCACTGAACCCATTTTCTGCTTCGTGAACGCTTTTCTCTGTGGGCTCTTTTCCACTCATTGAACCCTGTTAATTCACTGGTCCCTTGCACTTTACTTCAACACTGTAATCGCGTTGTAACCCAACTAATTTTTCCTTGCAGTAATTTTCGATTTTTTTTCCTGCTTTTGTTTTTGTAACAGTGAAATGCTTAAAAATAATTGGGTTTTTTCCGGGTGTACAGTTTCCTGTATTCCAGATTTAACTCGTATAACTTATCGTGGCCGTTAGAATGCTTTCAGAGTAGCTCTTTGTGACGATACAAGTTGCACTGTGTTGACTGTTGCCGACGAGTTGTTACCGACGTTTCGAAAGATCGTGTTTGTGATGAGGGTCACACACTCGTAAAAGGGGTTACAGATTCATAGTTCGTTGTGATTTGATGTTTATTTTTCTAGAATGAAACAGTGTTGTAAAGGTTACTACAAGCTGATACCTGTGGACCTTCATTGCTTGTACTTCTCAAGGAACATTATTAGGGCGAACAAATCAAGGCGTATGTGATGGGCAGGACATGTAGCTCGTGTGGTTGGATAAGAAAAGTAAATATTAAGAGTTGTGGTCGGGAAACCATAAGGAAGGAGTCCACATGGGACGCGTGGCTGTAGACGGGAGGGTAAAAGTTAAGTGGGGTTTAAATAAATGCGATGATGTGAAGTGGACTGATCTGGCCCAGGCTGGGGACACGTGTCGGGCTGCGGTGAACACGGTAGTGCACCTTCGGTTTCCATCAAATGTAGGGAATTTCTTGACCGGCTGACGAATTGTTAGCTTATCAAAGATTGTGTTCGGTGGATGGATGGATGGATGGATGGGCGTGTGGATGTATAGATAGATAGATAGATAGATAGATAGATAGATAGATAGATATAGATAGATAGATAGATAGATGGATAGATAGATAGATAGATAGATAGGATAGATAGAGATGGGTGGATGGGGGGATGGATGGTTAGGTAGGTAGGTAGATATCTTTTGTGTATATTGTGTAATATAATGGATGTACGCGTGGAAGTGCCTGTATTTAACCGTTTAAAGCCTAGCGGTAACTTTACGTACGACCAGGTTTAACGTTAAAAAATTCTACGTGGTGCCCACATTGCGTTTATGTGTTTTGTACGGATCTCAGAACAAACAGCAACTTTTGCCTTATAAAACATTAAGAGATTGGTTTTTATAACCGAAGTGTCAAGTGTTTACAGCGCGATACGCACTGAGTTCTTATATAAAACAGATACGCTTCGTCTTTAAAGGGTTAATTAAGCGCCACGCCTGAAGGTGGCCTTGTTGCTGGTGGAGAATATTTGTAGTTGCTTATGTTCCTAATTTCAACGCTGTGTCGAGGTGACTGGCCACCTTATCCACCGATACTCGTTGAATTAACGGTGGTTCGGAGCTTGTCTGGGCCAGGTGGCGTGGTGGTGAAGAGAGATGTCCCGTCCGGTGCCTCTATTGTCATCTTCCGTGCCTCTGTATGTGTGTGCGTGCGTGCGTGCGTGCTTGTGTGTAAGAGAATGAAGTTTTGCGGACCGCCGCAGATTAGGTCCCGAACAGATGCATTGGAAAGGCAGCCTGTCGTCAGTGTCACGGGGCTGGGAGTAAAATGTGACTGTAAATTTAAGTTGTTCCTGACCATAATTAACCCTTTAAAGACGAAGCGCATCTGTTTTATATAAGGACTCAGTGCGTACTGCGCTGTAAACACTCTCCACTTCGGTTATAAAAACCAATCTCTTAATGTTTTATAAGGCAAAAGTTGCTGTTTGTTCTGAGATCCGTACAAAACACATAAACGCAATGTGGGCACCACGTAGAATTTTTTAATGTTAAACCTGGCGGTACGTAAAGTTACCGCTAGGCTTTAAAAGGTTAATTAAGAAAAACACCACGAGCGCGTATCGGGGAGTGCAAGTATAGTCTGTTCCAATTGTTGTGTAATTTGCATCGTTTTAGCATGGAGTGGTTAGCCTCACGCCAGGACCGCTTTACTGTCGGTGAAATTGCACCAGGTAGCCATCGGACGGTGGCTGGTTGGGCCCCATATGCGTTGTGGACGTTCTGGAGGAAACACAACTTTCTTTTCCGTCCGTTTCGAGCCCGCGATTCTCAAATCGGATGGCCGATAGCTTTCTCAGTGCAAGTTACAGCGTCACTCTGCTGCCGAGCGAGCATTAAAAACGTCAAGAGACGTGGACGCCCCTGCTTCCTAGATTACGCGTGGAGACAGTGCGAGCCGTAATTATCTCGACAGCGAGAGCTCTGGATCTCCTTACTGGACATAATTACACTTGTCCCCCTGTTAATAAGACGTGCGTGATAATGCGTTATTTGCTTAAATTGGCGCAGTGATGTTGATGACTGTGATGATATGTTCAGCTTCCTGTGACGGAATTAACCCCTTAAAGACGAAGCGTATCTGTTTTATATAAGGACTCAGTGCGTACCGCGCTGTAAACACTCCCCACTTCGGTTATAAAACCCCTTTAAAGACGAAGCGTATCTCTTTTATATAAGGACTCAGTGCGTACCGCGCTGTAAACACTCTCCACTTCGGTGATAAAACCCCTTTAAAGACGAAGCGTATCTGTTTTATATAAGGACTCAGTGCGTACCGCGCTGTAAACACTCTCCACTTCGGTTATAAAAACCAGTCTCTTAATGTTTTATAAGGCAGAAGTTGCTGTTCGTTCTGAGATCCGTACAAAACACATAAACGCAATGTGGGCACCACGTAGAATTTTTGAATGTTAAACCTCGTGGTACGTAAAGTTACCGCTAGGCTTTAAAGGGTTAAAATCCACTCGTATTCCTCGCACTTGATGTAGTTTGCTGAAGTAGTTGGATAAAGGGCTCGGTTGACCCTGAGGTCAGCGTGGACGTGTTGCGAAAAGGACGGGATTATTACCGTGCGTGGGAATCGAACCATATTAGTTTAGCCTTGTCCTTAATCCATAATGTAGTAGAAGAATTAACTTGGAATTGCTAGTAATATTTTTTATGGTTTTGGGTGCACGGAATGTGGTTTTTAATTGTCGTTATAAATACTTATTTGTGTTAGAAGCTTGTTTGTAGGGGAGCCCGTTTGGCACACCTTTTGTCCCTGACTGACTGCTATATGTGCCATCTTGCGTTAGCATTTAGAAATAATAAATGCTGCCCAAGTAGTGTATGTATGTATGCTGTACGTACGGATGACAATAAACCAGTTACAGATGAACTCGGTTGTAACGTCTTGAAAGAAACTGAATATTTTGTGTCGTTATAAACGAGTGGTATTATAACCGAGGAGTATAATGTTGTGGTTAACGGTGAGAAATTAATTTGTACCGCAGAATGTCTGACGTTATAGGTGAGGTGTCGTATAAGCCGATGTCGTTATAACCGGTTTCGACTATATTTCGCCCAAACAATATTAACCCTTTAAAGACGAAGCGTATTTGTTTTATATAAGGACTCAGTGCGTACCGCGCTGTAAACACTCTCCACTTCGGTTATAAAAACCAGTCTCTTAATGTTTTATAAGGCAAAAGTTGCTGTTTGTTCTGAGATCCAAAGAAAACACATAAACGCAATGTGGGCACCACGTAGAATTTTTTAATGTTAAACCTGGTGGTACGTAAAGTTACTGCTAGGCTTTAAAAGTTTATAAGTGATCGGTTTTCATAATGGACAGTACTGTGTTTCGTGTGAGGGATTAAATATCTTTTAAGAGAGTTTAGGATCTCAAAGCGTTAAATAACGCAGGTTTGTGTTCTTTGTGCATAAAGTAGCTTGTTGATTACATATTTATTTTATGTAAAATTTCTGGGCTGTGTGCGTTATTGGATTTTAGCCTTTATATAGCAAGTTTTTGAGCTCATTGTTTTGCTGTCTAAAGCATTTTGTGAGACTCAAGTAACTCTTCATCTTAACGTTGTAATATTTAGATAATCTTGTGTACTCTGTTACACCTTTGATGTTCCATTTGTTGCCGCAAGGCACCCACCGCACCGCCGTGTTATAGGAATCTAATACAGCACAGTAAACAGCGTGTGACGACCGGAAGCGTCTTCAGGCCCTTCAGTTACAGATGGAATCTACTTCAGTTTAGTTCTTACAGGATAATTGGATTTGGTGTACTGGAACTGATTTGTTTTTCATAAAGAGAAGTCTAATGATGATGGGGAAGCACTCTTGTGTGCGAGATTTCCCAGTGTCGTTTGTACAGTTTATTGAGTTGCTTGTTATGAGCCATAGAGGATCGATCGTCGTTATCAACTGATGCCACTAATTCCGCATACGCATATGTACATGTATCCCATAATTCAAAGATGAACAAATGCTGGGCGACGAAATTTTTTATGGTGATGTGTAATATGTGTGTGTCTGCAGCGTGGAATTTTCTTCATGTCACCCTTATGGCGTGTAGCATTTTGACGTGGATTCTGGATTTTTGGAAAATTTGCATACCCCTCTTCTGATCGGATTTTAATACGGGGTGCTGTTTGATCTCTCGGTTTCCCACTGCTGTCAGCAGAAAACCCACCTTCAACAGAGCGGTGACCCCCGTACGCCAGTAGCCTGATAAACTAGATGTATTTTCAAATGCTGTGACGTAGTCATGTGCTTCCTTATAGAGTTGAACCCGGTTATAACGACATCGGTTTATGCGACACCTCGTCTATAACGTCAGGTATTCTGTGGTACCGGTTAAGTCCTCAATGTTAGCCATAACATTATACTCCTCGGTTATAACAACACTCGTTTATAACGACACAAAATATTCGGTCCCTTTCATGACGTTGTGACCGAGTTCGACTGTATTTTCTGTATCTTTTAGATGATACGTTTGTTACCTAGAATTCTCTAAGTCACCTGAATTGAAAGAATTCCTATTTGGCCAGTTCATTAAATCGTTCATATGCGTCCTTAAAAAAAAACTGGTCGAAATTGCGAATTGTACACTTCCGTGAACATTGTGAATTGTGTAAAAGGTGGGAAATGCGCCTCAATATGGAGTTAGCGTGTTTTTGCATAATGTTTGTACCTATCTATCAAATAAGTCTTAAGCTCATTCAGTAACTCAGTGTGGTCCATCGCCAGATTTTTATGCCGAATTGTGTCAGCCATTAGTTCACCAATTTGACGCAATCGGGCCCCACGTTTAAGGGGGATTCGCGTATTAGTAAGTTTTAAAAATAGTAAAAATTGACCGTTTTATTTTTTCCTCCTAACGTTATTATACCAAAACGTTAGTCCTTTTTTGCTCTGCGCAATTACTTTTAGGGGCCCGCGTTTGCTAAGGCCGGCGCAGATTACTTGAGCATACTTTGCAAATGTCCGGCAAATCCTCACATCTACGTCACAACTGATGGTCGCGCAAGCCTGCAGAATGTTGCTTCCCCTGCCTAGCCTCTGCATCTACCTTTCCACCGGGTGTCTCACCAGGTAGATGTTGATTACGTAACAGATGTGCTCTGCTGCACAACGCCTGAGTGTTGCGTTTAGACTACCTGCGGTACGCCCTCGTCGGAGAAGTTGCCGCTCTATCACGGCGTAACGCCACTGCGATTTCCTGTGCTGTTGCAACGTTGCGACGTGGCGTCAGCAGAGCAGATAACGCGGTCTGTGAGCCAAGAACAGGTCCTTGAATGTAACCTGGAAACAGTTACGGTGCACCGAGACGGGAATAGAGTGGATGCAGACAATTGTCGGTTGGCAGGTACTGGCCCCAGAAAGCTTACCTTTTAGTTGAACAGTTGACGGAGTTAACTTCGTAGTGTTATTGTAACCACCGAGTTTCTTTTCTTCGCTGTGTTTATTTAACGGTGCTGCATATTTGTATATGCCGTATGCACAAGAGAATTATACGTAACGTGTAGTATGTGAAGTGCTTAGACAAACATCACACCGCGAAGAAATGGTGAAGAGTCTAGCGCGCTCACAGTTTTATAGTAACCCTTTAAAGACGAAGCATATGTTTTATATAAGGACTCGGTGCGTACCGCGCTGTAAACACTCCACTTCGGTTATAAAAACCAGTCTCTTAATGTTTTATAAGGCAAAAGTTGCTGTTTGTTCTGAAATCCGTACAAAACACATAAACGCAATGTGGGCACCACGTGGAAGTTTTTAATCTTAAACCTGGTGGTGTGTAAAGTTACCGCTAGGCTTTAAACGGTTAAATAAATAATAATAAAAATTGTCTTAGGAGTGGGAGGGGTTGCTTCAGGCTCCGTTTGCTGTTACTCCCGTGAGAGAGTCCTCGTACCTATTGGTAGGAGGCCGCGCCCTCTCTCCAGCCGATAAGATCGTGTTGGAGATGATATAAATGTTACACATGCCTGGAATCGTACTACGGTTCTTTGGGTGGCCTAGGCATTGTAATGACTTAGCTACCGCGGCTCCTGTCGAAGTTTAAGGAAAAAGGTAAAGGTAAATTTCACCCTAGAACAGGCCATGATGTCTCAGAGGGGTAGTAGAGGTACAGCGCTACTCTTTCTTTAACCCTGGTGTTAGATATGGGTGGTTGCTTAACGCCACGCTCCGGCCACTTTATTTCCGGGAAGGAGATCCGGTAGGGATTGTACAAGAGACTGGGTGGGCCACAGGGTGGGGATAATATCCCCCGCCACCGGGATTCGATCCCCGGACCGTCTAGCCCGCAGTGAGTCGCTATGCCGACTGAGCTGTCTAGCGGCCGTCGAAGTTCAGAGGTTATCTTGAATTGTAGGTTTTGGAAGTTAGCGACCGTGGCCTGTTTCACTGTGTTACTGTATTTGTAGCGTGTGGTTTTGTGAAGTGTGGTAACGTGTAGTCTGTTATGTGGATATACGCGTGTATCCGCGTGGAACTGGAGGCAGTAGGTTTCTCCAAAAATCTCTGTAAATTCGTCCCAGGCTACGTGGTATTACACAGGATACTAAATTATGCATTTTTCTGTCGCGTAGGCCTCAAATTTCAGCCATGTATTAGTGATGGATAATTGGGAGGATTAGATTAAGTAAGGTGTGCTGTGTTTGTGCACCCCTGCTACATTATGACTGTGTGGTCCCCACAGAGGGGCAGCTGCCGGAGGGTTCTGTATTGTGGTTGTGAGGGAGGTTGGTGTAATTACCTTCTAACAGAGGGCTAACAGAGGGATTATAAGCATGGAAGAAAAAAAAATAAATAAGATAAGGGAGTGCAGTCTCGTCTGTATTCATGTGGCCGTCGCGTCGTGTGAACTGCACCAAAAAAGATGGTCAATATGCATGCGGTCTTCCCACCTTCTGTGTGTATGCGCGCGCGCGAAAGCATGGAGTGTTGGCTAAGTAATATATACTTGTGTATATGGGCCATAAGGTGTTTCAAATATGAGAGTCCACTTATTTATGCATATCTTTCAGATTACGTCATTCGTGCAGTGTATGTGACGTCATTTTAGCATGGCATTAAAATCACCTGTTAGCTGTACGCTGGAAGATAATTCTCGGTCAAGCATACTCGTACACTGCTTCGGTGTTTCGGGCTTTCGTAGGATTAACCCTTTAAAGACGAAGCGTATCTGTTTTATATAAGGACTCAGTGCGTACCGCGCTGTAAACACTCTCCACTTCGGTTATAAAAACCAGTCTCTTAATGTTTTATAAGGCAAAAGTTGCTGTTTGTTCTGAGATCCGTACAAAACACATAAACGCAATGTGGGCACCACGTAGAATTTTTTAATGTTAAACCTGGTGGTACGTAAAGTTACCACTAGGCTTTAAAAGGTTAAAGCCCACTTTCGGAACTCTCTTAGCTGCGTCTCGCCGAACGTTCTCATTTCTAGCCAGGATAATTCACTCCATAGACCAGAATCGCGTGTGGGGATTGTACAGTTGCTCCTGTAGTTGAGTTCCTGGCATTTGTTGCACCCGGAAGGTTCACTGCGGTGGTCAGGACAGCCCACCACTAGTCCCTGTCGTGAGCCAGCTGAATACAGCCCACGCCGTCACATTCTGTTCAAGATTCATTTTAATATTGTCCTCCCATCTGCGCTTGGGTCTTTCAATTTATCTTCCCACCAAAAGCTTATATACATTTCTCTGCCATGCGTGCCGCATACTCATCTCCCTCATCATCCTTGGTTTGATTATCCAGGTATAGACTTAAATGTTGACAGTGATTGGCTGATTTTTGTGAAACGGATATCATACCAGCGGAGAAATTTTGGTAACTTGTTCTAAAGTTATGTTAACAAAAGGTGGCAGTCTTAAGAAATTGACCGTGGGATCTGCAGTGGCATTTTTGTATTTTTTGGACGAGTTATATTACACGAGCTGAGCAGGTATCGTGCCGTGTTATGAAATGTGTAGTTTTTTTAATCCTTAAAATTTTATCCCGTCATAGTGTTGCCCGTTGTGGTTGAGCGAGTGATGGAATGTTACAAATTTAGTCGTAATACCTTAGGTGGAAGTTTTTTTGGGGGGGGGGGGGGGGGGGGGGGGGGGGGGGGGGAGCCTGACGAAGTGGCATAACGCGCCGTAGCAATTCTGACGGACAGGATCTTGCTGTTGGCGACGGCGACGTCTTACAAAAATTCTTGACGGGAAATTCATAACCTGTACAGTAGGCGCAGCGTCAGCCAAATAGCCCGGGAATAAGTCATGTGTTAAGAAAAAAGGGGTGTGTAAAAATTTGGAGAACATCAGATGAATTTCCTCAGTCCACGTGCGTGTGTGTGCGTAAAGACAAGAGCATTTGTGTGATGGTGTAAGTAGGTAGTAACTGCGAGAAACCGATAATGTGAAGCATATTGAAAGATGATGATGGCAGTGGGGAGATTACATGGAGAGGACAGAGGATACACGAATTCCCAAAAAGAAGCTTTATTTTGTACCCGAAATGGACGAGAAATTGGAAGACCAAAGAGAAGATGGCCCGAAAAGTATTGTTTTAATTCTCGTAACCCGACGAAACGGTTTTACCTTTCGTCAGTGCGTAGTCTGAGAGCCCGCAGCACCTGCCACTGCTGTCACTAAGCCATAAAAATCAAGTGAAGTGTTCAATACCACACTTGTGTTAATCTTGCAACAATGTCGCGTTGCGTGTGCGGTGTTGCCAAATATAACCGTGATCTCATGTAGGCACGTGACACTGGTGTATCATCGATGACAGGCCCGGATATGACACCTGCGTCGTATTTAGTCCGGAACTTGGATAGCTCAGTCAGCGTAGTGACAAGGCGATGAGCTGGACGACCGATATATCGGGGTTCGATTAGTGGTAAGTGTAAAGTATTTCTCCACCATAGCCTCCAGACTGGGCCTGTGTGACCCACCGAGCTTTCTGTGTTGTGGGTGTTGGTCTGTCGCTTCCCAGGCGTAAAGTGGGCTGGGCGTTGGATGAAGTGCGTGAGGTTCTGTTCCCTCACATATCTTCATGGCTTGGTGCTTAACCTTTCAATACCGGCCTCGGTGCAGTGTACCGACCTTTAGTTCTTTATATGCCGCTGGTCTCGGTGCAGCGTACTGTCGTGAATTCATTTAAAAGTACCAAAAGTAAAAAAATCCCACCGTCCTCAGCAGTAGTTGGAATTAACCCTTTAAAGACGAAGCGTATCTGTTCTATATAAGGACTCAGTGCGTACCGCGCTGTAAACACTCTCCACTTCGGGTATAAAAACCAATCTCTTAATGTTTTATAAGGCAAAAGTTGCTGTTTGTTCTGAGATCCGCACAAAACACACAAACGCAACGTGGGCACCACGTAGAATTTTTTAATGTTAAAGCTGGTGGTATGTAAAGTTACCGCTAGGCTTTAAAAGGTTAAGACTCATGGCCGTTGAAGGTCTAACGAAGCATGGAATCCATTGTGCCTATACACTCTTACCGTTTTTCTGCTAGGACCCGGATTTTTTTTTCGCTTAATACAGCTTCTTGGTTTTGTATGTGTACGCGAATAATGATGCCAGTAAATGAATAAGCATTGTTTTCCATTTTTCCACCTAGCAGAAGTGATGTTCAAACGTACATTGCGTTTGTTTTATCGCTGTCGATATCGGGGAGCCGCGGTGGCGCAGTTGGTTTGAGGCACTGCGCTACAAACCGGCAGGTGGCGGGTTCGATTCCCGATGGTGCCACAGGATTTTTTTCATTGGCATAATCATCTCGGTCGCACTATGGCCCCGGGGTCGACTCAGCCTTTAACAGAAATGAGTACCAGGAATATTTCGTGGGGGGTAAACGCGGCCGGTGCGTAGGCCTGACAATCTACCACCTTCGTGTGCCGATTGTCTGGAAATCTGGGAGCCTCAACCTCCTGTTACCCTCTGTGCCTGTCCAGGCCTGTAATGGGACTGTTTTTTTATCGCTGTCCCGATCGCCTGAGTTGTCACGGAATGTCCCAGCGGATGTAGTAGGATTTCTATCCGACAAAAGCGGAGGACCCTGCACGTCAGATTTCAAACATTAGAACGGGTTTGGTGAGCAAATTCAGGGTTTTCACTCTGTAAAAGTGTAAGGTTTTGCCTGTGCAGGCCATGAAGGCATGCACGTGGAGCTGAGACAAGGTTTTCTCTTTCTTAACTTGGCTGTGGTCCTACCGTGAGGTTACCACTACCGCGTCCCAGGATGTCCTTATTCTTACCCCTTATAGTCCAGTTTCATTTAGGAATTCAAAGTCAATGATGAAGTAAAATGCCTTATGGCATCCGAAACTTCATAACCGCCAACTGTACTGAGGAGTAACGTGGTTATTCACAGTCTCTTGCACAAAATACTGGGAAGCAGGGTTTACTTAAAATTAGGCAAAAACCGTTTTCTTACACGTTCTTTGCCCTTCATTGTTTGTTAATCATCCTGTGGATGGTCGCTGTTGTCTGAGGTGCTGACAGCGGAGTTAAATTAGCCATAAATATTAATAAATAGTCCAACATATAACCACTGTGCATGATTTGGTGTTTTAAGATAGGCCTTCCTACAAACAGTGGGCGGCGATGATATGAATAATGTACAGGCGAAAGGTGATTTAATTATGTGCTAAGTCCTGCCTACTGGTTCTAGCGTCGGCAGCAGCCTTGTACGGAGATTCAGGATGTTTGGTGGTTCTTGTCTGGGGTTTCTCAGCCCACTGGCAGCAGCGAACCATTGTGATAGTTATTTGATTGCGGGTTTTAAGGACAGTGTATTTCTTCACCATTTTAAGCTAAATAAAAATGTAAAAATTATGTTTTTTGTGCACTCTGTGAAGGCGTGTGGGAGAGCAGAAGTGTACGTACACTCGTTTGTAACATACGTGTTAGATAAAGTTGTGGTCAGCTTTATGCCCCGGCCGCTTTACCCCCTGGAAAAGTTACCGGTTTCCATTGTATAAGAGGCTGGATGGAACCCAGAGGCCGTTGGACGGTTTGAAAAAGAGATGTCTGCACATCAAACCGCGGTTCTCGGTTATCAACCCCGTAGCGTTGGCACTGTATCGACTATACTGTCGCTCCTGGGGGCTAGCTAACAAAGTAACTCCATGGAGCAGAGGCCTTCTTGAGAAGCTAACAGTTTCTCAGCTAGTCAAAAAATTCCCCCGCATTTTATGGAACCCGGAGGTTTATTACCGCATTCACAAGACCCCGCCACCCGTCCCTATCCTGAGCAGGCTCAATCCAGTCCATGCCCCATCCCACTTCTTGATCAATTTTAATATTATCCTCCCATCTACGCCTGGGTCTCCTAAGTGGTCGCCTTCCCTCGCTCCTAGGGGCTAGAAAGTAGTAATGAATTGTTCGGTAATTAAAAGGGGGAGACACCGAACGCACGCAACTCTCCGCAAGTACCTGTGTAGCAGCTTAGAAAGCAAGACCGCCCAAATTCCTGGGTGTGCTCTTAATTTAAATATTTTTACTCGCCACCGTTTTCCTGTAACTTTTTTTAGCCAATCGGCTGTCTTATTTATGGAACTCGTTTTAATTCCAGCAGCCGGTATGGCTCACTGAAAGCGTCTAGATGTGTGCTGAATGACCCAGGTTTGTTACTGTACAGGGGCAGTGACTGCCTGAATGTTCGTAACATGGATGTGTGCATTTGGAGAGAGCGCTGGGTTGGCTGTACTGCAATGACTCGGACGTTCCCTCGACGGCTGGTGCACGTTGCCTTTCTGCACGACTAGCTGGCTCCTTTGCCGTTCATTTTGCCGGGTTTCCCGGAGAAATAGTGGTTGAAATGTGGTGCTGAACATGCACGAGTGTCCGAAAGATGGTTTCCTGGCGTGTGACACGTTTAGTTGGGGCGACAGCTACAGACAATTCGACATAATTATTTGCCTGCATCTTCAGGATGAGAGTAGGACAGTTTACTTTTCGACTCTGAAGATGATGGCTGTACATCAGCGCTACGCAACCTTTACATGTGAGATTGTAATGAATTGTTGAAGCCCAGGGGTCACTGTATGTACCATTAGGTTTAACATTCACAAATTCTACGTTCTGCCCACACAGTGTGTTTATATGTTTTGTGTGGATCTCAGAACAAACAGCGATTATTTCCCTATACTGCATTAACTGACTGGCTTTTATAACCGAGACAGTGTGTTTACTGCGCGGTACGGACTGTAGCCCTTTAAAGCCCAGTGGTTACTTTATGTACCGCCAGGTTTAACATTCACAAATTCTACGTTCTGCCCACACAGTGTACTTATGTGTTTTGTGTGGATCTCAGAACAAACAGCGATTATTTCCCTATACTGCATTAACTGACTGGCTTTTATAACCGAGACAGTGTGTTTACTGCGCGGTACGGACTGTAGCCCTTTAAATCCCAGTGGTTACTTTATGTACCACCAGGTTTAACATTCAACAATTCTACGTTCTGCCCACACAGTGTATTTATGTGTTTTGTACGGATCTAAGAACAAACAGCGATTATTTCCCTATACAGCATTAACTGACTGATTTTTATAACCGAGACGGAGTGTGTTTACTGCGCGGTACAGACTGTATCTTTAAATATAATGCAGGTTAGTCCGAGTAATGCGTTAAATGACGGGCATCGCTCACTGGTTGTGCCTTATCTTGGCAAGTTCGCTGTGTGTAGACAGACGTTATCTCCAGTAAACGAGGCAAGCCAGGAAGAAGACAGCTTGGCAATGCTGTCAAGCGCAGATGCGTGTGCCGTCTGGTGTAGTGGCCTTGGATTTCTTTTCTGGCCATGCTGTTGCTCATTTTGCTTGGTCATTTATCTGCTGTATGGGTTGTTATGGCTTCAAAGTCCAGTGCATGTAGAATTTCTTCATTCCCTCTTTTCTCAGTCCTTAGAATATATGTACTTAATGTTAAGGCTTCAGTTCTGGCACTCGTCAGAGTTCTGTGTTTTGTGGAAGGTTAGTAGTAGCGAGGAAGGGAGATGAGGTTTGTTGATACAGCAGCGGATGTGCGCCTACGTCACTGTATAGTCCCAGACGTGTACAACTAGATACTGAGCAAACTCTGCGAACTGATGCCGTAGCTGCTGTTCTAAACGAAATGCGAATAACCGGAAGACGGTATTGTTTTACTGTTATATTCTCCTGTGTGCACAGGATGGAGAGTAATCTAAAATTTGTCCATTAACCCGTTAAAGACGAAGCGTATCTGTTTTGTATAAGGACTCAGTGCGTATCGCGCTGTAAACACTCTCCACTTCGGTTATAAAAACCAATCTCTTAATGCGTTATAAGGCAAAAGTTGCTGTTTGTTCTGAGATCCGTACAAAACACATTAACGCAATGTGGGCACCACGTAGAATTTTTTAATATTAAATCTGGTGGTATGTAAAGTTATCGCTGGGCTTTAAAAGGTTAAACAGAAATGCAGATGACGAAGGACAAAGCTGAATGGGACAGTAGTTTGATCGGACGGTGTTTTTGTTTGTCTGTCCTCCTGCCAAGACGAGGCAACTAGCAGGAGGACCGAGTGATACGGGTTCAATTCTCGACAGTGTCAGTCTTTTATGTAGGCCACTGAGTCCACATCGGCTCTTGTGGGTCCACGCAGCTTCGTATTCAATGATTCCCATGGGCTGTTTCTCCGAGGATATGTCTGCTACTCGGATGTGCTGCCGACGTTAAGATTTTATGTCGTACCTCCAGTGACCGTGCTCGTCCTGGCGTCCATTTAGTAAATAAATAATAACAACCTTCACCTTCATAATCAGCCGGTTTTGTTATGAGCGATGGCATATGGAGCTTTTGGAACACTTTAAGAGTAAATTAATTGGATCGATTCCAGGTTTTCTGTGCTAAAAGGTAAAAGTTCAACCTATAACAGGCCCTGAGGGCCCAATAGGGGGAGTAGAGGTATAGCTCTACCCGTTTTTGAGCCTCGACACGAGGAGGGGATGGGATGGCTAGCCCCACGCCCCGGCCGCTTTACTCTTTGGGAAAGAGACCCGGTAGCCATTGTACAGGAGGCTGCGTGGGGCCCAGGGCCGGTCTGGACGGCCGCGGAAAATCTCGCCCACACCGGGATTCGATCCCCGGACCGTCCAGCCCGTATCGAGTCGCTATACCGACTGAGCTATCGCGGCCCACAGGTTTTCTGTGCTAGTACTGCTTTATATATATTTATACTTTACGGTTGATCCGGCGTATCGCTTTTTTAAAGTTTACTTATTAATTACCTCTCGTATACTACTTGCCCTTTTGAAGCAACATCTACAAACATTTTAATTTTGTTTAAATTTAATGTTTTACTTAGGCAGTATATATATATATATATACACATACATACACACACACAAATACCGTCGACCCCGGTTATAACGACAACGATTTATAAGACACCTCTTATATAGCGTCAGATATTCTGTGGTACGAATTAATTCCTCACTGTTAGCCATAACGTTTCAGTGCTCTGTTATAACGACACTCGTTTATAACGACACAAAATATTCAGTCCACTTCATGACGCTATAACCGAGTTCGACTATATTTGTAATGTATTTAATATTGTAAAAGGGGGAGATATCTTACTGCTAAAGCACATAGAATGTTCTAGCTTACAGTTTCTGGTACGGCCTGATGGTGACTCTTACGAGCTGAAACTTGTAGCCAAAAAAACATATATTTAAACGAAGTGTGGGATCTGACTGTATAATTAATAAGAATAAATATGTTAGAAATGCAGAAAGTCTGGTGTTCAGCGACTTAGCTTGAGAGTTGAAACAGTCATCTAATGCGTCAGTGGAACTGCAAAGTGATTCACCCTACAGGCTGTCATTTCAACTGCGAACCGCAATATCGCATGATTGTATCAATGTCACATATTGCGTATGGTCGCCTTTTATTCAGCGTCTGTACCTAACACCGTCTGTACTCCGAAGGATCCATAAAAAGATACTTAGTAGATGACTGGATAAACAAAGACTGGACATGAATCAGTGCAGATGACTATAACATTAGTGCAGGAAGCAGCACTTGCTGGAACATGGATGTGCAATTACTCGCAAGGTCACGTTGCAGTTACGGTAATAAGGTGAAAGTTTCTGGTTCTGTATGTCAGTGGTTGGTAGTGCAGGTGCCTGCCCGCGGTGTTGAAACACTTGCTACTTGCTTCCAGTGAGGCTGCCAGTTGCCCAACTGAAAGTGACAGGTCAACACCATTGCGTGAATCCTGTCTTTGTTCTATTTCTTAAAGTTAAAGCTGCTCCTACAGTTGACGAATCATTAAGCAGTGAGGACGTGTGGGGGGGATGGAGGTGTTAACTACGTATTGTTAAACCCCCGGTGCGCTTTGGCCACATTTACCTGCGGTACTACGTGGTTATAGGATGCTGGATGGCTTCAAACCCGGTACTGTAAGGTGCACTGTTGCCGCGAATAGAATTCAGGTTCCTCCGTTGGCCTGTTCGTTCTTTTATGTCGTAGACCAATATACGTGATGCCATTTACCACTTGGTTTTTGGCCCCTGATTCACTGAGATGGGGGATTCCAAAACCGCATGGATATACAGGTATATATGCAGGCATATCTCAGAGGACGGACTGTGCCGCCAAGGAATCGTGTGGTATAATACTTATTCGATTTGAAGCCTCTTTACTTCTGCTTGGAAGATGGAGGGAGCATATTGCGTCGAAACTCTGCTAACCGTGATTGGCTGGACACGTGGATAGGTCAGGCGAGGCAATGGATCGGTGTAGATTTTTGGTTGGGGAATTTACATGTGTGCTGGGAAGGGTAGGAATAGAAATTGGAAGATAACATTAAGATGCATGTGAGGGAAGTGAGTTGTTGGGATGGGAGGTTCTGCTTCTATCTTCAAGGCGACACTCCGTAGCATCCCAGAAGACAATAACTTTACGTAAAGACGTTCATCGAACGTCATGCAGTATGACCGGGCTCAGAACTGGTTTTGTATGCATCCTGTCGCCCCGTTTTTGACCACACTGTTGCTGCTTGTATCTGTGATGGAAAGCAAACATCTCAGAGGGCGGAGCGTTGTGTTGTGATGACGTCACCAATGCTGCATTTCCACTTGTCACCGTCGACCATTTGGCTGAATAATTTTTATGTTCGGGCCACAGCACGCATGCATGCATAATCAATCACGCATGTGTGCTGTGGTCATTAAAGGACAGCCACTGTAAGCAGGAGTGTCCGGCTATTTCTTCTTTGTGCAGCCTGTACTACCGTTAGCAGCGTCTTTGCAAGTAACGGGGTTAGGTTGACGGTAACAGTTGACACTATGGCGGAAGTTCCGTGTCCAGTTGATAGTGTCTTCGGTGCATTGTTCGCAGTTTGACTTTTAGGATGTACTCTTCCCCTGCTTGGGATGAAGTCCATAGAGTAGGGTCCCTCTAGAGAAACTGATAGTCGTTTATCGTGTCAAGAAATGATCCATGTTTTATAGAACCAAAAGTTCAGTACCGTGTTTACAAGAGCCCACCTCAGAGCGCTATCCTGAGCCGGTTGAGTCCAGTACGCTTGCTTATATACCTGTGTGTGTGAATTTTTTGTTATTAAAAATAGGCCTGTCGGAAAGTCAAAATGCAAGTGAAAGTATGTAAGTCCTTCTTGTCTGACGGTTGGCGTCATATTTCGAACACTGAGAGCCTCTTGTAGGTGAAAGTATGTACATTTGGAGGCTATCTGACAGTTAACCCTTTAAAGACGAAGCGTATCTGTTTTATATAAGGACTCAGTGCGTACCGCGCTGTAAACACTCTCCACTTCGGTTATAAAAACCAGTCTCTTAATGTTTTATAAGGCAAAAGTTGCTGTTTGTTCTGAGATCCGTACA
>BLKM01000588.1:847851-878452 GCA_013340265.1 Coptotermes formosanus | reverse complement strand
TCTCTTAATGTTTTATAAGGCAAAAGTTGCTGTTTGTTCTGAGATCCGTACAAAACACATAAACGCAATGTGGGCACCACGTAGAATTTTTTAATGTTAAACCTGGTGGTGTGTAAAGTTACCGCTAGGCTTTAAAAGGTTAACGCCATCAGCTGGACACAGCCTCTTGTAGGTGAAAGTATGTACATGTCGAGACTGACGGTTAACGTTGTGTGTCAGCGTCCACTTCTTGTGAAGAAGGTACACGTAGTCAGCGACTCAACCGTGATGTGGTAAGAGGTGGAGGTTTTCTTGCTGTCAATCGACCAGCACTACATTAGCGCACGTGGGGGAGGTGAGGTGTAGTTTAGCGTATTCTGAATCCCTGCACTGGATGGAAGTTAGTGGCTAAGTCAATCCTTACCCAGGGGGATACATAAATGTCACAGTTACTTGGGCCTGTTAAATTACGCCATTATTTTATGTGAACAGTATCGCTGGTGACTTCGCGTCGCGATGCCAGTCTGTCTTGAGTCGGGATCCACGCGTTAACCTTTTAAAGCCTAGCGGTAACTTTACATACCACCGGGTTTAAAATTAACAAATTCTACGTGGTGCCCACATTGCGTTTATGTGTTTTGTACGGATCTCAGAACAAACAGCAACTTTTGCCTTATAAAACATTAAGAGACTGGTTTTTATAACCGAAGTGGAGAGTGTTTACAGCGCGGTACGCACTGAGTCCTTATATAAAACAGATACGCTTCGTCTTTAAAGGGTTAAACGACAAGAGAGACGACAAGAAGTAACAAACGATGTTGTTCTGTTACAATATTTTGCCTGTATTTGACAGTTGTTGGTTTTGCGCCTGCGTTAATCTTTGTAAATTTTAAGTATAATATTGAAATGCATACAGAATTGTGCTAGGCGTAGTTAGATGTTGGAATAATAGCTAATTTAAATGAGCCAGTTGTCTGCCTCAATCGCTGTCGTGTGTGTATGTGTGTGCTTGCGTGCTGATTCACAGGATGCACGCCCATGTCTTTGTTATTCAAATAGGTTTATAAGTGTTGTATCGTGATGAACTTCCCAGTCACCGAAACAGCCGGTTGGTATACGGACAATGTAGGTGCGTGTTTGGCAGGGAAACCGGTTCGAAGCTGGACCAACCTACAGCCTGCTGAATATTTTCGTTACTGCTCAATGTATCCAGCGTAGTACCAATACAGAATCCAAATAGCGGAAGTGTAGTGTCGACTTGTGACCGTTTACCAGCCTGTTCGGTGCCACGTGACGTGTGTAGGTGGTACATAAGTTTACTCTTTAAAGACGAAGCGTGTCTGTTTTATATAAAGACTCAGTCCGTACCGCGCAGTAAACCACCTCGATCATACAAAACCATTTTCTTAACGTTTTATAAGGCAAAAGTTGCTGTTTGTTCTGAGAGCTGTACAAAACACATAAACGCAATGTGGGCACAACGTAGAATTTTTTAGTGTTAAACCTGGTCGTATGTAAAGTTACCGCTAGGCTTTAAAAGGTGAACTGGCAACATTTACAAAACGCCTCACTGTTTCTGTTATAAAAACCATTCTCTTAATATTTTGTAAGGCAAAAGTCGCTGTTTGTTCTGAGATCCGTACAAAACACATACACGCAATGTGGGCACAACGTAGAATTTTTTAGTGTTAAAACCTGGTCGTATGTAAAGTTACCGCTAGGCTTTAAAAGGTTAACTGGCAACATTTATAAAACGCCTCGCTGTTTCTGTTATAAAAACCAATCTCTTAATGTTTTATAAGGCAAAAGTTGCTGTTTGTTCTGAGGTCCGTACAAAACACGTAAACGCAATGTGGGCGCAAGTAGAATTTTTGAATTTCAAACTTCGTCGTACGTAAATTAACCGCTAGGCTTTAGAAGGTAAGTAACGTCGTCCCATGGAATGTTCTATACGCGGTACGAAACTGTTGGATGTAGCGACGAATGTTGAAAGATGTTGATGCTAATTCCGCGTAACTGCTTTTGTTTGTAAGGCCGTGATCTAGTTTACGTACTGTGGTGTAAGTTCTGCCCTTGAATTGGGTAGATTTATCCCAGTAGTTTTATTTTTTGACACATCGGTAGGAGGCACTGTGGAAGCTGAAATTTTTAACGCGATTCGACATCCAGAGTCCTTTTTACCCAATGTTGACAAGACATTTCAAGTATTCGTAATAATTTCTTAATTGATTGCCGAGTACCGCATTGTGTAGTTTGCCGGTTATGAACTGAGCCCCTGTTCACTGCGTAGTCTGGTAAATGTTTAGGTTTTGTTCAGGTGTCAGAGTCAAAATACAACTAATGTTCAAGATATTTTCCAAGAACTGTGATTTCAGGCTTTCGCCGCGTTGTCGATAAGATTTGCGGTCATGTGAGATTTACGCAGCGTCGTGTGGTAATTGTTAACAGACGTTTTGGGACAACGTATCGGTCCCATCTTAAAAAGGGTCAAAGAACTCCAAGAAGAAAATACTTTTTGACCCTTGAAGGTGGGACCGATGCGTTATCCCGAAACGTCGGTAAAGAACTGGACAGTATCCGTGATTTGAGGTTTCCGCCGCGATACTGATGAGATATGCGCTTTTCTGGGGTATAACACAGCGTCGAGTGATAATCCTTTACCGACGTTTCGGGACAACGTATCGGTCCCATCTTCAAGGGTCAAATGTCCAAGGCACTCTTCTTGGACTTCTCAGATCTAAACTGGACAGTATTTCGGCATGAGAACGTATTTAGGAGGAGTAGCAGCACAGTCGGTATAGCGACTACGCTACGCGCTGGACGCTGCGGGGTTCGAATTCCTGTAAGGACAAGAGATTTTTTTTCCTGTTTTGTTCGTGCCGGCTGTGGGGCCCACTCATCCTCCCGTTCAGTGGCTACCAGGGTTCTTTTCCCCGAGAGCACAACGGCCGGAGCCATGCAGTGCCGAAGTTAAGAATGGTTGGAGCTATAATGCTGCTCCCCTCCATACGTATTCATGGCGTGGACAGGGCAAACGTTTATGGTTTGGTAAGGTGGAAAGCTGTTTATGGCCTGTTTCAGTTTATATTTCTCACGATATGTACACACGTAGTTCGCTGTGAAATATAAGCTCATCCAAAACCCCCACCCCAAATACGCCTTGGTGGCCTCTGGCGAGGTAAAACACATTATGCAGTGTTGAGAATAACGTGTAATTATGCTTTGAGCATCTGTGTCTCTGACGTTCAGCACTGTCGCAGGTACTGTCGTTGTGTACTGTAACTGAACACATTTCCTGCCGAACACAGTAGGCTGTTCGGAAGTGAAGGTCATTAATTGGCGTGCTAACAAGTGGGGTATCCAGTAGTTTCCATGACAACCCGCAAATATGCGTTGTTTGGCGTTGGATATAAACGCTAGACCTGTTGGTCGCATTTGATAGGCTGTAATTAATGTTTGGGCTGTGGCTAGAGTTCTAATATTAGTTTCTAGTTCTAGAGAGTTGGTTGCATGCCGGTAGAACCCAGATTGCAACGCACTGCTGTTGTTTGTGAGGGGTTTATCAAGTTTGGCTTCTAAATTAAACTGTGCCGGTGTACAGTAAGCGTACAGTTTTGCCATTTACCAGAGTAAGGGGGTTAGTTGTGTATACCGTACGTATGTTCTGTCGTTTTTAGTATGCCGCTGGGATTAGTGGGAAACCTTGTCAGTTTTGGACCGCTTGACTTCACCCTAGACACACAGACGTCCTTCACTTCACAACTTCTGTTTGTGTGTCATTTATAGAGGTTTGAAATTAAGCCTGGCGTTTGTACGTAAGCATTGATACGATATCCATGTTTGTAGCTTACACGGGATTCACTTTCAATTAGGAACAGCATTTTTTTTGTCATTGCATCCGATCTGGCTATCCAGCGAACTCAGTTCTCCAGAAGCTATCAAGTACCACGCTACTAAGGCGTCTGCGGGATGGAGGTGTAGCTCCACTCTTTATGAACCTGGACGTTGTGTGGATCTGAGTGATCAGCATCCTACCCTGGGTACTTTATGGCCCTATTTTGGAGGTTTATAGATCACACTTAGACACACCACACTAGGTAGGACTCCTTCTGGATGAGTGATCAGTCTGTCGCAGAGACCTCTACCTGGCAACACACAAACATTCACAAGAGAAACATGCATGCCCCCGCTGGGATTCGAACTCACGATCCCAGTAAGCGCTTGGTCAAAGGCCCACGCCTTAGACCGCGCGGCCACAGGGCCTCCGGTGCCCATTGTGTGTGGGCGCGGGACTTGGTGTAGGGAAGGAATCGATCCCTGCCCAGGCTGGGAATTATATTTAAGTAGTCCGGTACGTAGCCAGTCCCTGTAATGACTGAGCTACCCTGGCTTGTGTAGGGTGCATGTGTGGAGACGCGCCTGAATCTGCTCAGCTCGAAAACCTCACTGTTTTGTTTATTGGCGGCCGCCCTGGACTGTGTTACTGGATTTCTTGGACTTCTTGACACTTGAATACGGGACTGTTAGGTTGTCCCGAAACGTCGGTACAGTACTACCACTCAACACTGCGTAATGTTCCAGAAGAACGCATATCTCAGGTGAATACATTCTGCATTCGCACATCCATTTCCTTGTGGATTTATGTTAACCTTTTAAAGCCTAGCGGTAACTTTACATACCACCAGGTTTAACATTAAAAAATTCTACGTGGTGCCCACATTGCGTTTATGTGTTTAGTACGGATCTCAGAACAAACAGCAACTTTTGTCTTATAAAACATTAAGAGACTGGTTTTTATAACCGAAGTGGAGAGTGTTTATATCGCGGTACGCACTGAGTCCTTATATAAAACAGATACGCTTCGTCTTTAAAGGGCTAATATGATCCTCGCATCTGTGCTGTCTTCCATTGATTGATTGAATGAAACGCTACATCGCCACGCTGACCAACCAAAATGTTGCTGATGCTAGGAATGGATGACGGATTTTCACTCCCTCTACCTGTCGTCATGATTTGTGCGTGGCAGAATGGCGACTTGCAATTTGAAAATGATCTTTGGGCCCAGAAGCCGACTATTAAATGGGCACCGAGGGCTGTTTCCGCAGTGGTAAGGGGGCCATGGCGTGAATCTTACCACTGACCATCTACTACCGACGATAAGAACGTGTGGAGCTATACATCCATTTACATGGCGTGCACACGGACACCTCTGTGTCCTTTAACTCCATGAAGCATAGTCGTTCCTGAGAAGCTAACAGGTCACCGCATTTTATGGAATCAAAAGGTTCATCACCGCATTCACAAACGCCCGCCACCTGTCCCTATCATGGGCCAGAGCAATCCAATCCATGCCTCCCAATTTCAACTGCTTGTTTTGTACCGAAGGATCAGTCCAAGTCCGAGGCCTTGTGAAATGTCTCGCAACACCGTAAATTTTTGCGGTGAGGAGGTGTTAGCACCGCGCCTAACACCCAAGCTGGAGGACGACTCCATGACGACTCTCCGCGACTGCTTATTCAATAAATTTGTAGCTACCCTCAATATCAGGCCGTGCCATGGCTCAGGCGGTTAGCCGCCGGCCTCCCACCGCGGAGGCCCGGGTTCGATCCCAGGGTCAGTCTATGTGGGATTTGTGGTGGACGAAGTGGTACTGAGACAGGTTTTCCCCTGTCAATTTCATTCCACCGGTGCTCCATTACTAGGAAAAAGACAAAAAAAATAATCTTCATCGTCATCTTCATCACAGGGTTGCACAAGGAGTCTCAAGGCTGCGGTGCCCTTCACCACTACCCTCCATATCTGGAAGTCGTTCCTCCATCTGCAAGCTGAGGACGCGCCATGCTTTGGCGACAGGGACCCACTTATTATGGCTTCTGTCCTCTAAGAGGTGCATAAAACTTTCTAGTAGGCGCGATGAGGTTGTCCTCAGGGCTTCTTTCAGCGTCTGCAGTTTGTGATTGTTGTTGCAGTCGCTGCGTTTAAAGTGCAGTAAGTTATCGCTGCCGTATCGGTTTGTCAGGGTCGCCAGCAGGCATTGACGTCAGTGTAATGGCGAGTCGCATGCGAATTTGTCGGTAAGTAGGAATTTAACCCCGCCCCACGCATTAAAATGTTCTGCGAAACGTGTGAAATTTTACTCAGAATATGGCCGATTCGCGTGTGGTTGATATGGCGATTGCCCTTACCGAAGTCTTACATTATTTTCCTCAGCTCGTCCCGGCTTCCACACCGATTCGTGCTGTTTCACGATGTAACGTATTGCCATTTTTTTCGGCAGTGAGTCGCCTCTGCAGTTGATGTGCCATATAATGAGCCTTTACGTTGATTGTAATTGTGGTCGCGCGTTGTGCCGCCGTTGAAATAACTAACTGTCAGCACCAGGGCTGTGCAGTCGGCACACAAAACTTCCGACTCCGACTCATCAATTTTTAAATCTCCGACTCGTTCGTAAGATCTGAATATATATTAACCCTTTAAAGACGAAACGCATTCTGTCTAATATAAAGACTCAGTGAGTACCGCGCAGTAAACACTCTCTTCCTCGGTTTAAAAACCCTTCATTTGATGACGTGTAAGGTAAAAGTTGCAGATTGTTCACAGATAGGTACGAAACACACAAAAGCAATGTGAGCCCCATGGTGAATTGACTAAAGTTAAACCTGGTGGTACGTAAAGTAACCGCTAGGCTTTAAAAGGTTAATAACGGTAAACCTATAAGACATTTCATCGCCACCACGTGAATCATCAGACTACTTTTTTGACTTATTACCTGTTTTTAAGTTTAAGTCTAATGGTTACTGTAGCTATCAGGGCTATGGAGTTGGAGTACCTAGTTAAGATTTTAGATTGAGGTCGGAGTCGGTACGTTTTTACCGACTCCGACTCCACTTAATATTCCTTCCGATTCCGACTCCACAGCCCTGGTCAGCATACACGAAACGTTGGAAATTCTGGATTGACTTTCATGAAGTTGCGTATTGGAGTTTTGACCAAAATCGATTGACCCATTCCAGATTTTGCTTAAGATCGAAAAACAGCGAACCATTTTTACATGAAGACCCACAATGCTTTGCTGCCTGGATGGTGCAACTTAGCGCTATATGTGTGTACGATGGCGAAATTGGTTTCTGAGAAATTTGAACATTCGTACCAAACTGAATTTTTCCCGTTAAGTCGTAACGGTTTTTGAATTGTGCCAGTTAGAAAAGAGGGTGCAAGCGTGCCAGAAGTGTGACGAGTTACATACATGTACTGCGCCATTTGGGTGATTATGCAGCTGTATGTGACTAATGTTGCTTCTTGTTTGCTTTCAGGTAAGTGGAAGATTTCGCCCGCATTGATGTTTCTGCCAGTGAGCTATATTCCCTTCGACGGGACAAGTAAGTAACATCTTCACGTGGACGACATTGCGGCAGTTTATTTATTTATTTATTTATTTATTTTATGTCGTATATTTTGGCTCATAACGCCCGATGGCAGGGCATGAATCCTGAACAAGGTAGTGTTTGTTTGTTTATATCCATTTCGTAGTCTTGTGCCGATTTCCCCGACAGTTTGCCAGTTAATCTATATTGGCCAAATGGGACGCTCATGGCACGTTAAGTGTAACGTTTCGTGGACCAAAGGGACGACGCTGACCCACTCAGGTGCCGGGGGTGGGCATTTAAAATGAAAGTAACTCCAGCCTTGATTAGCTACTTCTGAGATGTAAAGGGCCTGAAGGTGAACGCTAAACACCATGTCTTGTAACGAGTCATGACTGTCACGGAATAAATTGTTGTACGCCCTTTGCGAGTATTAAACGTACACGCGTGAGCGTTATCATATCGCCATTATGATCAACATGAGATGTACATTCGCGTTCGCTTTTTGACACTTGCCTCGTCTTCGTTGAGCAATAAATCCATGAGTGGGGTTCATCAGTTCCTTCTTCCCGTATGTCTGTGCAATATCTTCCGCGTGTTTTACCCGTGGTTTATATACCCGTCTCATTTCCGTCGTTTGGTACGTTATGTTATGTTATGTATGGAATTTATATTTGCATTACGTGTGAGTTTCTGTTTGGAGAAGCATAGTGTTCAGCATTTCCTCCTCCCATCTGTTGTGCCATTCTGCGGTTTACCTTTTTGTTTTTGCATGGTGCAACAGCCCCTAGTGTGCCAGGACCTCATTATCGAGGCTTCATGATCACACTCAGACACACCACACTCCGTAGGTCTCCTCTGGACGAGCGATGAGCCCGACGCGGAGGCCTACACCTGACAACACACTGACAGGCATACATGCCCACAGCAGGATTCGAACCCGCAATCCAAACAAGCGAGAGGCCTCAGAACCACACCTTAGACCGCGCGGTCCCTAGAATCGGTTTTACCTTCTGGAAAGTTAAAATTAATAGAGATCTCGAATTACTCATACAGAACGACAGGAATGACCTGGACAGGGTGGGCCATAGGCCGGCCGTGCAACAGGGAAGCTCCTTACAACTTTGCAACTCTCCAAGACTCCACTTTTCGAGGCTTATCGAATTGATAATTGTATCTCTTGAGTGGTTAAACCAATATCAGGGTCCAAATCACCACACGTTCTTCTGCAGAGCGTTGTAGTCCTGGTTTGTATTGTTCGTATTGTATTTTTTTTTGTTTTGTTGCCTCCCTCTGGGTTTGTTTCGTCCAACAAATAATATGCTTGTCTTTAGACATGTAACACAGCGTTGTCTGTTGCCACGTCGCGTGAAAATCTTTAATATCAGAGAGCGATGCTGTTCCACACCACCCGTATGTCCTGTAGGCGTGGAGTTATGCAAGTTGCGCCGGCAGCAGTTTGGTACGAAGTTATGCAGGTCACAGAGAAGTATAGAATGTGTCATGAAACCGCACGTTTTTAAGAATGCACGGCTTTGTCCTTGTATGCAGTTTTACCATTTCCGTTATTTGGTTTTTGTGTGTATTCATCGTTAAGTGGCAGACTAACCAATCAGCTAGCAAGAGCCGCACCGTCAGCCGGATTAATCCACTTAACACTGACCCATTTATTTAAAATCTATTTTAAAGTATTTTTGTATCTACGCGTGGGTCTACCAGGTTGTCTTTTTTACTTCTGTCTCGCGTGTATGTCTTGTAATTTGCTTAGAGCCTAGACACGCAAGAATCGATGCTTTCCGCGCTGAGGTATCCCTCCATATAGATTATTAGAAACCAACTCATGCACATTTATTAATATTAAAATGTTTAGGAAACAGCTCCTGCGTGTTTCGAGCCAACATCGGGCTCATCTTCGGGAAGTCGTATAGTCCCAGTTATGCACACCAACACAACATGGTAACAAAAGTTGGTCACAGTCTGTGATACACCTGATGTCTAGATAAAATGTCACTAAAACTGTTCTTCTTAAAACGATGGATGAAAGTTCGTTAACAAGGTGTGTTGTGCGTCGGAGTGCGTGGCAACTTGGGGTGCCCTGTGGTACTGTGGGTGGTGAAGGTATGTTAGCACGCATGTCCGTCCGTGTTTGTTGGGGAGAAACATGTACTGGGTCTGAAACCAATTTTCAAATGTTCAGCTTACCGTTTGGTGTCTTCTGATTTTGTTACTGTTGTCGCATGGTGTTGTTACAGGCCATTACTCCCCCGCACTTCTCCCCTTGAACCAACGGCCATCCCCACCGCTCAGGTATCAAGTTTCAGACTGCGATACTTCCCGCAGTGTGTGTGCTGTGCCCAATATAGCTGTTTTCTGCAGTTCCTTGACATCGTGCTTTCCCGGTACGCTGCTCAAGTATTTTCTGAAGGATTTTGAAATGGTTCCAGTTGCCCCTATTATTACTGGCGTCACGTTTGTTTTACATTCCACATGCGCTGTGTTTTTGTTGTAAGGTCTTTATGTTGTTATCATCATCATCATCATCCCCTCTATGCAGGGTATTCACACTTATATACCTGAAACAAGCCACGTTTCTAGGGTATACAGTGTCACAGCTATTCTGCACGTACTGTTAATGGTGCATATAGCGCTGTCTGCAATATTAAACTCTTTTGTGCCTCTACATTAGTACTTCCCGCAGTGTGTGTGCTGTGCGCAGTATAGCTGTTTTCTGTAGTTCCTTGATATCGTGCTTTCCCGGTACGCTGCTCAAGTATTTTCTGAAGGATTTTGAAATGGTTCCAGTTTCCCCTATTATTACTGGCGTCACCTTTGTTTTTACATTCCACATGCGCTGTATTTCTGTTGTAAGGTCTTTATATTTTAGAATATTCTCGGCTTCTTTCTTTATCATCTTTCTTTATCACATTTCTGTCTCCCGGGATTTATTATTATTATTATTATTATTATTATTATTATTATTATTATTATTATTATTATTGGAATAGTTGATTTGCAGAACCGTTGCCTTTCTTTCGTCTTGAGTGCAGGAACAAAACCCCAATTTTCAATGCGATGTTTCAGATTCCGCGCTTTCCCTAAGCCGGTAGTACACAAATTTTCCAAAAATATGGGAATACGCTCGCAATTGCAGGCGCTAGAATGGTGAATGAAGCACGTTCCGTTATTGAAGACGCAGAGGTATTAGGCACCACCGTAGAAAATGCAGTCGCACGGGCGAATTGGCACCCGGCATTTTTTTACACCCCTGCCGTAACCTCAGTTTTTTTTTCACTAGACCTTGTTCCTGCCATCTGCAGTGTTGCCCTCTGCTGGCGAGAGTTTGCTCTAATTCGGGAACATGGCGGCGTTTAGTACTGGGGTCGTTGATTCTGAAGCAACGACGTTTTGCAGTGGGCGTTTTTATAAACAAAAAGGAAAACGGTGAATACATCCAGTTGTAAATAAACATTTTTTTTCTGGATGTTCCGAAAATATATATGGGGTTTGAATTATTGTGAGTGTGGCAAGAGTTTAATACCGATCTTAGAGACATGACCTATCTCAGGACAGTGAGTAGTGGCGGTTTTGTGTGACGCGATGTTGAACCGTGGAATTTCATAAAACCAGTACTTATTTTTACACAGTTTTGATATCTATGAACCCTTCATGAAGAGTCAGTAGCTGATGCTGGATAATATTGTTTCAGAGGTGCTCTGTGTGTGTCGGTGCTGTAGGTGTGCACGGAATGTGTTTTTTCTGTCAGTAAAAACTGTGATCGCAGTGGTATTTGTGACAAAGGGTGTATACTTTTGGATTGCGCTGTATCCGTGCGTGATGTTAAATCATGATTGAAATATTTCGTTCACTTATTTATTCCCACTGGATTTTAGAGTTTTTCTTCGTGGTTGAATGTTGAAATATCTGGCAGTAGGCATTACACATGGGACTACTAGAAACAAGCAGAAACTACAGGCGGCTGTGTAAGTTATGCTTAGAAGACATTGGCGTCTTTGTCCACGTTAGATGATATGTAACTGTGGGACATAGATATGGACGTGTGGAGTATTATTCAAGCTGGCGGTTAACGTTTTAAAGACGAAGCGCGTCTGTTTTATATAAGGACTCAGTACGTACCGCGCTGTAAACACTCTCCACTTGGGTTATAAAAACCAGTCTCTTAATGTTTTATAAGGCAAAAGTTGCTGTTTGTTCTGAGATCCGTACAAAACACATAAACGCAATGTGGGCACCACGTAGAATTTTTTAATGTTAAACCTGGTCGTATGTAAAGTTACCGCTATTCTTTAAAAGGGTAAGCAATCAGGGCTTTTACCATTTCTAGGCGCGTTTGAAAAATTGCTAAAAGTGACAATTTCGTCATGTCTGTCTGTCTGTCCGTCCGCATGGAACAACTCGGCTTCCGCTGGACGGATTTTTATGAAATTTGATATTGTGGAATTTTTCGAAAATCTGTCGAGACAGTTCAAGTTTGATTAAAATCTAACAAAAATAACGGGTACTGTGTGTGCATGTATGGTAATATCTCGCTGAATTCTTCTTAGAATGAGAAATGTTTCAGACAAAGTTGTCGAGAAAATCAAAACATTTTCCTGTGAGATCCCTTTTAATATTATCTTCTAAACTGTACCCGGCTCCTTTTCTTCAGATACACCAATTAAATTCTGCATGTGCCCCTTAAACACGTCTTCCCAGATTCAGTAACAGACTCACCATGTGGCGTTACATCTTTTGTTCACTGCAGTATCTACATGTTACTTCACCATGACGTGCCGTTGTGTATTCCGTCTTGGTCTGTCGTTACATTAAAAGAACTGTTCTTATGAATCGCTGATCGTAATTACCGTGTTGATGGAAGTCTGCCATTGTATCCTTCCCTGACATAGTTGAAGTCTTCCGGAACTGCTTTACTTGAAGACGAACGCACTACGTTTTTGTTTTCGAAACGTCGGGACCTAGCCACCTGACGACACAGCGTCATATCCCATATGACGTGAATCTTTAGATATGCGTCTGAGAGAACTTCACGTCTCACTGTCCTGCTTCTGTCATATTCATTTCAGTATATCACTCCTATCCACACGTGTTTTCTCTGGATGTTGTTTTCTTACTTCGTAAATCAAAATTCTGTGCGGATTTCTGACGGCACGTCCTTAGCAGTCTATTCAAAAGAAATTTTTCTTAGTCCGTCTCTCTTCTACTTACTTGTTCACGGCAGGTGTTGAGGGTTGTTTTGTAACTTCATTTGAGCACACTCAAACACACCACAGTCAGTAGGACTCCTCTGGACGAGGGATCGGCCCGTCGCAGAGACCTTCATATAAAGAGAAATTCATATAAACGTGCTTCCTAGGACGCTTAGATTTTTTTATTATGGCCACATTAGATAATTAATACAGATGAAAATAATGTACGTTTCAGACACCAGTTTCGTTTTGTAGTCCCTTCCCTCTTCTACTTACTTCTTCACGGTAGATGTAGACGGTTTTTATTTGCACTCAAGCACACACCACAGTCGGTAGGGCTCCTCTTGACGAGGGATCGGCCCGTCGCAGAGACCTCTACCTGACAACACAAACACTGTACAAGACAAACATCTATGCCCCCGGTGGGGTTCGAACCCATGATCCCAATAACCGCTCGGCCTTAGACCTACGCCTTAGACCGCGCGGCCACTGGCATCTGCTCGAAAGGAATTACCAAGTGAAAATATTCTGTTACTCGATCAAGAATCAAATAACGTTTAAAGGTGTTTCATTGCGCTGGTGCACGCCTGTTTAGCTTGTGCAGCTGTGTTCAACCACCGAGCGATTTTCGCTGTGTACGTATGGGTGTACACGTATCGTATATTGCATATCACGGTTCTGCCCGAAATGGCCTCATGTATTAACGTTTAATTTGTACATGACCTGGAAAACTTACTTAATCACCGTGACGCATGCATGAATAATCGGTTGTGCTGTGGTCGGATAGAAAACGGGAACCGGTGTAGAGTTGCAGTTGTCTGTTTATGTAGGAGTTTTGTTGTTGCGCTGATTTATCGTAGGACTGTAAGTTAAAATCATTTCGCGGGTACCGTTTGTGGTGTGTCACTTATATTAACATGCAGCAGACGTTTCGGGAGTTCAGTATGGTAACTGTCTTAATGTGATTTATTCGGGTAATCAAATCGAGATGAATGAGATGGGCGGGGCATGTAACACGTGTGGGGGAAAAGAGAGGTGCATACACGATTTTGGTGGGGAGATCTGAGGGAAGGCGACCACTTGGGAGACCCAGGCGTAGATGGGAGTATAATATTAAAATAGATCTTCAAGAAGTGAGGTGGGACATGGACTGGATTGAGCTGGCTCAAGATAGGGACAGGTGGCGGGCTGTTGTGAATGCGGTAATGAACCTCCTGGTTCCATAAAATGCGGAGAATTTCTTGACTAGTTGAGAAACTGTTAGCTTCTCAAGAAGGCCTCTGCTCCATGTAGTTAGTTAGTTAATCAGTCAGTCAGTCTTAATTTGATTGTTACCAAATTATCAGTTTTCATTGTATTGGTAAACACTGGAATCGATCTCAGGACTTTACATAAGGGCAGTTCTCGAAACACGATATGTATGGACTGCGTCTGACATAGCAAATGCCGATAGCGTAAATGTCGTACAGGGTAGCGTTTGTCAACGTATGGGCCGCAGAGCTAGTCTTGAGTACGTCGCAAAACGGCCTGATGAATCAAATTATTCGCGACTCACAGTATTTTGTTAAGTGTTAAAAGCAGTATTGTTCTAAATGTAGTCGCTTATAGGAACATTCTAGGAATTTCCGCTTGACCGCTATGACTTAAACATTACAGTCAGTGTGCATAGAACATAACATCGAGGCGCGTTCCAATCTTTTCATCCTGGACTCTTCTCAGATGTTCATACGATTTTATCCCGTAAGATCACACTTTAGGGGCCGCAGCGGCACAGTTGTTTGAGGCACTGCGCTGCAAAACGGAAGGTCGCGGGTTCGATTCCCGATGGTGTCATTGGAATTTTTCATTGACATAATCCTTCCGGCCGCACTATGTCCCTGGGGTCGACTCAACCTCTAACAGAAATGAGTACCAGGAATATTTCCTGGGGGGGGGGGGCGGGTAAAGGCGGCCGGTGCGTAGGGCTGACAACCTTACCACCTTCATGTGCCGATTGTCTTGAAATCTGGGAGCCTCAACCTCCTGGAACCCTCAGGACCTGTCCAGGCGTGTAATGGGACTGCTTTTGCTTTTAGCTTAAAGATCACACGTTTTGTGTCTCACCCTGTGGCAGTGTGGCATTGTGTGGTTACTGTCTGTTGTTGTGTTTGTTTGGAGAACTTGTGTTATATGTGTACATAAGTTTTTTATATGTTAAATTTATCGGTCATACATGACCTCAGAATTTCACCTCATCGATATATCGTGTAATTGCCTAATTACAAACGGTATTTCGTACAGAATTTATACGTACACTGATTTTCTGCTTGCACCCCCTCATATGGGCATTATACGGTAAATGCTGTTGCTGCACGTTTGTATTTCCCTCAGTTGCGTGTGTAGAGAATGGCATGTAGAAGAAAATAACTGCGTAGGAACGTGACGTAATATCACGAAGACCGCTTAGGTAGAACATTACGTCACACCCCAACTAATCCCGTCTGTGTGAGTGCATAATTTGTAATCATAATCAAGTGTAATGCCATGATTGGTTGATACGACTGTTCGCATTTTTGCCCTAAACGCCCGACATAAAAATCGAATCATTTTGACGCCATGAAATATTGAGGTTGTCAGCTGTTTCGTGTAGGTCTGCTTCTCTCGTAAGCAGTCAGAATTTTTTCATTGAATTTTACCAAAATCTGTCCGGTGGGAGTCTGGTTGTTCCATGCGTGTCCGGTGGGAGTCTGGTTGTTCCATGCGTGTCCGGTGGGAGTCTGGTTGTTCCATGCGTGTCCGGTGGGGGTCTAGTTGTTCCATGCGTGTCCGTTGGTCTAGTTGTTCCATGCGTGTCCGGTGGGGGTCTAGTTGTTCCATGCGTGTCCGTTGGGGGTCTAGTTGTTCCATGCGTGTCCGGTGGGGGTCTAGTTGTTCCATTCGTGTCCGTTGGGGTCTAGTTGTTCCATTCGTGTCCGTTGGGGGTCTAGTTGTTCCATGCGTGTCCGTTGGGGGTCTAGTTGTTCCATGCATGTCCGGTGGAAGTCTAGTTCCATGCGGACAACGGACGGACAGAGAGACAGGCGGACGGGCAGACGACAAATCTAATAGCCACTTCTCGCAATTGTTTGTCACCTGAACCAAAGAGCGCGGTTGCTGTATCCATCTTAAACATCAGCAAATCCTGTTTTCCCACACCGTAGTCCGTTTGGTTCAGGTAAGAAACAGCGATCCTTACCCATCCCTTCCTGGTGCTTCTCCGTACCGTAGGGCCGTCGTAGTCGTCGTCGTCGTCGTTTTTGTTGTTGTGAGTTCTGAAATATTACTTGTCTGAATTGCTTGCTTTGAAAAGATAAACACTTTGCACGTGATGAAGCGTTGGGCTACTGTGAAATACCAATAATGTCGCCAGAGAGAACGTCTTTGACTTATATCCATGAGTATGTGGTTCACATGTCTGCCGGGTTACCAATTATATTCAAAAAAAGTTCATGATGGCCTCATTGTGTCCAGGAGAATGCGGGATTAACGTCTTGAAATTGCTGACGTACGCCGCCTGTTAAATCCTTAACCTTAACCGTCATCCCGTTTTATGTCTGTTCAGGTAGAAGTTCCACCCCCACTCTTGCTACAAAACTGGGAAGCGTGTGTCCTTACTTCGTGATGTGGTGTAATGCATAACATCCCCAACAGCTTTCTCCGCACTTGCTTACCCCTTACTCTCGACCTGTTAATGAAATATGTGTAATTAGTTAGGACAGTCTTGTAGACGAAGCGTCGTAGGCACCGTGGGGTCTTCCCCCAGGAAATGAAACGGCGTGGACCTGACGTTAACCATCTGCCTCTAGTGCCGAGGTTAAGAATGAGTGGAGCCTCTACTTCACCTCCCACTATGCCTTCACAGCATTTACAGAGACGACATTGTTTTTACCGTTGTCACTGTGCATGAAATAGACGATATATATATAGCCAAAGGTAACATGAACGTTCATCGTGGATATGTTTGAAAATCGGCGTTTCTCCAGCAAATTTTTGTACTGGGCTTCCATATCGAATTAAAAAAATCCGTCCAGCAGTTTGTCCGCTCGTCATATGGAGCGAGTGACCTTGACCCGTCGGCTGTAACCTGCCCTACGTGGTGGAGCCGGCTGGCGGTCTGTACTGATCGATACTGAGACGCGAGTATCGATTGTACACTGCGACGACTAGCAGCTGGGATGTCCCTCCCTCGTAGCGGTTGTCGTGTAAAGTAAGAAGGGAGTCAGTGTCATCAATTGGCTGTTGAACGTTTGAACGTGGTACGCGTGAGAGATCGTCACTAAACACGTTTTATAAGTGATAAGACGTCTTACTGGCAATACAGCGGAGGGGTACTCCGGTGGAAGGTTCTCAGTGATAAGTGATGTTCTGTGATTTGACTTAAGAACGTGGATGAGTGCCCTACGCTGCTAGCACTGTCTTCCCAAGCTTTTGTGTTTTCCCGGTGTTTTAAAATAAAGTTGCGAGTGGTGTGCTTTTCACGAATCAGGTGTACTGGAATGTGATACTGCGTCTTTGGGTGAATGGGTCGCGACGTTTTGAAGGAATGTAGTGCCTTTATCTTGAAAGGTGAAGACGTCCGCCAAGAATTCTCCATGGACATCTTCACATTCTAAGGTGAGAAACCATTACGTTCCGTCAAAACGTCGCGAGGCTGTTCAACCAACGATGCAGCGCCACATACCAGACGACGCGATTTCTCAGATGTAAACTGACCCTAGTGCTTAATTAAATACCACAGCATGAAGATGTATGGGGAGCGGAGGAGGTACGCGTGCACTTATTCTTAACCACTGCTCTGGCTGCACCTTTCTCTGCAACTTTTGTCTGAAACATTTCTCATTCTAAGAAGAATGCAGCGAGATGCTGTCACAGATGTACGTAGGTCTCCATGTAAAGTACACGTTATTCGTGTCAGATTTTTAATGAAACTTGAATTTTCTGGGCAGATTTTCGAAGAATACTCAAATATCAAGTTTAATGAAAATCCGTCCGGTTGGAGCCGAGTTGTTCCGTGCGGAAGGACAGACGTCGCGAAACTAATAGTTGCTTTTTGAAAATTTATGAACGCGCCTAAAAAGTTTCTTTAAATTGTTTTCGTGGCAAAGCCAAGATACAGCGCAGTAACGATTTCGTGAACTGTGTGTGCATGTGCGTGCGTGCGTGCGCGCGCGCGCGCGCGTGTGTACATTACGTTACTAATCCATTTTGTAAAGAAGTGTTAAGAACAGCGGGCCCCCCCCCCCCCCCGAAACTTTTCAAAGGGGTTTTTTTTAAAATTTTCATTTTTCTTTTACTTTGTTTTTTTTTTGTTGCGCATGATGTATAAAAAGGACAGGTAAAACTGTACACGAAATTATGCCTATGCTTACTCAGTCTTCATTCACTGTATTTAATTCCATGTTGCCCGCATGCAGACCAAAATTTTGTCGAAGTCACCCGCAGCACATGAAAAGTTGAGCGGGCGTGTATCGTGTGCCCTGCCGCCTCCTACGCTGCTGTGTGATCTCTCCAGTGGTTTTCCTAGCAACATGTGATAGAGGTCCCCGTTATTGCGTATCTACGTGTTTTTATTCTCTCTCCCAGATGCAGTCTTCAGATCTGGCTTATAGCTCAGATGTACGTTTATGGTGGACAAACTCGAGGATGCCACGTCTTTGTAAATAGGACGTCGTGTGTGTAATTAGAAGACATGGGTCTGGTGTTTGCGTAACGGATTGCATTAACCGTGACGGATCTCTTTCTGTCTTGAAAACGAAATTTCCATCCCATCTGAAAGGAGTCGCACTTCTGTTCAGGAGCGAGGACATTTAACCTTTTAAAGACGAAGTGTATCTGTTTTATATAAGGACTCAGTGCGTACCGCGCTGTAAACACTCTCCACTTCGGTTATAAAAACCAGTCTCTTAATGTTTTATAAGGCAAAAGTTGCTGTTTGTTCTGAGATCCGTACAAAACACATAAACGCAATGTGGACACCACGTAGAATTTTTTAATGTTAAACCTGGTGGTACGTAAAGTTACCGCTAGGCTTTAAAAGGTTAAGGGTGATAGGTAGGTCCTATTGAATAGTATTTCGAGACACAGTAATGGTCACAGATGACACGAGTTTTGTGTGTACTTATACGCCGCGTGACTTAAGTCGGGGAATGCTTGCTATTATTCGGTGCAGAATGTTTTGTCTTCCAGGTTGCTATCCAAAAACACAAAGATTAGGGTATACAGAACTATAATTTTACCTGTTGTTTTGTATGGGTGTGAAACTTGGTCTCCCACTCTGAAGGACGAACAAAGACTGAGGGTGTTCGAGAATAGGGTGCTGAGGAGGTTATTTGGGCCTAAGACGGACGAGGCGACACGGGAGTGGAGAAGACTACATAACGAGGAACTTAATGACCTCTACTCATCACCAAATATTATTCGGGTAATCAAATCGGGAAGAATGAGATAGGCGGGGCATGTGGCACGTATGGCGGAGGAGAGAGGTGCATACCGGATTTTGGTGGGGAGACCAGAGGGAAGGCGACCACTTGGGTGACCCAGGCGTAGATGGGAGGATAATATTAAAGTGGGTCTTCAGGAAGTAGGGTGGGGCATGTACTAGATTGAGCTGGCTCAGTATAGGGACAGGTGTCGGGCTGTTGTGTATGCGGTAGTGAACCTCCGGGTTCCATAAAATGCGGAGAATTTCTTGACTAGTTGAGAAACTGTTAGCTTCTCAAGAAAGCCCTTGCTCCATGGAGTTATTCAGTCAGTCAGTCAGTCAGTCAGTTATACGCCGCATGGCCGTAAGAGAGACGTGGGCTGTCGGAATGCTGCTCTGACCATAACGGGGAGTGATACAGCCCTTGACACGCTGTGCTTTTTGTCTATCTGAGTTCGTACTCGTTGTAACTGTGGTTCCCGTAAATTAAATACCGACATAAATTCGTTTCCACCATTTAATTATTCACTACGAGTGTTTGCTAATTGAGTGTGATTACATTGTTTCTGTTTGATCCTGTTTGAGCCGCTTTTGTCGCGCTCAGCGTGCTTTGCGCGGTGTAAAACGAAATAACTAATGCGTAACATTAATGATTATTGTATCAACACGTATCGCTACATATCTGTGCCCCCTTTTTTTGTGTGTGTGTGTGTTGCTACCTGCAGTGAAGCCTAACATGAAACACATCAGCGGAATCGAATCCCCAGGGCGATTGTGCAGTGTCGCTTTATTTAATTAGAAGTTATATGAAAACGAAGCGCGCTGGCTGGTTTTTAATTGCGGTTCAGGTATCGTTTGATTGGATGCTGGCGCAACCATCGAAACACGATGGTTATGGTTAGAATCCGTATGAACTTCTGGGTGTTATTTCAGGCTTCCGCCGCGACGTAGGTGAAATCTGCTCTGTTCTGGGATGTTACGCAGTGTAGGGTAGTAATTTTTACCCTTTAGAATCAGCCTATCGGTTGTATCTGCAAGGGTCAAGACCGTTGCAGATGCAACCGATAGGTTGTCACAAAACGTCCGTACAGAAGTACCACTCGACACTGACTTCTGGACCTTTTAAGATGGGACCGATAGGTTGTCCCGAAACGTCCGTACAGAATTACGACTCCACGCTGACTTCTTGGCCCTTTAAGATGGGATCGATAGGTTGTCCCGAAACTTCCGTACATAATTACGACTCCACGCTGCGTAACATCCTGTAAGAGCACATATATCGTCTTTTGGGTGTAACAGAATTCGTTTACGGAAACGGCCTTTTGTTAATTCTGTATGCTGTTGAAGTACGTAGTTATTACGAGTTGTGACTAGCTGTGTGGGGCAGGGCCCTTCTTGAGAAGCTAACAATTTCTCAGCTAATCAGGAAATTGCCCATATTTTATTGAACCCGAAGGTTGGTAGCCGTGTTCACAGGAACCGTTCACTTGGCCCTTCTCCTGAGCCAGATGAGTTCAGTCGATGACATTCCTCCGCGTTTCATTAACCCTTTAAAGACGAAGTGTGTCTGTTTTATATAAGGACTCAGTGCGTACCGCGCTGTAAACACTCTCCACTTCGGTTATAAAAACCAGTCTCTTAATGTTTTATAAGGCAAAAGTTGCTGTTTGTTCTGAGATCCGTACAAAACACATAAACGCAATGTGGGCACCATGTAGAATTTTTTAATGTTAAACCTGGTGGTACGTAAAGTTACTGCTAGGCTTTAAAAGGTTAAGACGCGTTTTAATATTATTCTCTCTACGCCTGGGCTTTGAAACTGGTGTATTTACTTCATGTTTCCCAACATTTCCGCGCCAGTTCAATCAACCTTCGATTTGATAGCCAAATAGTGCTTGATGAGGAAGTCAAATCGTTGTTAGGTAAAAATGTAACAGGAGACAGTATCTTCATTTATCATTCAAACATCCATGCCCGTGTACATACGAAGCTACTGTGCTGAATTTCGATTCCTGACATGCAGTATTTTCTCATGGTCGTCACGCCGATACCGACTTCGCAGCCTTCCCAGTTTGCTGTGAAATTTCGTCATAACAGCTGGTGCGTCAGACTGGCATGTTACGACCTTCCGGTGCCATGTTCGTGTCGTTGTGCGTGTGTGTGCGTTTGCTTCACTGTACAGGTAATTGACCCCCTTTGACTTAAAAGTGGCAACATATTTTGCCTCGCGTCCTTTGTATTTATAAGAGTGATATGTCTACAGGCTGAAGTTCATGTCATCATTATCTACAGTGCAAGTACAGTGCGTCTGGTGTAGAGAGACCAACTGGTTTGTGCTGTGTGCACAAATCAGTCCCGTCCCAAGTACCCGTACGACTGACATGAAGGCGGTGCCATGGCTCGGGCGGTTAGCAGCTGGCATCTGACCACGGAGGGCCGGGTTAAATCCCGGGTCACTCTATGTGGGATTTGTGGTGGACAAAGTGGTACTGGTACAGGTATTTCCCAGAGTTCTTCGGTTTTACCCTGTCACTTTCTTCTCATCGGTGCTCCATTACGTGGAAAAACGAAAAAAGAAGGTCATATTCATCATAGGGTTGTACAATAAGCTTTCTGGCTGCGGTGCGTCCGTAGCTTCTGTTTCGGGGCCCCTTCACCGCAGAAACAACTAGGTGGCTTTGTACCTATTGTGGGGTCTCAGTATGTAATTTGATTTGTATCACCATTCTGGCGCATACAGTTTTGAGGTGGCTGCTATATTTTCGAAATATTTGTTCACCCCTGTACAAGTGCTTTGATTTTATGTGTGTAAAGCGGTTTGATGGTGGACCAGTTTACATGGCGTGGGACTTTTATCGAATTCGCCCTGCTGTATGGACACTCCCGAACCAGGGAAGTAGAGCGGTATGTAAATTGATATTTGTGATTGCCTGTGTAGGATGTGAAATGCGCGTGTGTGATGCATTTATATCAGTGAGTGTAGTTTTATTTTGCACAAACCCATCCATTGTAAATACGTTAGTTGCACCGAGAAGACGTACTAATATCGCCAGAGGGAAGTTCAACGTCATTGGGGGTTATCATTTCTGATTGACTGTAATTCACCTTCTACGTTGTCTTATCATTTGGTTCTTAGTGCGGGAGGTGTCACCACGTTTGTACAAGTATTTCCGTAAACGTGTGGGCGTTTGTTGCTTTTAGTTACCATATGTCATACTTTTTTTTTCTTGTTGTGAAGGGCCCCGCAGCAGATGCTACGGACGCACCGCAGCCTTAAGGCTTATTTTGCAACCCTGTGATGAAGATGATTAATTTTTTTCTCATAATTACACGTAATGGAACACCGGTGGAATGACACTAACAGGGGAAAACAGAACTACTGGGGGAGTAACTTGTCCCATCGCCACTTTGTCCACCACAAATCCCACATGTACTCATCCGGGATCGAACCCGACCCTCCGGGGTGAGAGACCGTCGACTAAACCACCTGAGCCATGGCAGGGCCTGTTAGTGTACATCGTTACGTACTCGGAGGGGTGTATAGATACTGCATTCGTCTGCGTCTTAACACTGTTGACGTAGTGTTGTAGCCCGCGGTTTAGACGTGGTCCCCCAAGTTAACCCTTTAAAGACGAAGCCTGTCTGTTTTATTCAAGGACTCAGTGCGTACCGCGCTGTAAACACTCTCCACTTCGGTTATAAAAACCAGTCTCTTAATGTTTTATAAGGCAAAAGTTGCTGTTTGTTCTGAGATCCGTACAAAACACATAAACGCAATGTGGGCACCACGTAGAATTTTTTAATGTTAAACCTGGTGGTACGTAAAGTTACCGCTAGGCTTTAAAAGGCTAGTGCTCCGTGTAAGATATTTGAGTCCATTTTCAGGGCGGGGGGAACAGTAAAGCGCGAGATCTGAAATGTTACCCTTATCTGTGCTTTCTTCAGACTTGCCTTCGCTTCCATTACATTTCCCCTTTCCTCACTATACTTCTCCAGTAGTGCTTTTCTCTACGCGCAAACCATCGGCCTCGATTAAAAACTTGACTTGTAGGCTGGAGATGCCAAGGTTAAATTCCTGAGTTGTCGTCAGTTTATTTTTTACATTTCGTTTTTCCGTCCTGGCTTGTCTGTGTTCACATTTACGTTTGCACCACCAGTCAGTACGACACATCGTGTTTGTCAGCGCATATTTAAAAACACTCTTCTCCTTAACTCTTTGGAGCCTGAAATTTATCCAGGTTTTATTTTAAAGATATAGTAGAGGATGATAAATTCCACGGTCTCCAGCTTAAGAGGCAGGTAACGATAGCGAGCCTAGGCTGATGTCACAAGCCGGGAGAGTGCGCGAAGTGGTGTGCGCGTAGATCAGTGTGTTTCTGCAGTCAGAGAGGTGGAGGTGCTGCTATTCGTCTACTTACGTAGCAGTTGATGTCACATGACTGAAGTAGGCGGGCTGTAAGGTTTGTGAGACTCACGCTGAAGGTTGTCGTGCAAAATGACGGGGACTTTGTGGATGTACCCCTGCTATACATGTTTTGCACCTCCATTACAAAGGCAGTTAGTTAATGCTGTTTATTATGAGAATCAGAGAACTTAATTTTAAAATAAATCGAACTCGGTTATAACGTCATGAAGGGGACGGAATATTTGGTGTCGTCATACACGATTGTTGTTGTAACCGAGTCGTACGATGTTATGGCTAACAGAAAGGAATTAATTGGTATGACAATATCTGACGCTATAGATGAAGTGTCGCATAAACCGATGGCGTTATAACCGGGTTCGGCTGTGCTTTATTTTGTCGTTAAAATACGCACGTAATAAGATTTTGTCGTTGCGGTTTGTGCATATCTGCCTTTCTGAATATGAGCGACGCCGTAGTACAGTAAAGATGTGTAGCCAGGTAGCGTCGGTAAATGTGAAAGTTTTCCCGCGTCATCTTATTTTCGCGCGGATAGGCAGTCTTATTGTTGTGTCTTAGGGCTGTTCAGTGCGTGTCTATTAGCGTGCCCAGAACTCTTCTCTATAGACGGTTGGTCCTTTTTGAAGCTTAGCGGTAACTTTACATACCACCAGGTTTAACATTAAAAAATTCTACGTGGTGCCCACATTGCGTTTATGTGTTTTGTACGGATCTCAGAACAAACAGCAACTTTTGCCTTATAAAACATTAAGAGACTGGTTTTTATAACTGAAGTGGAGAGTGTTTACAGCGCGGTGCGCACTGAGTCCTTATGTAAAACAGATACGCTTTGTCTTTAAAGGGTTAGGCAAGTTTACCCCTCCACATTTCTCTCTCTCCGCCCAAAATTAATTGCATGTTCTGGTCTGCCTGTACCAGTTATGCAATTGGCATTGTTTGTGTCAGGTTGTCTGTTTCAGATGTTGTAGCGTGCTAGTTTTCTTCTGTTTTTTTATTACACTGTACGGCCCTTGCTTTGCATTTCCAATCCAGGTGCCCCGCGGTCAAGAGGAGAAGTTGCGGGTCTCCAGTTTTATATCTTTGTAGGGGTTTTATTTGCTTTCTTTGCTATGTGTTTTATTCATGAACTACAGCTTTAGTTCCAGAATTATTTCAGGTAGAATAATGAACAGCTGATGCGGATAAAGTGAGCTATTCATTAACCCTTTAAAGACGAAGCGTATCTGTTTTGTATAAGGACTCAGTGCCTACCGCGCTGTAAACACTCTCCACTTCGGTTATAAAAACCAGTCTCTTAATGTGTTATAAGGCAAAAGTTGCTGTTTGTTCTGAGATCCGTACAAAACACATAAACACAATGTGGGCACCACGTAGAATTTTTTAATGTTAAACCTGGTGGCTTTAAAAGGTTTAATTAACCTTTCTGGTGTTATCCTTTGAAGTCCGATTACTGATTTTTAATTTATTAAGGGCTGTGTTTAAACGACGGTGGTTCAGTATCTGTATGAAGGTATCATGAGACTGTGTTTGGAGAAATTAGAATGTAGTTTTCCTGAACATACAAATTAATTTGATTGACAAGTGTGTGTATCCGGTGAGAGCTGCCAACTTTGTATCATGACGTGTCCGATACCAGAACTGACCGTATCGTGGAGTGGGGTACTGAGTAAACACAGACTGTCCCTTTCCAAGTGTTTGAATACTGATGTATGTGGATTTCCTAGTGGTTTATTATACAGCTGTTGGCGAAATCTCAGTTTACGATACCGAGTGTTTTTAAAGCCTTTCATCGCTTGTTTCACATGGTGGTTCAGGAGTAGAGATTAATATTTTGGGAGGTGATGATATCAGTCATTGCGAGAAAAAAAAATTAATATGAGGGTGTGTCTAATTCTGAATGGTTACTGGGATGGCGTTGCTTGGATGTACAGATGGAAAAGTATTGTGAATGGTAATAAAGAAAGAGAAATTACTTATACTCTTAATTAATTTTGTTTAAATTTTGATTTAATGCTTAAATGACCAATTTGTTATAGTTCAAACAAGTGTTCGAAAATCCCACCATCAACGTCATTGCGCTTTGCAACACGTGTGCTAAGATAATGTTATTTGTCTGAGTCGATTTTCTTGTTTTTATTATTCCTCCTCGTCCTCCTCCTCCAATAGCGCTAGATCCCTGGATGGGACTTGACCTCTTCATGTGCTTCCGCCACTTTTCTCTGGACTGTGCATTAAGTCTCCAATTTCTTCATCCAACCCGTTCGACGTCCTCCTCTAACTCGTCGCGCCGTCTCAGCTTTGGCCTGCCTCTTTTTCTGTTTCCAATTTCTCCTGGTTTAGTACAAAGGATTTTCCTTGCAGGGTCATTTTCTTGGAGTTGATCTTAACGTTTTTTTTTTAATGCGGACAGCAGCATCGAAAATGCGAGTGAGCAATTCGTCTCGTATATCCAACTTCCTTTTGTAAACTTCGTTCTTCACCCAACCCCACAAGCATAAATCTAACGGATTTATGTCTGGATATCCACACAGGATGTTCATATTGATTTTTTTTGTCACAGTGACCGATACTATCTCCTCCCAAAATATTGACCTTTCCTCCTGAATCACCCTGTATAAGCAAGTTTTTAGATTGTTGAACAGGACACTACCGTAGCTTTCCCTTCGACCCCCATAATTTTCCGTCCTCAGTTCGTTTACCATGTTGTATTCTTAACAAAATCCACATGTCTTCATAACACCAGTGTGCTAATGTTTTTCATAAAAATGTAGAAGATTTTTCGGCTGCTTACTTAACCAACGTATCGGTTTGCATTTGCAGGTCTCTTTACAGCCATGTTATCTCCTGTACATGATATCGCTTTTTTTCGTGTTCCTGAGCGCAGTAGCTGTCAAGAGTTGTAGCCGGCGGATGCAGGGTTTCTATGCGATCATGTTGCCGTGCTCGGAGACAGGATAAAAGGGACACTGTATAGATGCATGGCTACGTGCGTATGGAGACCGTGTCTGTTAGTATTTTAGTTAAAATTGCTGAAGAGTAGTTCTACCGTCCACCGTAAGTGTTTGTCGGCGGGGAATTCACTGATAAATTGCATGCATTTGTGACTAGCGGGGAGAGAATGCTGTGGCTACACTATTTGTGCGCTGTTGGAAAAATTCTGGAAGAATGCAAGTGCAAGGCTGTTCACTTCGTGTCTGTTAACAAACACACTTCATTCAGCTAGATGTTTTGCATATGTTTCGAGTTTGATGTAGCACCATGTCACTACAACGCCCATTTCTGTGCCATTACTGTTGCATTTACTGTGGACATTAATTAACTTTACAGTGAGAAGTGTGAACACTGTGTAGTGCCAGTGCTGATGTGGTTTGAAGAAATCGGTGGCAGGATATATGACACAACAAATATGTTGAAATTTATATAGAGCTGTAACTTTCTTTCTTTACTTGGCACTGCGTCGCGTTGATGGTTATTTAACGACGCTGTCAGTAACACAAACTGTAGGATGTTTATTGAATGATGATGTCAATCAAAGTTACCATGATGCGATACATGTATAGCTCGGAATTAAGTGGGTGGTGCAGAGGAAAATCACGAAGAGTCTGTAAAGGTGACCGGTCTTTCGGAAAAGTGATGGTAACCAGTGACCTCGCCAAGTGTTACCCTGTCGATGAGGACCTTCTGACTTGCGGCCTGTGGAGATTCGAAGCCGTGAATGTTACGTCGGCACATTTCCAACGTAGGTATGATGAGGTGCCAACAGGAAGTGACGTTCCAGTTGGCAATTAATGCGAGGTTGAAATGGGTGGTTGTTAAAATCTGTGGAGAAAGGGTTTGTGTATTATTGGATGGACTCATCAAAGGAGTCAGTTTTAACTGTGCTGAAGACGCTGGTCTTCGGTAACAGTGCGGGAGTAACTACAATTGCTGATAATTAGCTTTGCTACGATTATTATTATTATTATTATTATTATTATTATTATATCGGGCTAATTTCATTTTAAGCAGCAGGCAGTCTTCTGTTATCGCAGTATGCATCTGTGTTACAGCGTGTGGTCTGGTGGGAAATTGCAGAGGCATGCGACTGCAGACGTCAGATATAATGGTGTATGTAAAAGAGGGTTAAGTCAGATAGTGGTGAGATGAATGGTGCGTTACAAAAATTCTCCTAATTAACGCTCAAGGACAAAAAAAAATGAAAGTACTTTCCTATCCATTGCTGTCCGATTTCCGTAACAAGCATTGCGTTTGGAAGGTTCCCAGGCTTTGCACGTTTGTCCTTCTGGTAAATAGCAGTGTGTAGATGGAGATGACGGTGGAGTATCGATGGAATGAAAGTGACGGGGTAAGCAGAAGTACTGAGAGGGAAATCTGTCTCAGTGCCTCTTTGTCCAACACATCTCATATGGACCTGGGATCGAACACCTGCTTCTGCTGTGAGAGGTCGATGCCAGTCTGAGCCATGGCATGGGCTTAAGGGCTGAGATTAACCCTCTTTCTGGGTTATAAGAACCAGTCAGTTAATGCTGTATAGGGAAATAATCGCTGTTTGTTCTGAGATCCACATAAAACACATAAATACACTGTGTGGGCAGAACGTAGAATTGTTGAATGTTAAACCTGGCGGTACATATAGTAACCGCTGGGCTTTAAAGGGCTACAGTCCATACCGCGCAGTAAACACTCCGTCTCGGTTATAAAAACCAGTCAGTTAATGCTGTATAGGGAAACAGTTGCTGTTTGTTCTGAGATCCACACAAAACACATAAATACACTGTGTGGGCAGAACGTGGAATTGTTGAATGTTAAACCTGGCGGTACATATAGTAACCGCTGGGCTTTAAAGGGCTACAGTCCGTACCGCGCAGTAAACACTCCGTCTCGGTTGTAAAAACCAATCAGTTAATGCTATATAGGGAAATAATCGCTGTTTGTTCTGAGATCCACACAAAACACATAAATACACTGTGAGGGCAGAACGCAGAATTTGTGAATGTTAAACCTGTTGCCACTTAAAGTAACCACTGGGCTTTAAAGGGCTACAGTCCGTACCGCGCAGTAAACACTCCGTCTCGGTTATAAAAACCAATCAGTTAATGCTGTATAGGGAAATAATCGCTGTTTGTTCTGAGATCCACACAAAACACATAAATACACTGTGTGGCCAGAACGTAGAACGTTAAACATGGTGGTACATATAGTTACCACTAGGCATTAAGGGTTTACAAGGCCGAAGTGACACCCGCATCATGTGACCAAGACACGTTACTCCCATGCAGTGTCTTAACGAAATACTGAAACAGGTACTCGCCGAGTTACGAAAAGGGTGCGTCCTGAACACGTGGTCGTGAGAAGAATTGCAGAACAGTAGACCAACACGTGCACACTTTTTGTAAAATGTTTGTAAAAAAATGTTTACTCACAAACCCAACACGTTTCGTTACACCATGGCACCATAATGAGGGGTGGTACTGAAAATAGAATACTTGTCCTTAAATATTAGAGGGTCCGACGCATGCCTTGCATAAGTAGTTTCGCTTGACAACTGAAACACTTGTATAAAAGACACTTAGAATCTTAGAAGCTTCATAAAAGATTTGGCCAAACAGTGAGGGTAAAGCTTATTATGTACACTGCAATTTTCAGGCTTGATGCTGTTCACCATTAAAATTCGTAAGTTGCTGACTCTTGATGAAGCGGTGGAGTTTAGGCTTGTATAATACATGAATCAGTGTTCCAAATAGCCACAATGTCGTATCGTCCTGAAATATTTATTAAAACACACCTGATGATGATACCAAGTTGCATCGAAACGTGTCGGGGTTTTTGAGTAAACATTTTTTAAGAACATTTTATGAAAAGTGTGCACGTGTTTGTCTCCTGTTCTGCAATTCTAGTGACTACGTGCTCGGTATGAATAATGTAAACCTGTTCGTAAGTCGAAAATACGAAATGAGGTGCAATATACACCCTCCAGCAAGTCGAAGGGGGATTTAGATAAGCAGGTATAGTCTACGTGTTGAAAAATAATAACAGATTTTCTTCAACGAAATATAAAGAGTTTAATCAGATAGGCATTAAATATATCGCAGGAAAAATATAAGAACGAGTTTGGGCAAAGAGGCAGTACAGAAGATATAGAATACTACGTATTTACACAAGAAACTGTTCCTGTTTCAAAGAAAAGGTTTCAGTACCATTTAGGCACAATCGAAATGAGTTCTAAATGAAATTTTAGTGACGTTTGTATACCAGTTTGAATTGAAATGTTCTTAACCCCTATCCTGCTGATGTGGAATATATGGTGAGCTGCTAATAATGCCAGCACCGCTAATGTGTAATATTTGGTGACCTACATTTGGCAACGCTGAAAGGAGCCTCTTTGTCTCTCTCTCTCTCTCTGCACAATGTCTCAACACTGAATCAATCGTGAAAGACGTCATGTGTCATATCTTTGTGCACACAGATATGATACAGGACGTCTTTCACGATTGATTCAGTGTTGAGACATTGTGAAGACAGAGAGAGAGAGAGAGAGAGAGAGAGAGAAAGAGGCTCCTTTCAGGGCTGCCAAATGTAGGTCACCAAATATTACACATTAGTGGTGCTGGCATTATTAGCAGCCCACCATATATTCTACATGAGCAAGATAAAGGTTAAACACATTTCGGTCGTATATTCGGTTGGTTGTAAGTTGGATGAACGTTAAGTCTGGGAGTGTCTCTACAATGCAGTACAGTACACTGCATTACTGTGTCAGTGTCTAAAAATTTGTTTCTTTTTCTCTTGAAAACTGATGGTTAGTGAGTTGAGTCTGTTTTTCCCGTAGCAACAGAAATGCTGTCACTGGTTCTTGCATTCCGCCTTAATGTGCAAGGGTTTCGTTGCTTCATTTGGAAAGGATTGCCCGGGATCTGTAGAGAAATTTCTAGCTGTCTTATTTGGGATTTCCTGATGCGGATGCTTTTTGAGACGCTGCATGGCGATGTCAGGCGCCTAGTAGCGTGCCGAGTGCCGTCGTTGGAAGTGATCTTTGGACCGGAGCGACATTAAGTTTGGTGCAGACGATAAGATCCCGTCCTTAGTGCATTTGTTTTTGCAGTGTGATTTGCCCACAACGCAATGCTGTGACTCTGGTCGTTTTAAATTTCTCTATTCCCGACAGGCTGTGGCGTTCCGAGTTCCATTCGCT
>BLKM01000588.1:796651-847760 GCA_013340265.1 Coptotermes formosanus | reverse complement strand
GGGGGGGCTGATATTTTTAGGCGCTTTTGCAAATTTGCGAGAAGTGACTTAGCTTCGTCATGTCTGTCCGTCTGGCTTTCCGCATGCAACAGCTTTGTTCCCATTGGACCGATTTTCATGAAATTTGATATTGTAGGATTTTTCGAAAATCTGTTCGAGCAAATTCGTGGTTTGATTGTAGTCTGAGGAGAATAATGGGTACTTTACATGGATACCTAAGTACATTTATGATATCTCGCTGCTTTCTTTTTGAATGAGAAATGTTTGAGATCAAATTTGCAGGGAAAGTCAAAACACACGCGTTGTGAGCAGGAGACGTAAATCCAATGGGCCTGCCGAGAATAAGCATATTATGAAACAAAGTTAACCCTGTAAAGACGGAACGTATTCTGTTTTATATAAGGACTCAGTGCGTACCGCGCTGTAAACACTCTCCACTTCGGTTATAAAAACCAGTCTCTTAATGTTTTATAAGGCAAAAGTTGCTGTTTGTTCTGAGATCCGTACAAAACACATAAACGCAATGTGGGCACCACGTAGAATTTTTTAATGTTAAACCTGGTGGTATGTAATGTTACCGCTAGGCTTTAAAAGGTTAAAGTAAAGTTGTTCCTCTCCACGCCATATGGCGTATAGGGGGAGTAGAGGTGTAGTTAGACTTATTCTTAACATCGCACTGTTCTCATGTGAGTGGTTTTCACGCACCGGCCGCTTTACCTCCGGTGAAGAACCCCGGTGCCAATTGATTAGTAGATTCTGTGGGCCCCAGACCCGGTGTGAAGCTTTTGGAGAAGAGAAACTTCTTTTGCCCTCTGAATCGGTACAAAATAACGCAGATATAGCGAGACCGAGATCGATAAACCACGGCGAACTCGTTTATAACGTCATGAAAGGGACTAAGTATTTTGTGTCATTATAACCGAGGAGGGCAATGGTATGGTTAACAGTGAAGAATTAATTGGTAGCACAGAATATCTGATGCTACAGACGAGGTGTCGTATAAACCAATGTCGTTATAACCGGGTTCTAATGTATTTCGTTAGAAGAATGGACGAAGGAGTATAGAAATATATACTGCGTTGTAAATCGAAAGGACTATGCAATCGGAAAAGAAAAGATCTTGCAAAAGATGGAGGGAGTGCCAGAGGTCACAAAAGGCATTATTTCCTGCACAATGGAGGGGGCGGGGGGGGGACGCAGGAGAAGAATAATAATTTCCCCTTGATTTTTTTTTTTACATGTTACTGGCATTCCCATATATTTGAAAGCATTTCGTCGTTAATACATTAGAACTGACCAAACAGCAGTCACTGCCTAAGAGACCGCGACGTTCACAGAACTTGCTGTGATATTTTTAGCATATTCTGTTTCAGGTCCGTATGCCAACTGAAACTTTTATGTGTTTTTCCATTCCCAGGTCATTACATTTACATTGCATTTGAAAAATGCCTTCCTCTCCTTTGCTGACAACAAATAGTGTAAATCACCAGAATAGTTCGGCGTACAGCTTGACTGTACGCTCATCGTAGATGGAGGCTTGGTGCTGTGCCATATACAAGTCATTATTTCTTGATCTACGTGTTGTCCCGTCCGGCAAGGACTCTCGACCGCGGCATCAGAGTCCAGCTGCAGCCAATGCGGGCTTTGCTTCCTTATCATTTCCAAGAGCAAATACACAGTTGGAAATGAACTTGTTTCGGTATGCTGAGTGATGTGTCTAGAATAGTGTCTTTTAAAGGTAACGGACTACGCGTTTCTCGAGTTACATTACAAACCGATCTTTTAAAGCCCAGTGGTTACTGTGTGTACCACCGAGCTTAACATTAAAAAATTCTACGTTCTGCCCACACAGTGTATTTATGTGTTTTGTGTGGATCTCAGAACAAACAGCGATTATTTCCCTATGCAGCATTAACTGACTGGTTTTTATAACCGAGACGGAGTGTGTTTACTGCGCGGTACGGACTGTAGCCCTTTAAAGCCCAGTGGTTACTGTATGTACCACCAAGTTTAACATTAAAAAATTCTACGTTCTGCCCACACAGTGTATTTATGTGTTTTGTTTGGATCTCAGAACAAACAGCGATTATTTCCCTATACAGCATTAACTGACTGGTTTTTATAACCGAGATTGAGTGTGTTTACTGCGCGGTACGGACTGCAGCCCTTTAAAGCCCAGTGGTTACTTTATGTACCACCAAGTTTAACATTAAAAAATTCTACGCTCTGCCCACACTGTGTATTTATGTGTTTTGTGTGGATCTCAGAACAAACAGCGATTCTTTCCCTATACAGCTTTAATTTATTGGTTCGTATAGCCGAGATGGAGTGTTTACTGCGCGGTACGAACTGGATCTTTAACTAAAACATATGACGTTTTGTCGTCTGTAAAGGGTTTAACCTTTTAAAGCCTAGTGGTAACTTTACATACTACCAGGTTTAACATTAAAACATTCTACATGGTGCCCACATTGCGTTTATGTGTTTTGTACGGATCTCAGAACAAACAGCAACTTTTGCCTTATAAAACATTAAGAGATTGGTTTTTATAACCGAAGTGGAGAGTGTTTACAGCGCGGTACGCACTGAGTCCTTATATAAAACAGATACGTTTCGTCTTAAAAGTGTTAATATAAGCATTTCGACATCATAGAACCTGACGTCCATTTAATAAATACCAGGAAGCCGTGTTCCTGCGTTATAAATGCCAGTAGGTTAATATTGTTGTGTGAATTATACATCATGATCATGATCATCATGATCATCATCATCATCGGCGCTACAACTCGTAGAGAGTCTTGGCAGCCTTGTGAATTATACAAGATATGTGAATAAATTCACTTATGTATAGGCTACCATAAAATGCACACTAATTGTATAAAATTACAAATTATATATGCATAAACCACCCACATGTTTCATGTAATTTTATAAAATTTTGTGCATTTGTTGCCGTGTATAAATCGTCATAACCACAATTCACTGAACGAGAAATAATAAATATGTAAACGCACTGCGTGGGCACAGTGCCGTCTTTTTTATGTTACCCTATGTGATTCATGTAAAAGTTGCATGTTTTTTTCCAGGGTTACTACCGTCGATGATCATTTGAGGACTGCACAGTAGATGTCGCTTTTTTCTCACCTTCCAAATTATTTTACCCGACCGCCATGTTACTAATTTATTTCAGGAACACGAAACAAAAATTACGTCATCGTGGTTGTGTCCAGCTGCATAATGTTCGTACGAGGTTTTGTAAAAATCGGTCAGCTAGCGAATACAAGCACACAGGCAGAATGTTCGTCTTATGCGCGGTCTGTTTATACTTTTATAAATGGGAGACCAGGCAAAAAGTGAAACGTGCTTTGGGAAACAGTTTGATGGATATGATTCCAACATTCAAGGTCCCAGGAAGTTTGTTTGAAAAATCTTATGGCTGGGTAAGTGGACTTGCTTTGAGTTGCCAGAATAATGTGGGACGTTTTATTTTTGACGTCTTGTGGTGGGTCTTTCCTCCGACCGTCTCTCAAGACAAATTTCTTCCTGTTACCGCTGTTTGTTCTAAGCACTGTCAAGCCTTGGGTGGGAAATGAGGACACGAAACGCGTTTGTATCTTCTGTTGTTACGCTGCTGTTTGCCGTCACACGCAGATGAGACTTACCTAAGTCTAACCAGAATTTCGTGGTCACTGGGGAACTGTCCATAAAAATGAACTAGACACAAGGGCTGTGGAGTCGGTACACGAAAGCTCCGATTCCGACTTCTCGATTTTTAAAACTTCCGACTCCGACTCTCCGGTTTTTAAAACTCCGACTCCTTCATAAAATCTCAATATGTATTAATAACGGTAAACCTATAAGACATTCCATCACCACCACGTGAATCATCAGGCTACTTTTTAGACTTATAACCTATATTTAAGTGTAAGTCTAACGGTTACTGTAGCTATCAGGGCTCTGGAGCTGGAGTACCTAGTTAAGATTTTAGATTGAGGTCGGAGTTGGAGTCGGTACGTTTTTACCGACTCGGACTCCATCTAAAATTCCATATGTCTCGGACTCCACCAAAAATTCCTTCCGACTCCGACTCCACAGCCCTGCTAGACACTGCATCGTTTCCGTCTTAGGGATTCTTTTATTCCCTGAAGATGGAAGTGGTATGTTCCTCCGAAACATTGGCAACACTTTTTCTTTACTAGGCTAGACGGTATCACATCCCATAGTACTGTATTTTGTGAAGCTAGGGTAACCTTCATTAAACAGCGTCTTCTTGAAGAAACACTAAGACCTTGCCAGGAGTAGATCAGGGGTAAGGATGCTGGCGTGTGTACTTTCTGTAATGGGATTTTCAAGTAATATCTGCAGTATGCTATCATAACGAACGCGAGGGACCGCTCGTGTACACTGTTTAGTCATGGATGGTACACAAAGCCAGCTCAGCAAGTCCAAATACAAGTCGTTAATGCACACACACACACACACACACACACACACACACACTTATATACAGGGTGTTTCTGAAATAGGCGGTCATATGTTAGATTCGTTTTCTGTGGACCAATACAATGAGAGAAATTCATATAAACGTGTTTCCTAGGACGCTTAGATTTTTTTATTATGACCATATTGGATAATTAATACACATGAAAATAATTTACGTTTCAGACATCAGTTTCGTTTCGTATTCCTTCCCTCTTCTACCGACTTGTTTACAGTAGTTGTAGAGGGATTTTATTTGCATTTAATCACACTCAAACATACACCACAGTCGGTAGGACTGCTCTGGACGAGGGATCGGCCCGTCGCAGAGACCTCTATCTGACAACACAAACACTGTACAAGAGACAAACATCCATGCCCCCGATGGTATTCGAACCCACGATCCCAGCAAGCGCTCGGCCGCAGACCTACGCCTTAGACCGCGCGGCCACTGGGATCGGCTCAGACACCAGAACCGGTGATGTTATGATGATTGGGTTGTTAGTGCCACTTTCAAATTCACACATCACACGCGTGAACATTTCACAGGAATTGATGGAAGTATCTCAGTGTGCTGTTGCACGTGATGCTGCGTTTCTCTTCAGAGATACTCGCATTTCAAAACATAGCTTTCTGTGACACGTTTGTACGATTTCTTTTCTTGGTGTTATTTCATAGAGGACTAATTTAACCTGTTAAAGCCTAGCGGTAACTTTATGTACCACCAGGTTTAACATTAAAAAATTCTACGTGGTGCCCACATTGCGTTTATGTGTTTTGTACGGATCTCAGAACAAACAGCAACTTTTGTCTTATAAAACATTAAGAGGTTGGTTTTTATAACCGAAGTGGAGAGTGTTTACAGCGCGGTACGCACTGAGTCCTTATATAAAACAGATACGCTTCGTCTTTAAAGGGTTAAAGTATGACCATCTTTTTGTGAAACATCTTGTATTTTTATGAATTTATTAGACGTTGGGCCCCCAACAGCGTTGTTTCACTTTAGTGTTGGTAAATTTTAGTGACTAAATATTCGATGAGCTTCGACCACACTCGGATGAAGGTCGTTCTGTCAGGCATTTTAATTAGTTTTTATCTCGTGTGATTGTTAGGGACGTAACGCCATCTTTAAACCAAGACTGTACTTTATTTACGCGTATAAGTAAAGTCGTGTGTGTATGCTATAAACATACGTTGGATTACACATCAAGGCACTCAGTCTGAAGGCTTAAGAATATTCACTGCACTAGTGCTTGGAGTGTTACAGTCGTTTTCTCCCATATTCATTCCAGTTTGCCGCGCAGTTGTCGTCGCTGGATTTGAATGTATAGAATGATATCGGCCGGTAAAGAAGCCACTATAAGTATACAAGAATGAATCAGACTGCGTGGTCAACTGCGTGGGTCTGCGGCCGTTCGCTTGCTGGGATTGTGGTTTTGAATCCCGCCGGTGACATGGATGGGTGTCTCTTGTGAATGTTTGTGTGTTGTCAGGTAGAGGTCTCTGCGTCGGTCCGATCTCTCGTCCAGAGGCGTCCTACCGAGTGTGGTGTGTCATTGAGTGTGATGAAATGCAACAGTAACCGTCTACCCCTACAATGAGTAGGTAGAAGGGGTCAGACTGAGAAAGGAAGAAAGAAAGAAAGAAAGAAAGAAAGAAAGAAAAGAAAGAAAAAGAAAAAAGAAAGAAAGAAAAAGAAAAAAGGAGGAGAGAAAGACAGAAAGAAAGAAGGAAAGAAAGAAAGAAAAAGAAAAAATAAAGACAGAAAGAAAGAAGAAAATACAGAAAGAAAGAAAGAAAGAAAGAAAGAAGAAAAGACAGAAGGAAAGAAAAAGAAAAAAGAAAGAAAGAGTCAGGTATCGAATACCGCTGTAATCTCGTAAAATTTAAATAGCAGTCTTTAGAAAATGATCTGTCGTACACTCATAATTCATGTACTGTTGTCCCCATGTGGCTGTATGGTGGAAGTCGTTGTGAGTGAGTGAGTGAGTGTTGTGGTGATATATAATGATCTGCTGGCCTCATTCGAACAGTGCTGGGGGGGGGGGGTGCAAAGAAGACCCGCACTGATCTTGGGCGACCCTGAACTAGTTAGTCAAAGTCTTGCCCTCATGTGGTGTGTGTGTGCGGGCAGCAAGTTTTCACTTACAGGGGATTCTCATTAGATAGAAAGCCAGTACATTTGTTGTGTGTGTGTGTGTGTGGGGGGGGGGGGGTACTGCACCGGTTGATGGATGTCGTCGTTTCGTAGTCCTTACCTCTTCTGCCTACTCGCAGTAGGTGTCGAGGTTGTTTATTTTCACTTCACGCTCAGACACGCACCACGGTCGGTAGGGCTCCTCTGGACGAGGGATCGGCCCGCCGCAGAGACCTCCAGCTGACAACATAAACACTCACAAGAGACAAACGTCCATGCCCTCGGTGGGATTCGAACCCACGATCCCAGCAAGCGCTTGGCCACAGACCTACGCCTTAGACCGCGCGGCCACTGGGATCGACGTTAATAAATGTTATTTGTAAAAGTACGGTCAAATGTCATTCTTTCTTTCTTTCTTTCTTTCTTTCTTTCTTTCTTTCTTTCTTTTTTCTTTCTTTCTTTTTTTGTCAATAGGTGTTCAAATTCACTCGTATTTATCTTTTTTTTATATGCCGCCTTATGTTTTCGTTTGCAAGGAACGTTTAAAAAGGCTAAGTGATTTCTCCACATAAAGATAATATAGTCGATCCCGGTTATAACGAGATCTGTTTAAGCGACATCCCGTCTATAACGTCAGACACTCTGTGGTACCAATTAATTCCTCACTGTTAACCATAACGTCACACTCCACGGTTATAACAACACTCGTTTATAACGACACAAAATATTTGGTCCCTTTCATGACGTTGGAACCAGGTTCAGCTGTACTTCTGTTTCATTTATTTTGTCTCACAGCGAATTTCAGGTTAGTGATATTTTATATGACTTTTAGTGGAAAAATGGACTCGTTAGCTTGGAAATGGGATATTATAAGAAAGAGCGCATTGGAACGCGTTTGAATCACCTCGTGGCCTCTCACATTGGTGTCCAGTCTACACTGTGGCGCTTGCTGCAGACGCTATAAGTGTCGGAAATACAGCTGTTGCCTCAGTATAGCGTCGAGTTTCAGAATGCGGATTCATTTCACTAAAAGTTACATGGTGAATTTTTCCCTGTCGACGCCATGAAAGCATGTAGGGGGAGCAGCAGTATAATTCCACTCATTCTTCACCTCGGCTCTAGCTGGAGTGAGTCGTGAACTTTACGTCCCTGCCGCTTTGCCCCCAGGAAAGGACACCCTGTAGCCACTGAACAGGAGGCTGGGTCAGGACGTTTTGGAGAACAGGGTAACTAATTGACTGACTGACTGACTGACTGACTGACTGACTAACTAACTAACTAACTAACTAACTAACTAACTACATGGAGCATAGGCCTTCTTGAGAAGCTAACAGTTTCTCAGCTAGTCAAGAAATTCCCCGCATTTTATGGAAACCGGAGGTTCATTACCGCATTCACAAGAGTCCGACACCTGTCCCTATCTTGAGCCAGCCATGCCCCATTTCACTTCTTGAAGATCCATTTTAATATTATCCTCCCATCTACGCCTGGGTCTCCCAAGTGGTCGCCTTCCCTCAGGTCTCCCCACCACAATCCTGTATGCACCTCTCCTTTCCCCCATACGTGCTACATGTCCCGCATATCTCATTCTTCTCGATTTGATTACCCGAATAATATTTGGTGATGAGTACAGGTCATTAAGTTCCTCGTTTTGTAGTCTTCTCCACTCCCCTGTCTCCTCGTCCCATAGAAAACAGGTAAAATTGTAGTTGGGAACAGGGAAAGCTGTGACATTTGACTAGGGTTTGTTGTAACAAGCCCTATTTTCTGACAATAGCCTGTGTCGTGTGGTTTACTTGTGTGTCTAAAATTTAACGGTGACACACCACGGTAACGAAACCTATGCAAGGCATAACTCTGTGCCTGCAGTAAAAATAGCTGCATTTGCCAGATTGTCAGTTACTTATGACAGTTCTCGGGGCCTGTATAAAGGCAAGGAGACATACTGTTGGGCGCAAGGCTATCAACATCTAATCGGGGTATTTATAAGGTGTTACTTCGAATTTAAGACGCACCTTTCTTCGCTTTTCTCCGAACTAAACATTAGGGCGCGTGTTAAATTCTAGGTATTATTTTCCAGTTTTCGAAAGTGTCGAAAACACCAGTTTTTTCGAAGAACAAGGGGCTTTGCTGAAGGAGTAGCAAATTTTACGGATAATGAACTGTATTTTCCTTCTAAAATTAGTCAGCATTTGAAATTCGTTAATAAACGCCTTTAAACACATTTACCCCTTTCTAATTATCTTCCAAATTTCTTTTGCGTTTTATGCGTGGGATGTCTTAAATTAGAGATCGTCTTTAATTCAAAGTACTAATGTATATGGACGCAGTGTGTCTCGTTCTCACTATTTGTTATTGCTGATTACACGTAAAGGTAAATTTAACTCTATCACCTACTGTGAAAGCACAGATGGGTACCAGATATATAGTTCTACTCTTTCTTTTGCCTCGGCGCTACATGGGCGTGGGTGTTTTAACACCACGCCCCGGCCGCTTTACCCCCGGGGAAAGAGACCCGGTACCCATTGTACAGGAGGCTGGGTGGGCCCCAGGGCCGGTCCGGACGGGCGCGGATAATCTCGCCCCCCACGTCGATTCGATCGTCGAACCGTCCAGCTCGTAGCCAGTCGCTATACCGACTGAGCTATCCCGACGCACGGTGGTGACATGTTATATAAATAATTTTTTTGAGTGAGTTTTCTGCTAAATCGGGTGGAGTAAGCTGTTTATCTTAGAGTGGTTTTCGTCACTGACGGATGGACGGGCGGACCGACGGACGGACGGGCACAGAAATGTCTACGCGAAGTGACTCCCCGCAAGCATTTCATATTCTGTTCCGTTTATTTGTATATTGTTTCTTAATGTCACAAAGTAACCCTTGGATATACTAAATGTGGATTTATATGAATGGAGTGTCATAGTGTTTCAGGTCATTTGTTTGAACTTTGTCCGTCGTCCTAGTTCTGTTATCTGAAAGCCGCAGTGTGCAGCAGCTAGTTGTATTTCCGTCATAAATGGACGGGGCGTGATGACATCCCGATTCTGTTGTCCCCTGTACGAGTTACTGTCATAATCTGTTCAGTGTAACGGTTATTTACATACTTTATGTATAAATAATTTGAAGTCCTCTGGCCGTCTGGCATAATGGCACTTATTTGTAGAATTATCAACCCCTCAGATTTTGTATTGACATGATGACTGATTAAGTTCATGCAACGACGTCATTTTTGAGGAACTTAACATTCGCTAAACGGGTCAAGACGTTCCTCCCTTTTTGTGGAGTCTAAAGAGTCATTCTTGATAACTGATTGGTAAAGATGAACATAAACACAATTATGTTTATTGTGGAAACATGTTGTTACAATTGAGCTAAGTGTTTCGGCCCCAAAACTGTAAATGTTTTGTGGGATCTCACAGTAAGAATGTAATGTAACATTTACAGTTTCAGTTTTTTACCTTCTTTTTTGTCTTTATTCAAAACCTGATGATGTGCCTTTGGGCCTAAAACAACGTATGGTTACACAATGAATGTAGATGGTTTGCTTTTATCATTTGTTTTAAAACATAGGGGGGTATCCTTATATCCTTTATCAAATTAACGTTCATTCTTCCATTGCTAGACCTGTGAAGATGAAGGCAGTAGTCCTACGTCAGGGGTGCACATAAGCCGGTCACCAGTTCCGCCATGTGGCTACATTTTGTACAGCAGTGCGCAACATTTTTGGGTCCTGATTTTGGAATTTGCTTCATATCTTACTTTTGGCTCCTAGAATTTTGAGGTGCCTTCTAGATTTTTGGAAAATTTGTTGACCCCTGCATAACGTTACTTCGAAACGTCGGTATCCACTCGCCCAACAACACGGCGTGAAATCCCAGGTAAACCTGATTCCCCATTCATTACCGCCCCACAGTGCCTGGAGCCAAGCCGTTCACGTTGTGTCACCTTTTGCAGGTAGCGTCGTTCTGAAGTTTGAGACGACAGTATCTTCCGTCGCTTTTTTCAAACGTCTCGTTGCTTTCCGAACTATCCTGTTCTGTTCCTCTGTGTCAGTGATGTGTTCTGGGCTGCCCGTCTTGAAGATCCTCCCAGTAAATTGCTTGTAGTGATGTCGGAAGTTCGTGTGGGCTTTGCCCCTTTTCACTGCTGATCTCTGTGTTTGGAAACAAACTTAGCAGTTGTCTGCATTATACCTTTGTCGGTTTGGCATGTGGTTTTCTGCTGCTGCAGCTAACTACTGTGTCGCAAGTTACGGCCAGTGTTTGTAATTGAGCGAAAATTTGAGTTGACATCCTTAGGATGTGGATTTGGGATAACTGTGGTGTGGTTTTTGACAGCATATGGTTTTGTAGAGAACTGCCAGCGGTTTGAGGGACTTGTGGTCACCACTTTCGGGGAACAGTGTTCCCTCTAAACTTCGAGCCCAACAAAACGCGCGAGATCTCTTTGCTAGTTGACTAATCCGTCGTTTGTGGAAGAAAAATACGTAAAATTTTCGGGTTCATGCAATCCAAATTGCGTTTTGTTCATAGTTAATGTGTTTTGGATACTCTTGGAGCAAGAAGTACATTCGAACTCGGTTATAACGTCATGAAAAGGAATGAATATTTTGTGTTGTTATAAACGAGTGTTGTTATAACCGAGGAGTGTAATGTTATGGTTAACAGTGAGGAATTAACCCTTTAAAGACGAAGCGTGTCTGTTTTATATAAGGACTCAGTGCGTACTGCGCTGTAAACACTCCACCTCGGTTATAAAAACTAGTCTCTTAATGTTTTATAAGGCCAAAGTTGCTGTTTGTTCTGAGATCCGTACAAAACACATAAACGCAATGTGGGCACCACGCAGAATTCTTTAATTTTAAACCCGGTGGTATGTAAAGTTACCGCTAGGCTTTAAAAGGTTAAGTGGGTACCACAGAATATCTGACGATGTAGACGAGGTGTCGCATAAACCGGTGTCGTTATAACCGGGTTCAACTGTAATCATTTTTCTTGACAGTAGTAATTCTTTCATATGTAAGTGGTGAGGTAGCGTGAATTCATCATTTTAATGCACGTAGTACTGGGGGCAGCCTGGAGAGAGAATGGAGACTAAATTCGCTGTAGGTTCAACTACGGACGTCATTTGAGACAAACGCGGTTCTGTGGTCGGCTGTCCACCGTGCATTCACCTTATAGAGACTTCTCCCAAAATAACGTCTGTGGCGACATCTCTTGGCCAGACCGTTCGCCTGATCCTTCGGCTTTTGATTTCTTTTCGTGGGGTTAGTTGAAACGGAGAGTATTTCAGACACGTTCGGGAGACTTACACAAAATCAAAATAGAATTTCTGGAGAAAGAAATCCCGTGTCACCTGTCATGGCCGCGTAATGGAAAGTGTTACAAACAGAGCTCATCAGTGCGCCATTCTTGATGGACGATAGCTGACGGGTTTTATTATGGAGAGTAATTGTGTCGGAATGTTCCTTCAGTAGTAGCGAACATTTGTCTTCTAGTTCACGTTACTTGGAATACATTTTAACCTTTTAAAGCCTAGCGGTAACTTTACGTACCACCAGGTTTAACATTAAAAAATTCTACGTGGTGCCCACATTGCGTTTATGTGTTTTGTACGGATCTCAGAACAAACAGCAACTTTTGCCTTATAAAACATTAAGAGACTGGTTTTTATAACCGAAGTGGAGAGTGTTTACAGCGCGGTACGCACTGAGTCCATATATAAAACAGATACGCTTCGTCTTTAAAGGGTTAATACATTCTGGTCGACTAATGTGTCTTTAGCGATGCTGAAGGAATGCTGTCCCACGCTGTATATTGGATGGTGTAAGATGGACGCTGTTGGCGCTTGTAAAACGATGGTAACCAGCTAGCCGACTACACGGAATCACATTCCAATAGGCCGTAATAGTCTTCGTAGACGTGGACGTATGGACCTTAAATTGCCTGCTGTGATAACGTGTTTTCGTGGTAGTTCTTCTTACCATTGTGTCCACGTAATTCAGCCTTGGAAACTGTTTGCCTGTGTAAGTGTTCAGATTGTATTTTTAACAGGAACTTCGTGATGGAAAAATTCCTAACACGTGTCACGTGGTTGTGTTTTCTGTTAAGACTAACCATTGTCCCACGTGAAGCGTGGTCATTGCCTAGGTCGGAGACGTCGGTTGTTCATAGACACGTGAGCTCTGGGCGGGCATGGCTAACGGTGTGCTCTCCCTCACCCACCAGTTCGTATTGTACAGTACGATTTTGCTTAGTGGGTGAGGTAGGCACACTGCTAGCCATGTCCACCCAAAAGTGAGGTGTCAATGAACAACGTGTAGAAAATTAACTGTTGTTTAACCCTTTAAAGACGAAGCGTTTCTGTTTTATATAATGATTCAGTGCGTACCGCGCTGTAAACTCTTTCCATTTCGGTTATAAAAACCAGTCTCTTAATGTTTTATAACCAGTCTCTTTATGTTGACTTGTGGTCACCACTTTCGGGGAACAGTGTTCCCTCTAAACTAAACTTCGAGCCCAACAAAACGCGCGAGATCTCTTTGCTAGTTGACTAATCCGTCGTTTGTGGAAGAAAAATACGTAAAATTTTCGGGTTCCTGCAATCCAAATTGAATTTTGTTCATAGTTAATGTGTTTTGGATACTCTTGGAGCAAGAAGTACATTCGAACTCGGTTATAACGTCATGAAAAGGAATGAATATTTTGTGTCGTTATAAACGAGTGCTGTTATAACCGAGGAGTATAATGTTATGGTTAACAGTGAGGAATTAACCCTTTAAAGACGAATCGTATCTGTTTTATATAAGGACTCAGTGCGTACCGCGCTGTAAACACTCTCCACTTCGGTTATAAAAACCAGTCTCTTAATGTTTTATAAGGCCAAAGTTGCTGTTTGTTCTGAGATCCGTGCCAAACACATAAACGCAATGTGGGCACCACGTAGAATTTTGTAATGTTAAGCCTGGTCGTATGTAAAGTTACCGCTAGGCTTTAAAAGGTTAAATGGTGGGGAAAGTCAATGTGACTTGAAAAGTGACGTGTGGACTGGCTGAGTGATGCCACTAGTGTCAATGTATTGTAAAGTAGACGGGATGGTGCTCCGGTCTAAAATTTTAGCATGTAATGTCGCATAGTCGTAGGCAATGGCCACGTAGCACGCATGGACATGTACTGAATGGGGTATAATTTGATAACTGGCATCTTCATAAGCACCGCTGTTACATACTCAGATCTGTCGAAATAAAATTTGATTCGGACGATATAAAAAGAACACGGGCGTAGACGGAAGGATAATATTAAAGTGTAGGTTTTGCGTTATTCAGTTACTGTACATCTTTGCAGTTCTGTCATGGCCAGAACGTAGTAAAAGGTAACAGTAGGAATGGATTAGTTATTGGGTTATGTAACGACGTTTATACAGCTGCATAAATTTGTGACCTTTATTGAGATTACAGGCTTGCTGTGAATGACAAGTAATATACGGATTTGGAAGCAGGTAGTCAGTACACAGTTTGAAGATTCGCCGACTTTCGCCTGGATGGACCGAGGAATTGCGCCATAAACTTCTGTAATTTGGTTAGTAGTCATGCGTGATTAGATGACCGTACGTTTGGAAGAGACACCTCGTGTGGCGCTGCTACAAAGCATGAGAAGTAATTAGTACATTTATACATAGTACTTTGCCTCCATTGTCACGTCGTTGTACTGTTTTACTTTGTTAGGGCAGTAAATGCGATTTTGAATCCCTTTGAACGTTCTGTTTGCTGTGGATTTCGTTGTTTTGTTTCTTTGTGCTTTATTTTATGGCCTTGTCAGTAGCTCGTAATAGGTTTATGATTAATGAATAACGAATTGCGAAGTTGGTAGGAAAGAGTTCGTTGTCGCTGAAGCTGAGGTACTTTATCGACAATTGCCTGCAGAGCCCGAGTAGCCGGTCGCTGAGTCCAAATTTGTACCGGCGAAGGCAATGAAGCAGGGGTGCTAACCACCTGACCACACGACTTTCGTAATGGTGCCGCTGCTGACGATGACTCTTCGTGGTTACATGGTCGTGTGGTGCTGTGTTGATGTGTTGCTAATGAAGGTGGTTTGGTGTACGATAAACTGTAGTGAAGTTGTTTTGTTCCGATAAAAACAGCGAGGTTGTTTTGGTGTTCTGTAAGTGGCAGTAAAGTTGTTTTGGTGTACGATGAACGACAGTAAGAGATGTTTTGGTGTCCTGATAAAAATCAGTGACGTTTTGGTGTACTGTGGTTGTGAAGTTGTTTTAGTGTACGTTGAACGACAACAGAGTTGTTCTGTTGTCCGATAAACGATTGTGAAGTTATCGATCACTAAAATAAGAACCAACTAAATGCACTCTACCAAGTTTTATCATCATTCTTTTCACTCTACCACGACATGTTTCTACGTTTCAGCTGTCATCCTCAGGGGGTGTACCAAAGTTTTTAATGTTGGCAAGGTCTATGTTGTATATTCGTTTGCTGCATTTTCTGAATATAAAACATCGATCCTGCCAGCATTAAAAACTTTGGTACACCCCCTGAGGATGATGGATGAAACGTCGAAACATGTCGGGATTCAGTGAAAAGAATAATTTTAAAACTTGATACAGTAAACTTAGTTGGTTCTTATTTTGGTGATTGATGACAGAACAGTGCACGGAATTAATAGTGTTAAACTGACTGTAAAGTTGTTTTGTGTACTGTGACAGTAAGGTGTTTTGGTGTACAATAAACGACAAAGTTGTTTTGGTGTCCGATAAAAAGGAGTGAAGTTGTTTTGGTGTCCTGTAAGTAACAGTAAAGTTGTTTTGGTGTACCTTAAGTGACAGTAAAGTTGTTCTGGNTTTTATAAGGCAAAAGTTGCTGTTTGTTCTGAGATCCGTACAAAACATATAAACGCAATGTGGGCACCACGTAGAATTTTCTAATGTTAAACCTGGTGGTATGTAAAGTTACCGCTAGGCTTTAAAAAGTTAAAATCGAGATATCTCACAAAATTTTGCATTTTACCTTGAATTTTAAGTTTCTGTCTAAACAAACAACTGATGATGGCCTGATCGAAACATGTAGTGTTTCAAAAGTGATAATGAATAGAGGTTGTGTCAGACGGAACACGTAGTGTTGTTTATGTAAGTCTGTATACACACACACAACGGGATGGGTAGCGTCAAATTGAAAGTTCTGACTCGTTATAGCATCTCGTTCTTACAGTTAAGGGAAAAATGTACACAAGGTTGCATTATTTCCCTACAACATAGTGTCCTTTTTAAGCAGTCGAGGTACCTGTGATTCGTTCGGTATTCTAATTTCTAGCTGTGCCGATAAGGGTTATCTGTGACTAGCAGCATTGCTTATTCTATCAGGGTGACGTTATGGCGTTCATATCTAGAGGCAGCATGTTTCTGTAAAACTGCATGTAGGTTTGCGTTACAGGTTTACGAAAACCCATAAGGTAGCATTGAACGTGTACCAAAATTCAGAGATTTTCTGGCGAGTCCCTCCCCATTGCGGTCAGTTATGACTTCTCTGGCACCAGGTGAAGAGGAATTACCGACGCTGATCCAGGAGGTTATGTATGCTAGGCTCAAATTTTCCCTTAATGGCCATGTACAATGGTTGGATGAGTGCGTGTCAGTTTGTAGTAGCGGTCACAAAAAGAGTACGCTGTTGGGAGATTGTCAAGTTCAAAAGGGCACTTGTCGCATCGGAGACCTCTAGCTTTTGAAGTGGAAGATAAGCGTCGTAATTATTGGCGGTCGCGTGATAAGGCTCGTAGCCATGTTTGAGGCGTGCTGAGTCCTGCCATATCGACTGCACAGTTCGTTATGGGCGGGCAGCAGCTGGAAGGTGCGGTGTGTTCATTTTAACTGTAATGGAAGTCCTGCAGCCGCTGTTTCAAAGCAGCAGCTGTCGGGCGGTGCGCCCCGCCATTAAAAACATGTACAGAACTCAATCTTGAACCTATCATCATCATCATCATCGTCATCATCATCATCCCCTTTACGCAGGGTATTCACACTTATATACCTGAAACAAACCATGTTTCTAGGGTATACAGTGTCGCAGCTATTCCGCGCGTACTGTTAATGGTGCATATAGCGCTGTCTGCAATATTTAACCCTTTTGTGCTTCTACATTAGCACTTCCCGCAGTGTGTGCTGTGCCCAGTACAGCTGTTTTCTGTAGTTCCTTGACATCGTGCTTTCCCGGTACGCTGCTCAAGTATTTTGTGAAGGATTTTGAAATGGTTCCAGTTGCTGCTATTATTAGACAATCATTTATGGAATATACAACGTAAAATATACACAGAACGCAGTAAATAAAAAGTGTTCGTCCAATCATCTTCTTGGTTGTGCCATGGTTTAGGCGATTAGTCGCCGGCCTTTCACTGCGGAGACCCGGCTTCCGTCCCGGGGTCGGTCATTGTGGGATTTGTGGTTGACAAAGTGGCACTGGGGCAGGTTTTTCTCCGAGTACTTCGGTTTTCCCCTGTCAGTATCATTCAACGAATGTTACATCAACCTTTTAAAGCCTAGCAGTAACTTTACATACTACCAGGTTTAACTTAAAAAAATTCTACGTGGTGCCCACATTGCGTTTATGTGTTTTGTACGGATCTCAGAACAAACAGGAACTTTTGCCTTATAAAACATTAAGAGATTGGTTCTTATAACCGAAGTGGAGAGTGTTTACAGCGCGGTACGCACTGAGTCCTTATATAAAACAGATACGCTTCGTCTTTAAAGGGTTAAAATGTAAAAACGGACCCAAACTCCACCAGCTTCATCACAGGGTTGCACAATAAGGCTCCTGGCTGCAGTGCCTCCGTAGCGTCTGGTACGTGGCCCTTCAATTAAAAAAAAGGGAGCATCATCTTTCCAAATTAGTGGGAAAGTGACAAATTTTGTAGTGAGAATAAATATCAGAAACGCGTTGAAAGTTGTTGGGCTCCAAAGCAAGTGGATGTAAACATAGTGTGGCTGTAACTCTGTCTGTATGCATTGGTGTAGGTATGTGCAGGCCTGTACTGCCAAGTGCACGGAACATGTACAGTGTTCGCTTTCTAAACGGAACAGCGTACTCCATTCTTTTCCCCTTTCCGTTCCTTATCGTTTTGCTGTATTGCGTATCTGACTTAGCCTCTGGGAGAGTTATCATGATTAGAAATGTTACCAGTTTCCTTGTTTGGTCGTTTCCTATCATACAGTTTCTGACATGGTTAAGAAATAAATAAAACCTTTCTCTAACGGTTTGCAACATTTTGATTTCCCTTCATTGAGGTTTTGGCCTCTCATGCAACCGCAAAACTGGTAGACAACTGCGTCGAAGGAGATCTACCGTCTTCTGGGATATTTCACAGCGTAGATTGGTAATTGTGCACCAACTTTTCGGTACAACCTATAGGTCACATTTTCTAGGATCTGTTAAGTTGGGGCCGATCGGTTGTCCCGAAACGTCGGTACGGAATTACCTCTCTGCTCTGAGTAATATCCCAGAAGAGCACAGATCACGTTTACATTGCGGCGGAAACGTGAAATCACGCAACTGCGTCGGATGCGTGCAACTACTCATGTTTCAAACGTAACCACCATAAATTTGAGGCCATCTTCGACATCCGCCACCCGAGGACGTACGATGTGGTGGTGGGTCAAGGTTAAAACATGCATAGATCTGGTTATTTACTGTTCTGTTCGTACGTGAGACCTGGTCTGACACATTGAGTGAGGAACATAGACTGAGGGTGTATGATATCGTGGCGCTGAGGGTGTATTTGAACATAAGACGAGGAAGTGGCAGGAGGGTGGAGAGAAATTTGTAACGAGGGGGTGCGTGTAGTTTTCTCTAAATTTTATTGGGATATTGTGACTTACGGAACGTGGCATGGTTGGGGAATGTAGCACGCATGAGAGAGTGTTTTGATATTAAACGTAACGGGAAGAGAACGTATGGAAGGGCAAGGAGTGAGTAGGATAATATTAAAGTTGGTGATGAAGGAATTGGTTTGGATTGTGTGGACTTGGAGATACTGGCTTAGGTAGGGACCACTGGTGGGCTGAATAGAACACGGTAATGAATGTCTTGACAGCTGCCTTCTTCTGCGGTGTTACGCAGCATCGAGTGCATTACCATTCTACGCTGCGTAATATCCCAGAACGGCGTCGATCTCATCAGCATCGCGGCGGAAGCCTGAAATCACGGAATGAGTGTATTTTTCCGTAAAATGCGGAGAATATCCTAGCTAGCTGAGCAACTGTTAGCTTCTAAAGATGGACCGTAGTCATTTGGATTTCGTTATTTTGGCTGCAGCAATACCACGCCCTTTGCAAAAGTGGCGAAGGTCAAATGACCAGGCCTTTTGTGAAGAGACAGATGGGCTAGGGTACATTGAGCATGGCGTGGAAAGATTGACCCTTAAAGACGAAGCGTATCTGTTTTATATAAGGACTCAGTGCGTACCGCGCTGTAAACACTCTCCACTTCGGTTATAAAAATCAATCTCTTAATGTGTTATAAGGCAAAAGTTGCTGTTTGTTCTGAGATCCGTACAAAACACATATACGCAGTGTGGGCACCACGTAGAATTTTTTAACCCTTTAAAGACGAAGCGTATCTGTTTTATGTAAGGACTCAGTGCGTACCGCGCTGTAAACACTCTCCACTTCGGTTATAAAAATCAATCTCTTAATGTGTTATAAGGCAAAAGTTGCTGTTTGTTCTGAGATCCGTACAAAACACATATACGCAGTGTGGGCACCACGTAGAATTTTTTAACCCTTTAAAGACGAAGCGTATCTGTTTTATGTAAGGACTCAGTGCGTACCGCGCTGTAAACACTCTCCACTTCGGTTATAGAAATCAATCTCTTAATGTGTTATAAGGCAAAAGTTGCTGTTTGTTCTGAGATCCGTACAAAACACATATACGCTGTGTGGGCACCACGTAGAATTTTTTAACCCTTTAAAGACGAAGCGTATCTGTTTTATGTAAGGACTCAGTGCGTACCGCGCTGTAAACACTCTCCACTTCGGTTATAAAAATCAATCTCTTAATGTGTTATAAGGCAAAAGTTGCTGTTTGTTCTGAGATCCGTACAAAACACATAAACGCAATGTGGGCACCACGTAGAATTTTTTAATGTTAAACCTGGTGGTACGTAAAGTTACCGCTAGGCTTTAAAAGGTTAAGGGTTGAATGACATTTGCAAGGGTTCGTTGTACTTCAAAAATGTAGGGCGAGAGAGTAAATGGAAAGGAACGACGGCCAGAACTGTGTTGTAGTCTGGCCTTAAGTCGGAAGGGGTAAATCTCCGTCTATTGACTGCATGAAGGCGTGTGGTCGAGCAGTCTGTACTGCTTGGTGGTCTGTCGGTAAGCCGGATCCCCGAGTGGCCCGGACAGTTTTGGGCCGATTTTAGCTCAGTGTTTCCCTTCGAAGTTACTACAGTACAGTATCATCATAATCATCATCATCCCCTTTACGCACGGTATTCACACTTATATACCTGAAACAAACCGTGTTTCTAGGGTACACAGTGTCACAGCTATCCCGCGCGTACTGTTAATGGTGCATATAGCGCTGTCTGCAATATTAAACTCTTTTGTGCTTCTACATTAGTACTTCCCGCAGTGTGTGTGCTGTGCCCAATATAGCTGTGTTCTGCAGTTCCTTGATATCGTGCTTTCGCGGTACGCTGCTCAAGTATTTTCTGATGGATTTTGAAATGGTTCCAGTTGCTCCTATTATTACTGGCGTCACCTTTGTTTTTACATTCCACATGCGCTGGATTTCTATTATTATTATTATTATTATTATTATTATTATTATTATTATATACTATTAGGTTCAGTATTGCCACTGTAAAGTGTTATGGTGAAATTAACACGTGTGAAACTGTGGCCAAGATTCGATAGACACAGGTTGCCATGTTACAGATTAATGCCCATATCTAATGTCATAGGAATTTGCCCTTTCCGTAAAAGTGTGGCCAACTGTGCCAGGTGGCCGACGTGACAAGTTTCACCGCATTAAGCGCCGTAGTACAAAATTTTGGTTGTCACAGAGAGACTTGGCGCGCACGATTTGTGGATCCCTGTAACAAATTTCAGTCGTACCCGGTTTTAACGGCATCGGTTTATGCGAGACCTCGTCTATAGCGTCAGTTATTCTGTGGTACCAATTAATTCGTCACTGTTAACCATGATATTACGCTCCTCGGTTATAACAACACTCGTTTATAACGACACAAAATATTCGGTCCCTTTCATGACGTTGGAACCGAGTTCGGCTGTATTGCGAGGTACTGAAGATGAGGCCTAAGCCAGTTACTGGGCGAAACCGATACAGCTAGCATCTAGTGGCATCTGCCTGTAGCATGGGGCAGGCTTCTTTTTCACGTGACGATGTTCTTCTGTTGTGCAGATTTCCGACATAGATGCCGCATGCTGATTGCCGGATCCACAATGGCTACCCAGCCGTCCCTGTCGTGAGCCAGATGGATCTGTATTATTATTATTATTATTATTATTATTTATTTATTTATTTTGACTGCAAATGGGTTTGTACCCGGTGGCAGTGGTACTACAGTAAGACACGACACACAAAATAACACACATCACAATCAAACCAGACACAGCACACAAAATTACAAAAATAATAAAGGACGCATACTGCACACAATACATACAATTACAATACAAATACAAATACAGTTACAATACAAATACAAATACAGTTACAATACAAATACAGATACAGTTACAATACAAATGCAATTACAAGTACACATACAATTACAATACAAATGCAATTAAAATACAAATACAGTGCACATACAGTGCAGTAAAATACAATTACAATACAAATACAATAACATAATATACAATACAAATGCAATTACAATACAAATACAATTACAAATACAATGCAGTAAAATACAATTACAATACACATATACAATACAAATGCGATTACAATATGAATACAATGTACATACAATGCAGTAAAATACAATAACAATACAAATACAATATACATATACAAAACAAATGCGATTACAATACAAATACAATTACAAATACAATGCACATACATACACAGTACAAATACGATTACAATTAACCTAAAGTTGATGAATTAATATTAACAAACAAATCCAGCACGCTTTACAGTAACTCAGCCACACTAATGAATTGCCGAACTGCACGAACTGCTGCACTGCACTTGTGTAACCTTCACACCCGCCGCTCCTGTTTTAAGATCTGTAGTAATGCTATCGCTTGTACTTTCGGCCGCCAGGTGTCTTTCCTTCAAATTTCCCTGTCAAGTGTCATAGGAATGCGCATCTCCTTACCTCGTCGAGACAGGCACAGGACTGCCCACTGCAGTCCCCATTAGTTGCAGCAGCTACTGGAATGCAGTTCTGTACCGGTAACAAAGACGCCGCGGGGTCTGCAGAGAAGTTTGGTGGGCGAGGAACGAAAAAAATAACTTGTTTCTAGCTGAGATTTATTATGTGATACTGCACTGTCAAAAACCCTTTCACTTACGGCTCAGTGATGACTGCGTACACGCTGCTGTGTGTCCATATAGCGGGTTTGTTTGTTTGTTTGTTTGTTTGTTTCGTATGCTTGTTTGAATAAAGGGGTTGTTTCTGTAAGTGACGTAGATCAGTTGGGACTGGACGCAATATGTTTTCTGTGACGTATTGACTGCTTTTTAAATATGTAAATGGATTTAGTGCTTAAAATTGTGTCAGTTTACCTGGACTACCCCCTCATTAGGTTATTGCAGGTCAGTGTTTCCCAAACATTTTTTTGCTGGCGGACGCCCTTTGGCTTCGAAAAATAACCACGAATCCTCGCATTCTTGCTCACGTAAATATACAGTGTCCGGATTATAGGAATCCAAAATTTGGAGTTTTTGTCTCAGAAGTGATTTTAGATAGATACGAATACATACCAGTATCATACGTAACAATGCGTTGCATGATTTGACATTAATTAGATATTCTGACGGTCATACGGAATAAACACATCGCCAATTAAAGAAGTTCTGCGATTGTTTTATCAAGCTATTAGTCCTTTAATTTAATAAAAATTTGTGTAAAATTCAAAGTAGCCGTTATAGAAATGTGCCCACGGATCGTCTGAGAACTGGTCGCGGAGCGCACACTTTGGGAACTGCTGGTGTAGAGGCATTCGGAAGGTGCCCGGTTCTAATTTCGACCAGGAGACCAGACCGGCTATCCTGAGAGACTCTTCCATGGTTTTTCTCAGTCGCTGAAGTTGAGCGCTGGGGTAGTGTGTTCGTTAGGCTGAAGCCACTTTATTCCGAACACTTTTCGATGCATCATTCATGTATCATCGGGCAGCCGGATTAAACCTATTCGAAACAAACGTCGGCATTCCGTCTGCCGACTTGCCCGCAGACACGGCAGTACGGAAGGTTTACACAAACGAAAACAGGGCTGTGCAGTCGGAGCCGGAAGGAATTTTAGGTGGAGTCGGAGTCGGTAAAAAATGTACCGACTCCGACTCCGACCCCAGTCTAAAATCTTAACTACATACTCCAACTCCAGAGCCCTGATAGCTACAGTAACCATTAGATATAGGTTATAAGTCTAAACAGTAGCCTGATGATTCACGTGGTGGCGATGAAACGTCTTATAGGTTTACCGTTATTAATACATATTGAGCTTTTATGAAGGTGTCGGAGGTTTAAGAATTGAGGAGTCGGAGTCGGAGTTTTGTGTACCGAAACCACAGCCCAGAACGCAAACACAGCCTCACGCGTTTTGTGTTCGCTGTCTAGCAGTGGCCGCTAGTTCATAAATTCTTCGTCACCGAACACGCAGCGTCTTGAGCCGTGTTGGTTCGGTGTGAAAATTTGTGGCACATTCTTGCTGTGCCCATGTTGGAGATCGGGCTTGCATGTTGAAAGACACGCTGCTATGTTCCTGGCGTGGTTCTTGAAGGACGACTTCTGGCATCTTTGTTCGTACGTTATATATGTATATACAGTAGTTCTGTGAGCGGAATTGATGTGACACTAGGGCCCTCTGCTGATATTTTTTGGTTAATTTGCTTTGTGTTTATGCCACTTCGAATTCCTGTGAAACAGTTTGCCTCCTCGTCGTTCTGTTTTCATATGCTAAATCATTGTTTTTTTCTTTTTGTTGTGTTTGTCCCTTGTATTGGTTCTGTACTTCAAAATCCGTGTAGGTCTGCACACACCAAAGCAGCCTTTGGTGCATTCTTACTCGCACGTAAAATTTTCGAACTCATTTCTTGAACAGTCCTGCGCATCGTGCCATAAATTTAGTGTTTTATGCCCTAACCTTTTAAAGCCTAGCGGTAACTTTACATACCACCAGGTTTAACATTAAAAAGTTCTACGTGGTGCCCACATTGCGTTTATGTGTTTTGTACGGATCTCAGAACAAACAGCAACTTTTGCCTTATAAAACATTAAGAGATTGGCTTTTATAACCGAAGTGGAGAGTGTTTACAGCGCGGTACGCACTGAGTCCTTATATAAAACAGATACGCTTCGTCTTTGAAGGGTTAATTCATTGCTGGGATAGCTTATTGTAGTGACAGAATTTACGGTCTGGTTGACTGGGTAGTTCGTGTTATGATATCGTCGCTCCTATGGGAAGTTATGCAGCTCTGGTTACGAATCTACTTGCCGTCGTTTCGGAACAACCAGTCGGTTTCATCTTCAGGGTTCAGGGGATCCAATAAGAATTCTTCTGGGTCTCCAAGGAACCTGTCGAATGAGATTTTCATGAGATTCGTAACTACGCCGTTCGCGAAGTGTCATTAGAATGTTTTAAAGCACGAAGTAGTCGGCATTCGTGCAGAATAAAAAAAATACGCTTTTCTGTCGGAAACCTGAATTAAAGAAAATACTAGTTGGTAGACGGGGGCCGCGGTTGGTTGGTTGGTTGGTTGGTTGGTTGGTTGGTTGGTTGGTTGGTTGGTTGGTTGAGGCACTGCGCTACCAGCCGGAAGGTCGCGGGTTCGATTCCCGATGGCGTCAGTGGAAGTTTTCATCGACTCAGCCTCTAACAGAAATGAGTACCAGGAATATTTCCTGGTGGGTAAAGGTGGCCGGTGCGTAGGGCTGAAAACCTTACCACCTTCAAATGCCGATTGTATAGAAATCTGGGAGCCTCAACCTCCTGGAACCCTGTGGGTCTGTCCAGGCCTGTAATGGGACTGCTTAACCTTTACTAGTTGGGAGACATAGATATAGATGGTATGATAACATAGAAACTTGGCTTGGAAGTAAGGATTTGTGAGGGTATATTGCGGGTTGAGCGTAACACACCGCGTACAGTGATGAACCAGAAGTGCTTTGGAAGATCAATGCAGAGGGGGTTTTGACCACACCCACATTGCGGTCGAGTGGGAAGAAGGTTTCATTTCTTTTTCCATAGGCCAGGAATCGTGTGTGTCTCCCTGTTTTGCTCAGTTCCTCCAGGCAGCTACCAGAATGGTATCTCAGATTACACGAGTACCTTTTTCACAACCTTTGCAAGTATCACTGAGTAGTCAGCGTATCGTTAGGTGCTAAGTTTTGATTACTGTCAGTTTCGTTAGATAAACCTAAATACAGACATATTTGAGTTTTTTAAGGTTTTTACGGGGTTGTAATGTAGGATTTCTGTCGCTGGGTGGCGCCCGACGTTTCACGTATACAGTCCTTAAAGACGAGACGTCGCGAGCCACCCAGCGTCACATTCCAGAAGATCCAAATGTTCAGTTCTCTTCTTCTTCTTCTTCTTCTTCTTCTTCTTCTTCTTCTTCTTCTTCTTCTTTAGGCGCCACAGCTTCATATAATGCAAGTCTTGGCTTTCTGAACTATACTTGTAGTTTTCCATCTGTTTCTATCCTGGCTGCAGATTCTCCAATTATTTACTTGCATTTCTTATTCCGTTTAACTCGCCTGGTTCTGCATTGATTTATCCATCCATCATTCCTTAGTTGAGACTGTTTAGCAATTAAATTATTTTTACGCGGTTAGGGATATGGCCTAACGCGCGGCCCCCGCTTCATTGTAGCGCCTTGGTTTTCTGTTAGAGTATACTCCCTTAGCTAGTATGTCCGAATTGTAGCGTCAGGAACTCGCTTTTCCGCCCTTCCACAACTTAGCCACAAAAGCGTTGCCCAGGGGTCATGGCGTGGACATGTGTGGATAGGACTTGGCAGGAATAAGTGACGTTTCTCAGGCTTTTTAGCAATAGATACTCGCTAGCGTAGTATGTATCCCAGAGACCTCATACTGCCTCTTTGGCCCCCAAATACTCAGTTACATGCTTGTAATTTTGGAGTTCAGAAGGCAAAGTGTGAATGCAAGCGTGCGGTACAGTCAATGATGGCGTGCAGGCGGACGGTGTCATGCTGCGTGTTCTTCTTCAGGCTACGTGAGGGTCGACAGTGTTGTGCGTGTGCTGAGGTGACATCCCGGGAAGTCGGTTTTAGGCTTCAAAATAAACGACGGCAGAGTGCTGTTTGTTGTTCGCAAGTTGTGCGCTGCATACAGTGGCCGATGTGTGTCTGCGAATTCTCAGTTTTGCCTTAAATTTTAAGGCTTTAAGGCTTAACCCTGTAAAGACGAAACGCATTCTGTCTAATATAAAGACTCACTGCGTACCGCCCAGTAAACACTCTCCATCTCGTTTTTAAAAACCAATAATTTGATGACGTGTCGGGTAAAAGTTGCAGCTAGTTCCCAGGTGAGTAAAAAACACATTAACGCAACGTGAGCACCATGGAGAATTGATTAAAATTAAGCCTGGTGGTACGTAAAGTTGTGGAGAAGACTACATAACGAGGAACTTAATGACCTGTACTCATCACCAAATATTATTCGGGTAATCAAGTCGAAAAGAATGAGATGGGCGGGGAATGTAGCACGTATGGCGAAAGGATAGGTGCATACAGGATTTTGGTGGGGAGACCCGAGGGAAGGCGACAAGTTGGGAGACCCAGGCATAGATGGGAGGATAATATTAAAATGGATCTTAAGAAAGTGGGGTGGGACATGGACTGGATTATGCCGACTCAGGATAGGGACATTTGGCGGGCTTTTGTGAATGCGGTAATGAATCTCCGGGTTCCATTAAATGCGGTGAATTTCTTGACTAGCTGAGAAACTGTTAGCTTCTCAAGAAGGACTCTGCTGCATGGAGTTGGGTAGTTAATTAGTACGTAAAGTTGCCGCTAGGCTTTAAAAGGTTAAAGCGTGGAGGAAATGGTGCTAAGGTTTTACGCTAACTACCGCCAGCTTCATGTTCAGTAGGAGGCAAACAGTCTTGTGCGTAGCTGAGGGCTGCCTCCCACCTAGTGCCGATGTAATAATGTCGTGACGTGATGCCTAATTAAGCCTGGGGAAAACATTACTAGCGCCACTGCGTTGACGTGGGTGTCTTGTTTACGTAAGGAAATGTAAAGCCCGAATGTGATTCTTGTGTGTAACTTGGCGGTATTTGTAGAACTGATCAACGCTCACGATTCAAAAATTATTTTTGCACGGAACTACAGGTATCCGCCTATGTCGCGGGTGAAACTGTGCGTCCCGCACAGCTAACGATGTGTTACCAGCGAACCGTTCAAAGCCTGTTGGTTAGCCGAATAATAGAGGGCGTGGTTTTTAACAACTATTTTATTGTAAAACAATACATTTTTTATGAAATTCCCACACAGCGGATTTTGACAATAGCGATTGCTGAAGTCGGTTTATGTAATAGAAATGTTTTATTTTCTGTGGGGTGGAAACTGATCTTCCGGCGGTATAATTCGTATGTGCAGGCGACAGAGCGCTGTTCGCATTGTTTCTAGTTGGATGGCCGAACACCTAACCCTGACATGTTGATTATGATCAGGTAGACATATTTAACCTTTTAAAGCCTAACGGTAACTTTACTTAAGACCAGATTTAACGTTAAAAAATTCTACATTGTGCCCACATTGCATTTATGTGTTTTTTACAGATCTCAGAACAAACAGCAACTTTTGTTTTATAAAACATTAAGAGATTGGTTTTTATAACTGAAGTGGAGAGTGTTTACAGCGTGGTACGCACTGAGTTCTTATATAAAACAGATACGCTTTGTCTTTAAAGGGTTAATCGTGCACACGTATTAATTAATTTTATGATTCTACACGGAAGTGTAATGTTTGTGTGACTTCAACCGATAAGCACTATGACGGGGCAGTGGTGCAACAAAGTAAAAAGGAACTGAGTGACGACACATCATAGGTGTGCCGTCGTCCACACCGCGCAGTCGATGTGTGAACGTGTTCCAGTTCGATAACAACGGGGAAGCAGGAAGCAGCTTTTTGCAATCAGCGGTGTTACTGACACTCGGAGATTGCGGTCTTCTGGTATGTGACATCCTGTAGTTTTGTCGATATTTGCTAACGTTTCGCAAGATTCTTTTGTCTCCATCTTCAGGATAAGAAACGTTACCTATAAACCAAACTACATATCACATTATCAGAAGACTAATCTTTACATTATCCGCTGTGAAAATGTCAGGAGATACCTTGGTGAGATTGTGTTAACGGGAAATAGTTGCTACCGTTCAGTTTTGTATCCGGTTCCCCCGAATCATGCCTAGAAACCTAAGAAATGAAATACACACGTGGAGTTTTACCTTCTGTATTTCATGGGCTTGGATCTGGGCCGTAAGTGGTTGTTAACATAGTGCAGAGGGGGGTAGTTCTACCTACGATGGATGAAAGGTAGAAATATTACACTTTAAATCCTATCAAGCAGGGTTGTATAAATACTGGGCACCAGGTCGCCATAGTGACTAAATTCTGCACTGTAGCGCCTAATATTTGTGGATCCTCTGTATGGAAAACCCTTTACGTCACCCCATCTGGCGCCAAAAATTTTGAGGTGACTAAATTTTTGCACCCCTGTTTTAAAGATTAAGTGAAAGTAATTTTCAATCCAGTGCTCCAGGATTTCCGAAAGAGAGTTTCTGTTTTTTTTTTAAGGTTCCAGACTCCTTCAATCATCTCAGTCCGAGTGTTCACGTTCTTCTGAGAACTGATACACATTCTGCGCTCTTCTGGTAATAACGCGGCGTCGAGTGGTAATCCTTTACCGCTCGACGCTACGTAATATCCCTGAAGAGCGCCGATCACATGAACATCACGGCGGAAGCCCTTAATCACTGGTGATTCACATTCTGTTCGTCAAATGCCACTCTTCTTGTCTTGTAAAACGACTTGTGGCTTTTCCAGACTCCGCGTTATTCACCTGCTTGGCGATTTAGGTGTGTGTATCATATCACGTACATGTCTAATAGGCTTATGTTTTGAAAAATATTTGCTGGGGTCTGCCGCTGTATGATTGGGTGATTGACCCCCTGACATTTTGAAGTTGGCTTGACCCTTGGTCATGAAGGCACTAAGATACTTCGGGAACCATTCGCCAAACGACACAGCATCACATCCAACAAGACCTGAATCCTCAGCAGCACCGCCGTGAGAACCTCATTTCGCAACCTACGGCATGGTAGCAGCCTTTTAGATTCACGTGGTCTGTTAAGGCTGACTGTTAACTCGGAGTTCAACTTGTTAGGTTTCCACAGGGACCATGCTCTTTTCTTTATTAATGAGCTGCAGTTTTTTATGCATCTTTCCTGCGTTTGCGTCATACGGTAATCAATTACCAACTGGTCTAACAACTTCAGACACGTTTCCTTCGTAGCTGTCATTAATACGTGCAACGGGCGTCAGAGTTGCATATAATTAAGACAGCGCCGTTAAAGGCGTTTAAATATTGGTTATATTGCTAATATTTAAGTATTGTGTACCAGGGATAGATTGTTTTTAATGTGGTCTCTTAAAAAGTACGTATTCTGGTCACAAAAGTAGAGATGGATCATTGTTTATACGCGACGTTATATTGCTTTCAGCTTTGATCGGCGCGTAAGATTCATGGCTTCCTGTTTTGTTTGCTTTTTGTAACGAACACGTGGAGGACAGGCATGGGACGATAAAAAATATAAAAAAATACTTAAAAAGAAATTAATTTGTATGATGTATTACGTTGGTCGTACATTCCGACTGTAGGCAGCTTTTTTTTGATGAGATTTCTAGGTGACGCCAGGATGCAGAGTGGGAAATTCATGATCAAACCAAATTTCTTGGTTTGGCAATGGCGATTAGACGCCAAAATGTTCGGATCTTTATGCGGAAGCACAAAACGTACTATGCCAGTAGCTGGTGGGTTAAATACGCTACTTATGTTGCGTTTCGTAATGACGCTGATTGTTGTGTTTAACATTCCTACCATGTGCTTAACCCTTTAAATACGAAGCGTATGTGTTTTATATGACTCAGTGCGTACCGCGCTGTAAACACTCTCCACTTCGGTTATAAAAACCAGTCTCTTAATGTTTTTTAAGGCAAAAGTTACTGTTTGTTCTGAGATCCGTACAAAACACATAAATGCAATGTGGGCACCACGTAGAATTTTTTAATGTTAAACCTGGTGGTACGTAAAGTTACCGCTAGGCTTTAAAAGGTTAAGCGTACGTTCGTTGGTACCCGACTTTACGTTTGTCCATTGCACGGGTGGATATTCTTCACCCTGCTTTTAAATGTCTGTGTCATGTTCGGACAGAAATTACTTCCACGGTGTTACGTGATTGTGATGTGTTAGGAGCGATGCAGAGCGTCTGATTGCGGCTGAAAGCTGTCAAAAGTACGCCAGAAATACCTCGACTTTGCGGCCTAACAGTTAGGAATAGTCTGGAAACCTGAGTCATTATCCTTCGTCGCTCAGTGACCATATTTGGCACTCCGTCTCATACAAAGCTGAAGGTAAAAATTTTGGTTTGGCGAAGATAAATTTTAACACTAAGGGCCGTGCCATGGCTCAGGCTGTTAGCCGCCGCACTCCCACCGCGGAGGCCCGGGTTCGATCCGAGGTCAGTCCATGTGGGATTTGTGGTGGACAAAGTGGCCCTGGGACAGGTTTTCCCCACGTACTTCAGTTTTTACCTGTCAGTTTCATTCCACCGGTGCTCCATGACTAGGAAAAGGACAAAAAATCATTTTCGTATCCATCACAGGGTTGCACAATAAGCCTTAAGGCGGCGGTGCGTCCGTAGCGTCTGCTGCGTGGCCCTTCTCCACTAAAACAAATTCCAGCACCATTCAAAGCTACGATCCAAGTGTAGCACTTAGTAGTTTCTTCCTTAAATTTAAGTCCAGTTGGTTGGTGAGGCCATTCCTGTTGAATGCTGCTTTAGCCAAGGCAATCCGTGTACATCTTGCATCATTTGTTACAAGGCGACCCAAAAAGTTGGAGTATTCCACATTCTCCAGTTATTTCAGATCTCAGTTTGGTAAGGTCCTGCCCCTGAATTTGCTTGTAGGGACAGAAGGTAAACTGGTGACGGCAGCCATAAGTGCAGAACCCGGCGAACGCGTCAGGAGGGTTACTGGGTGAGCGAACTTGCCCGATCTAAGGACTGTCTTCTTTTAGTGCCGCTGTTAACCCTTTAAAGAGTGAAAGTAATCTGTTTTATATAAGGACTCAGTGCGTACCGCGCTGTAAACACTCTCCACTTCGGTTATAAAAACCAGTCTCTTAATGTTTTATAAGGCAAAAGTTGCTGTTTGTTCTGAGATCCGTACAAAACACATAAACGCAATGTGGGCACCACGTAGAATTTTTTAATGTTAAACCTGGCGGTACGTAAAGTTACCGCTAGGCTTTAAAAGGTTAAAGACGAAGCGTATCGGTTTTATATAAGGACTCAGTGCGTACCGCGCTGTAAACACTCTCCACTTCGGTTATAAAAACCAGTCTCTTAATGTTTTATAAGGCAAAAGTTGCTGTTTGTTCTGAGATCCGTACAAAACACATAAACGCAATGTGGGCACCACGTAGAATTTTTTAATGTTAAACGTGGTGGTACGTAAAGTTACCGCTAGGCTTTAAAAGGTTAAGGCGATCTAAGTGAGAAGCAATGATGTCCGTAGGGCGTGTCGCACGCTTCGACATGGCAATTACGTATTTATTTCTGGTTTATCTAACAACAAAGTCAGCTGCTCGTATTATGTAACGTCGAATTCTGCAATAATTAGGGAATACGAATGCGAAAAAAATGTGGAACAAAGGGACCATTTCATGATCTGACGTGCTATGGCGGTTTTTTGGCGTGCGATTACTCAGGCTACCGACGAAACTTCATAGTTCCTACACCCGGAATATGGTCGCGAGTTAAACTCGGGACTTCCCCTAACACGAAGCAGAAGTTTTGCCATCTTTTGAACCACGTCGTTCGGTGGGTAGTTACGTTAATTCATCTGTGGTGAGAGTAGGTAAAATTTTTGAACACCCGGTGGATACTTGTCGTGTCCGCTGTTGGTGAGTCAGTCGAATTGCGTGCCCGAGGCAGTAGTGACGTCACGAGCTTATTTTGCGTATCCGTATTTGCCGTTCTTTTGTTCGCCGTCAATTTACGTGTATCGGTTTAGGAAAAAGAATCGTTTTCTGTTCTAAACCGTGCATGCCACCTGCTTTAAGATTTAGAAGCTCTGTGTTTTACTACAAAATTTATTCACGCATTTCTTACGATTTGCTCAAGAAGCAGCTGTTCCTTAACAAAACAGCATTTACCAGTTACCTTCATAATGCGGACCCAGGGCCTTTTGTTTGAGGCAGGAAGTGACGTTGTAAATGAGGACCCAGTAGTCTCCATTCGTCATCGAAAATGAGTTACATGCGCGCTTGAATTCAGCGCATACATTTGTACAAGGCTGTATATTTGATTGTTAGTGTCAATAAGCCGTCACAGTTTCTGGGGTATCAAAATCGTTTGTTGTTAACGCAGTCAACTGTCTCCAGCCATACGCCAGAAGTAAGCCGGTCGGTCTCCATATCAGTTAGGAAGCCGGATTACAGTCACGTGATAATATCAGCTGCTAACGTGCGTCGTGAGGTGACTCATTACGGCACTACAGTAGGCGTCAGACTTAGTGAGATATTAACTCTAATTGATTTGAAGTGTATTTTATGTTCCAAATTATGACGCAGATATTTGTTAATGCGTATAATTAATTGTTTGAAACTTGATCTCCGTACGCATATTAGTTTGAAATGAGGTAATCTCCAGTTTTGCATTATTTGTGATGAAAACAAGTGAAAAAGATATTCAAGAATTTCAGAATTATTTTTCCTTTAGCCCTTTAAAGACGAAGCGTATCTGTTTTATGTAAGGACTCAGTGCGTACCGCGCTGTAAACACTCTCCACTTCGGTTATAAAGACCAATCTCTTAGTGTTTTATAAGGCAAAAGTTGCTGTTTGTTCTGAGATCCGTACAAAACACATAAACACAATGTGGGCACCACGTAGAATTTTTTAATGTTAAACCTGATCGTATGTAAAGTTACCGCTAGGCTTTAAAAGGTTAAAGGCACTGAAGTGGTCGTTAGCGTATCTTGAATGTGCTTCTTACCAGTGCAGCAAGTACGTGAAACAGCTTCGTAATTCGGAAAAGTCAAAGTGGTAACAGCTGGTTTTGATTTTAGACGTTTCAAATATGTTTACCTTGAAATCTGTGCTCCACAGGTTTACACGGTTGTGGACACAGTGTTCATTCTTTCGTGTTCTAGTCTATAAGAAAACCCGGTGTCGTCGTCGTCTTAAAAGAGTGCATGTACCGCGACTTTGTTTTGGGTGTAGACTTTATTTACCGCCCGTTGAATTTGATATCTGAGGTCACAGTGCGGCCTGAATATTGCTGCCTTAGTGGATGTGGCGCGTTGTAGTGTTGTAGAAATTGAGTGACATTTCGAAGGAAACTGCTGCTTTCATCTTCAGGGCAGAAAATTCGATCCGGTAGGATTATTTGTCCGATGACCTGGAATGGAGTGTGGGCGAAGCGGATGTGATATATTTTTAGTGCCCCACCTCAGCTTTCGCTTGCAGGTACTGAAAACAAAAAACGTTACGGAGACTTGCTGTTTCACTAGAACTTTAAATTTAACATCAAATGGGTCATATTTGGCTGTAGCATGGTGCTGGAACCGTGTAGTCTTGAAGCGTAAGTTTCGTTTTCAAATGGTTTTCCCCTTCCCACGGCAAGATGGGTCCAAATCTTCAGCTTACTCCGATGAACTCGGTCCATATCGTTACGCATACAGGTTCTGTAGCATAAATTAATCCAAAGTACTGAAGTTGTCACTTTTTTAATTGTTTCTGACGAAAATTCGCTGCATGAATCTTTCATATACACGCTACACACGTTGCATGCCCACCCATCACCTACCTTAACCTTTTAAAGCCTAGCGGTAACTTTACAAACGACCAGGTTTAACATTAAAAAAATTCTACGTGGTGCTCACATTGCGTTTATGTGTTTTGTACGGATCTCAGAACAAACAGCAACTTTTGCCTTATAAAACATTAAGAGATTGGTTTTTATAACCGAAGTGGAGAGTGTTTACAGCGCGGTACGTACAGAGTCCTTATATAAAACAGATACGCTTCGTCTTTAAAGGGTTAATTCGATCACCCTAAGTAAAACACCTTGCAGAGGGTGTAAAGTATGATGCTTTTGATTCTGCTGTTTTCCCCACGCTGCTGGTAGTACCTCTCGTCTGGTTCAAATAATGAGCAGTGCCCTGCCTTCAAATAGTCTGTATTCTGCCCTAGGGTGTCAATCCAAGTTTCACACCGATGCATAGCAATAAGCAGAGTTATACGAGGTTTGGCTGTTAGGTAACGAAATGCGTGCAGCTCGTGACCTTGAACGTTGATCAGCGAAATAAAAGTATAGGCTAGTTATCGCCCGGCCTGCCCCCAGTATAGCGTGCCAAACCATGCTCCGTCACGTTGACGTAGTGTCGAGTACTATTTTTTTTTATTTTTTCAACTTTCTGTGATCATGCCCCGTACACATTGGGTAACGAATAAACGTCAAATTTCTTACGAAACTGAACAGCACTGCCACCGAAATCTTCAATTTGTTAAGGGAGGCGTATGGAGAAGACGTAGATACTTAACTCACTCTTCCAAATTGGTTTTGGGGATGGTTCGAAGTTTGGCAGACACGTGTGGAGCGGTGTGTAGCTTCCGATACGAATTTACTTGAAGCGAGATGACGTGTAGATACAATAGTGGCATTAATAAAGCAGTTTTTAAACCAGTCTCGTTATTTAATAGACACGCCTTGTTCTGTAATTTCTTGGTACCGGATACCAAGTAAAAGTGTTGGGACATTACCACTACGCCAGATTTTACCTTTTGGCTGGTTCTGTAAGTTCCCGTAATGGCGTTTTGTTTAGGATGTTTCGGCTGTTTTCAATATTTACTTTTCTTCTGTGTTAATTACTGGTTTAACAAACGAACTTTCGATTTGTTGATAGGAAACGTGGCCAAACGGTTCATTCGGCGCCGTCTAGCCCACTCCCCACCTCTTCTAGACCCAACAGCGAACACTAACACCCTCAAAACGGTAATGCCCTCAGACCGTTTATAGCAACTTGCAGATGACTTCAACACCTGAACAGAAATGACTGCGTTTCAAATCTACTTCCGTTCCTGTTTTTTTTAAATGAAGTTAAATATTTAATTAAGTTGTGGTTGCGCCGATATTTATTTAAATATAAATGAGGTTGACCGCTTTTGTTTGTATGTTCTGGTTTGGTATTTATGTGTCATTCAAGTACTGACGTTAATTTTGACTGCGAATGATTTATTATGATGTAATCCCAGCGCTCTTTTAGAATTGTGCTATTAAACGTTTGGACAGCCCCCATTGTTTATGCTAAATACGCATATGAGGCAAGTCTAGTAAAAGCATTTTCCGTGCCACAGTTTGTCCCTCTATATAATTAGTTTAGCATTGTATCCTGCTGGCATGAAGTATCATGAGTTGTTCACGTGAAAATGTTTGCTTCCTTTCGACTGGAGATGCCATCGTGTTGACACAAAACGTTGGTCTGCACTAACAGCTTTTGTTGAGGACATATCGTTATGGGCGTCTCATCTGTGTGTCAATTAGTGACTTTTGTTATACAGAGTGTCTTACACGTTAAGGATTTTTATTTCTTAACCTTTTAAAGCCTAGCGGTAACTTTACGTACCACCAGGTTTAACATTAAAAAATTCTACGTGGTGCCCACATTGCGTTTATGTGTTTTGTACGGATCTCAGAACAAACAGCAACTTTTGCCTTATAAAACATTAAGAGACTGGTTTTTATAACCGAAGTGGAGAGTGTTTACAGCGCGGTACGCACTGAGTCCTTATATAAAACAGATACACTTCGTCTTTAACCTTTTAAAGCCTAGCGGTAACTTTACGTACCACCAGGTTTAACATTAAAAAATTCTGCGTGGTGCCCACATTGCGTTTATGTGTTTTGTACGGATCTCAGAACAAACAGCAACTTTTGCCTTATAAAACATTAAGAGACTGGTTTTTCTAACCGAAGTGGAGAGTGTTTACAGCGCGGTACGCACTGAATCCTTATATAAAACAGACTACATCGCGTCTTTAAAGGGTTAAACCGTACCGGTTGAAGCAAGAAGTCGTAGATTTTTGCCAGTTGGTGTTTAAACAACTTAATTAAGACGTATAGCAGTGTGGAGGTACATATCCACACATTCTTAATCTCCCTGTAGATGGGGAGGGCGATAAACAGCGCGTCTCGAGTACCGTTAAAGGAGCGCCCGGTACCATACGGAGTTGGGTGGGGCCATTAGCCGATGTGAACGCTGTGACGAAGAGAATATGCCGCGTTTCGCACTGTAGGAGTCACGATACAGTCCATAGCCAGTGAAGCACTGTACACTGTTTGGTTAGGAGTGTCTACACTGGCCATCACATTCAAGGCAAGGTGCGGTCACGAACAAGCGCATTTAAATACGGGGGAAAACACTTTTTCCTGACCGTTAGCGGACGGTGATTATCTGCTCGTACTGGTAACCGGGCCCTAACCTTGCGCTAGTTCCGCGGTCGTCCAACCCACAGAATAATAATTTAGCTTGTGTGGTGATGGGTTTATGGACTTTATCCACCGTCCGAAGAGTAAAATATTACAAACTAAATAATTAAAAATCAACGTTTCGGAAGCTGGCTCTGCTTCCGTCCTCAGGTGAATGGAGGGGCAGAAGAGAAGAACACCTACTCTGTTGGGCCCTTTAGACAGAGCTAGCCTGCATCACTGGTCCAGTCTAAGGGGCCCAACAGAGTAGGTGTTCTTCTCTTCTCCCCCTCCATTTACCTGAAAACGGAAGCAGAGTCAGCTTCCGAAACGCTGTGGTTTTAATTTTTTTATATTTTTAATATTTTACTCTTCGGACGATGGATAAAGTCCATAAACCCATCAGCACACAATATTATACACCATCGTCAAAACCTTTTAGAATAATTACGCTGTTATGGTTCCCTTAAGAATATTGTAGCGTTACCAGATGAGACCATGCCGTTGCGTGTACACCTTGTGCATGTCACTGATTGCAAAATTGCACTTCTAATCAGCTTTTCATTGCTACTAGAACAGTACCTTTTTCCGGGCCAACACGTCTCTGGCCGTAATTTGCCATTTTTGAAATGAGGAGTCAACTTCATGTGGATGATACCGTAGCTTTGTATCCAAAGAGATCAGTGAATATCCGTAAAGCGCAACACTCGTTTGTTAAAAACGTAATTGTAGCTACATGGTAAGGATGGCTTAATGCGAGCCGAAACATGTAGCTGCAGTCGGGGTTTTGATAAATAGATACTGCGTTTGGCGGATTTTCTTGGTTTCTTTGAAACACGTGGTCATCGGCTGCTTGTCTTGCTATTTCCAGCGAACAAAAAGCAATTCTAGGCATAATTCGTAACGTGTACTCTACTGTTACATAAGATTTCTATCCCTGTAGATCTGTTAATGTGTTTTGTGTTTGTTTGTGATGGATTAACCTTTTAAAGCCTAGCGGTAACTTTACGTACCACCAGGTTTAAGATTAAAAGATTCTACGTGGTTCCCACATTGCGTTTATGTGTTTTGTACGGATCTCAGAACAAACAGCAACTTGTGCCTAATAAAACATTAAGAGACTGGTTTTTATAACCGAAGTGGAGAGTGTTTACAGCGCGGTACGCACTGAGTCCTTATATAAAACAGATACGCGTCGTCTTTGTAGGGGTAATAACATACAGCTTCTGTGCAGCCCACGTTAAGTTTGTCACATACGACCTCAGAATTTCGCATCGTCTTTGTGTTTGTAATTGTTGTCTTCTAACCAGTATGCTACGTATTTATGGTGTATTCTCATAAACAACTCTCAGCTGCTCAGCTCCAGTTTTCATTAGTTAGGGCCACCTAACCAAAAGTTGCAGACGATGTACGCGCGGTCGCCATGTTGACATCCAGCAATCTGGCGTAGCGAGAGTTCCCGTGAGATAGCAGAAAACGTGTGTTACAGATATGAAGGTTTGCCTTGACAACTGAAATCGCGTTGACTTAAGAGGGGGATATCTTGGGAATGTTACAGGACCTCAGTGCTTGTTGCTGGGTGTAGTAGTATGGGTACCCAAATCTTTTATCAGTTTGGTTAAAGCCACGCCTTGTGTGTACGTACAGTTGTCAAATAAAAACTTTTTTTATTTCACACCTGCAATCTCGTTATCATGTAGTTGTTTTCTGTGTTTTTGTTAATTTTTCTTAATACTTTCAAGCATAGCAATGTCTATATGTAAAGACGAACTCAGTTATAACGTCATGAAAGGGACTGAATATTCTGTGTCGTTATAAACGAGTGTCGTTATACCCGAGGAGCGTAATGTGACGGTTAACAGTGAGGAATTAATTGGTACCACAGGATATCTGACGCTATAGACGAGGTGTCAGATAAACCGATGCTGTTATAACCGGGTTCGACTGTATATCTGGTGTAGAATTCCAAAACAGTTTGCCCAGCAGAATGGATTAAGAACTTCATATAATTTTTGCATTAAACAGATATTTTCCCTTTGCAGTATTAATTGAGTCATCTTTGTAATGGAGATCAGTGTATTTTCTGTGAGACGCCAACTGCATTTTTAAATATCATTAAACCAATTCAGGTTTTCAAAAGTTTTACCCAATTTGCATCCCTCAGTTTTATTAGTCTTAGGATCTTCGATGAAAAGTACTGATTATAGAACTCATTATGTCGTTTTGTCTAGTCTGTTCGTTATTTTTTCCCCTAAACCTGAATTTCTTCCTCAGACGTTTCTTAATTACAAGTTCCATGGCTACCTGAACGTGTATTGTTAAGTGACACACGAGGCGGAACTGATTGCAGTGTTCGTAAGTACAGAACCTAGGCCGTGCCATGGCTCAGGCGGTTAGCCGCCGGCCTCCCACCGCGGAGGCGCGGGTTCGATCCTGGGTCAGTCCATGTGGGATTTGTGGTGGACAAAGTGGCACTGGGACAAGCTTTTCCCCGCGTACTTTGGTTTTCCCCTGTCAATATTATTCCACCGGCGCTCCATTACTAGGAAAATGACAAAAAATAAACATCATCGTCATCATCTTCATAGGGTTGCACAATAAGCCACAATAAGCCACTGCGGTGCGTCCGTAGCGTCTGCTGCGGGGCGGGGCCCTTCACCACTAAAAGTGCAGAGGTTCTGTTGATTCTCTTTGAGAATGATTGTGGGACCTTAACGTATCCTCGGAGTCAGCAGTAATGATGTTAGTAGGTTGAAATGTTTTGTCTGTAACTCAAATATTGTTTGTGTATGTATCCAGTAAGTGTGGTCTTACGTCACAGTTTTTTTTTTGAGTAGAATAAATAAACATAAAATGTAGTATTGAGTTACGTTACGTCTGCGTTGTCAGCAGTTTTTTTTTCGACGTTGTGTCGACCGTGTTGTTCAAAATGTCACGGTTGCTCTAGATCTGCTTCTTCAGGCCTGTTTTGTGCAGTTGCAAATTTTCGAACACACTGCTACTGATTATGCCTTGAGCACCCAAGGTTATGCTGTTGTGTGTGGCAATAAATTTTGGAGTTCGGTAGAAGCGTGCACGTGGCTGTCAGGGAGGCAGCGTGTTTTGCCTTTACCTTGTATAGTCATGGCAGGAGAAGTGACTCCATCCAACCTTCCCTTAACCCTTTAAAGACGAAGCGTTTCTGTTTTATGTAAGGACTCAGTGCGTACCGCGCTGTTAACACTCTCCGCTTCGGTTATAAAAACCAGTCTCTTAATGTTTTATAAGGCAAAAGTTGCTGTTTGTTCTGAGATCCGTACAAAACACATAAACGCAATGTGGGCACCACGTAGAATTTTTTAATGTTAAACCTGGTGGTACGTAAAGTTACCGCTAGGCTTTAAAAGGTTAACCCTTTAAATACGAAGCGTATCTGTTTTATATAAGGACTCAGTGCGTACCGCGCTGTAAACACTCTCCACTTCGATTATAAAAACCAGTCTCTTAGTGTTTTATAAGGCAAAAGTTGCTGTTTGTTCTGAGATCCGTACAAAACACATAAACGCAATGTGGGCGCCACGTAGAATTTTTTAATGTTAAACCTGGTGGTACGTAAAGTTACCGCTAGGCTTTAAAAGGTTAACCCTTTAAATACGAAGCGTATCTGTTTTATATAAGGACTCAGTGCGTACCGCGCTGTAAACACTCTCCACTTCGGTTATAAAAACCAATCTCTTAATGTTTTATAAGGCAAAAGTTGCTGTTTGTTCTGAGATCCGTACAAAACACATAAACGCAATGTGGGCGCCACGTAGAATTTTTTAATGTTAAACCTGGTGGTATGTAAAGTTACCGCTAGGCTTTAAAAGACTAACGGTGATCCAGGGAGCATAGTCGTTGAGAATCTAACTGTTCCTCAGTTATCCAGAAGCTCCTCTCATGTTATGCATCCCGCAGATTCATTACTGTGTTTACTAGCGCCTGTCTTGAGCCGAATTGCGTCTGCGCACACCCTACCACCCGGTCTCTTGCGTTTTAATACTAATGTTTGGTCTCAAAAGTAGTGCCTTGTGCGCGCTGTAGAGTAGGTTTCTGAACTTATTTTTCACCACTATTCATTCTACGTGACGAGCTTATCTCATCAGACGTGATACAATCACGCTGACAATAATTGGTCATAATTAGAAATTGTGGTTTATTCATTACGCAATTTTCTCCACCATTTTGCCACTTCCTCTCTCGCAGCTGCCAGTGTTCTCCTTGGCACCGTGTTTATAAGCACACTGTGTCAAGGTCTGAGCGGAAGGGACTTTTTAATCGTCGTGTGAAGGTTTCAGATACTTCGAGACGCGGGGGAAAAAGCTTTAGTTAGAACAGATGTACGTCTTTATTAATTTAATTACCCAGTGCACGTTTCTTTACTGTCAGCCCGTGTTAGACGTTATGGTTGTTAGGGATCTCTTTGAATACGTAGGTATAGATGGCAGGATAATATTAAAGTGGATCTTTTTAGAACTATGGCGTATGGACAGGATTTATGTAGCCCAGGATAGGGACCAGTTGCGGGCTGTTGTGAAGACGGTAATGAATCGTTGGTGCCTTAATATGTGTGTATGGGGGGAGGGGGGTTTGACAAGCTGACGAACTGTTAGCTGCTGAAGAAGGACTCTTGTTTGTTGAGGTTAGTTAACTGGAGAGGAAATGCATGTCAATCTCATCTCTTGTCCGTAAGAAATGTTTCCCGTCTGAGCAGCGGCAGGTGATAAGTCCGTTGGCAGGTGCTGAGTATTGTTTGTAGAATTCTCGTTATGGGGAGAATGCTGTTTGTGATGGCTTGTAACATGACTTGTTTTTTCCAGAAAGCAAGGTAGGTATCTAACGAGAGGCGACATTGGGATAGCGCAGTCGGTATAGCGACTCGCCCTACGGGATGGTCGGTCCGGGGGATCGAATTCCGGTGATTCCCGGGATTTTCGCACCCGTTCCGACCGGCCGTGGGGCCCACCCAGCCTCCTGTACAATGGGTACCGGGTCTTTCCCGGAGGTAGAGTGGCCCGGGGCGTGGCGATGACCGCCCACCCCCAACTTTCGCTGAGGTTGAAGAAAGAGTAGAGCTATACCTTTATCTTTTGCCCTGTTTTTAAGCGTTCGTATTCTACTCATGAATCAAAATGTCCTTTTTTTTTAAATGCTGGGACAGCGAGCCCAAAATTATGCCTCGCCCAGGTTCCACCTTTGACTTGAAGTGGCGTTATATAAAAGCAGCCGAGGCAGGTGAAACCGTGATTGCTCTTCTGCTGGAATTACTTCTGTCTGACACACTGGGGCAGTAGATATACGAAACTAAATTTTGAATCAAATACACACCAATTTTAACAATGTGTTTGTTACTTTTTCTGTAACCAGTATGTGCAATACAACGCAGAGCACGGTAAATTGAATGCCTAGTACGTTGTAATACTGCCTTCGAGGTGGATGGCTCGGGTTTGTCTCCTAGCGCGGGTAACGCTTCTTGCCTTCGGTGTATTGTTAGGATCGCCTCTTGGCCGTGTCCAACCTCTTATTCATATACCCGAAATTCTGTGTCCGGGGTCTTCCGAATCCTTCCGAATCATCCTTCAGCAGGCGTTACTATTCGACGCAGTATAGTCGGTGTTGCTGACAGGTTCGTAAATAAATTAGAGATACACATGCGCTGCTGCGTATACGGTGTGATTGGAATTTAAATACATGCAAAGCGTATGGGTTATAAAATGGTGTTGTCTAAGCTTTAAATGGTGCAAGAATCCGCAGGAGATAACAGCCGTTTAACATTATGTGGGCTGTTTACTTTCCACACAGGTTTGATAGCCATTTAGTGTTGGGTGGATTGGGCGTGGAGTACCAACCGAATTGCCTCGGCGAACTTCCCGAACGTGTTCCATGTGGGGTTGAACCGCAGGTGATGTTTTAGCGATGAAAACCAAGAACAGTTGAACAAAGCCGAGATATTTTTGACGTCGTAGCTTTTGGCCACATAAGGAAAAGTGTTATGTCGACGTCTTGGAAGTTTGCATAAGCGTGTGAAAACCCCTGAGGCCTCTGTTGAAATCTGGCTAATGGTACTGCATGGGCTTCAAAACGGCGTAGTGTTTCATTTCATGTAAGATATACAGGCATTGTAACATTATGTGTTCCCTGTACAATAATCTTGTGATGTGGAAGGCAGCGTTCATTGTCCAGCATCTGTGGAAGATATTGCGGGTGAGAATATTGGTGATTAGTTGACTTTACCACTGGCGGTCTTTAATTTGTCAGTTATGGTTTTCAGCTTACGTGTTCATGGTGTGGTGTCGGTGAGCATAATCGAGAAGAATGGGATGGGCGGGGCATGTGGCACGCATGGGGGAATAAAGCGGTACATACAGGATTTTGGTGGGGAGACACGAGGGAAGGCTACCACTTGGGAGACCCATGCATAGATGGGAGGATAATATTAAAATGGATCTTCAAGAAGTGGGATGGGGACATGGACTGGATTGAGGTGGCTCAGGGTAGGGACAGGTGGCTGGCTCTTGTGAATGCGGCAATGAACCTCCTTGTTCCATAAAATGCGGGGGATTTCTTGACTGGTTGAGAAACTGTTAGCTTCTCAAGAAGGCCTCTGCTCCATGGAGTTATTCAGTCAGTGAGCATAGGGCCAGGGGTTCCCCTTAACCTATTAAAGCCTAGCGGTAACTTTACATACCACGAGGTTTAACATTAAAAAATTCTACGTGGTGCTCACATTGCGTTTATGTGTTTTGTACGGATCTCAGAACAAACAGCAACTTTTGCCTTATAAAACATTAAGAGATCGGTTTTTATAACCGAAGTGGAGAGTGTTTACAGCGCGGTGCGCACTGAGTCCTTATATAAAACAGATACGCTTCTTCTTTAAAAGGTTAACCTGACGTACCATACGATCTGCCTCCGTTGCCGCATCTCAGCGCAGCACTGACGCACGCCGTGTCTGTGTTGTCACTGCCAGTGCGATGGTCAGGTCTCACAGTAAGTGCAGCTGTTCTACTTATCCATTCACTGTCTCTATCTGCAGAGGAGTTAAGAGGGAGACTGGCCTGATTTCGTTTCCCTCACGTTGCGTTTGCATGTTCTCCACCAAATATAGGGCAAACTGCGGCGTTTGACGGCCGCTGCGAACTCGCCTACTTGCAAGTCTATCGATCGAAGCAGAAATGAGGGCACGCAAGGGGTACGCAGGCACGCTTTTCACTTCATTCGGGCATCTGATAATTTGGTACCGTTGTTCGTTAAAAGTTGTTTTGTTGACCTATTATTCGGTGTGCCTAGTTTTTTTTTGTCTTTTGACGTTTTATCGGCTACATTATTATTACTTCCGGTGATAAAAAAAATCGCAAAGCGGCTGTTGACTGAAACTGGATCAACTCTTGGTAAGTGTACGAAGTTACTGAAATAACACGAAAATACCCTTTAGAAGGAAAACAAAAGTGTTTTTATTCCAAATTGGAGCCAAAGAGTTTGTTGAAGGATGTGAAAATGTTCGAAAATTGTTGGTTTCTGTTCCCACGGTTTTTAGCTGTGGTTTTTGTTTGTTTGTTTGTTTGTTTTACGACGCTGCAAGTAACTCAGGGTGTCTAGCATTGAATGGTAGGATTGTTGAATAGGAAGGGGTTGGGAAGGAAGCGGTTATGTGCTTGATGGAGGTAATCTTTGACGTATGCCTTTGCGAGCGGTGAAGAAAGGCGAGCCATCTTACGATAAGTTATTACCCGCCCGAAACTGTCCAGTCCGTTATCTGGTATCGGGTTGATTATTTTTGCTTGATTTATTTTCTAGTTTGTTTAATTAAGTACTTAGTTGGCTAATGTATTGATTAGTCGGTATTAGATATTTGTATACATGTTAAGTACACGCGCTGTGTATAGTGGCATATCAGTGAGTTTTACCCAAGAATGTGTGAACGTAATACTACCATAGTATCTATGTTAATGTATGCGTGATTCCTGTTACATATTTGTAACATTATTATCTAAAATTGATATATTAACATTGTATATGCCTTTGTATTGACATCTATTTGAGGATGGCGATTTTTCTATGAAACATTTGGGGGGGGGGTGTGCATGTTTATTGATTAACTTAGTTTAATTGTGTTTGTATGAATGATTACAACTCAGATAAACTTACCATTTGAACCAGTTTGCTCAGTCCATTTTTGTTGAAACCCGGACGTCCAACGTTGCTGGATGTCTATAGTGGATGTATGGGGGATGAATAAGTAATAATGACTTGGAAGGGGTATGGCAGGGGATGACGTTGCGACAGTTTTGCCCGAACTCTAGTAGAATGAGAGACCACATGAAACTTTTGCCATGCTAACCAAGAATCATGGCTGGAACCGGTCTGATGGGCGAACACAATTTTGCTGTGTCTCTTTGTGTGCACGTGCTGTTTGGAGGTCTATTTTAAAGTAAAATTCCGGACCTGCTGGTTAATAACTATGTATGGCTGTCGCGATGACTTCTGATGTGGACGCAGTACTGGCATCATTTAATTCAGTGTCTGGAATGGTTGCTGTTCGTACCACCAGGTTTAGCATTATAAATTCTACATTCTGCCGGCAGAGTGCGTTGTGTGTTTTATATGAAACAAACAGCGATTATTTCCCTATGCAGCGTTAACTAATTGCTTTTTATAGCCGAGACTGGGAGTGTTTACTGTGCGGTACGGACTGAATCTTCAAATGTAATTCAGTTTAATTTAATTCCTAAAGGGTTCCTACAGGAACTTGTAAATGTTGTGTGAATTTCCTTTGTTGTCGCCATCACCAATTTCATCGCCGACTGTAGGGTAATTAATTTAAGGTACTTCCAACTTTTTAACTCTTCTTCATGGCGATTTGGCCCTTCCGCAACGAAAAGTTAACGAAACGGTGACTGTTAGCGTTCCCAGTTTTGTTCTGCCGTCGACTCGCGACGACTTGTACACGCCGAGCTGATTTTCTTCAAATTTGATGTTTATTGAGTTCCACAGACGGGTACGTTGCATGAGAACTTACGTGTCTTCCTGAGCGAATTTTGAGCGAAACTCTTAGAACATGTATGACAAAGAAAAAAGCGTGTCAAACAGAAATTTTAGAACATGGGCTTACCACATTTTTATGGCAAATGTCCACAAGCCGTTATTGTGGGCAGGTTCGCGGGCCACACGTGTAAAAGTTATAGTAAGTGGTGTACCTAACAGCCAAAATTACTGTGTTCTGTTTATAGAATATGCATAATTTATAAATCACTCCGCGGGCCACATTACGCCCGCAAGCCGCAATTGGATACCCATGTTATTGTGGAAACTGAAGCAAATTTTTAGCAGTAGACTATTTCTTTGCAGCCTGACGGTTTTTTAAGGGTAGGGGGGCGTTGCAGAGTTAACGCTGTGTGTACATTTCGTAACTTAATTTTCTTTCTCTCCATTTTTGCCACTTCGTTTCTTGTTTTTCGCCTTTTTGTCATATCTCTGCTTTACCTTCACAGCATTAACTGTTACTCCTTCATTCTATAATTTAGAAAAAGCTGGAAGGTTAAACAGTAACTGAAATACCCACGCCAGTTTTCAATTCTTCCCTGCTGCGTTAATCACTGTGCAGTTTCCTGTTGTGACGTCAGTATGTACGTCATGCAGTCCCGTATTACCGTAGACAGGCTGCGTCAAGTTCGTTGATGGCGCTGGGCTTCGCAAAAGTTACGACAGGTGGCAGCAGTGTTATGAAGCGGTCAAGAGATGCCCGTGCTTCGGTCGGCAGTGCAGCGTGTAATTTTGCCTGATACATCACGCTGGTTCTGTTCAGATTCATGGCGTTAACCTTTTAAAGCCCAGCGGTAACTTTACATACGATCAGGTTTAAGATTAAAGAGTTCTACTTGGTACCCACATTGCGTTTATGTGTTTTGTACGGATCTCAGAACAAACAGCAACTTTTGCCTAATAGAACATTAAGAGACTGGTTTTTATAACCGAAATGGAGAGTGTTTACAGCGCGGTACGCACGGAGTCCTTATATAAAACAGATACGCTTCGTCTTTAAGGGGTTAATATAGGATGAAGTCGTGATTTCACTGAAGGTCGTGGTTGTTCTCGTGAGTCGACATCAGTAAGTTGGCAGATGAATGTCACGTAAGGTGGGGAAGCACTGCCGCAGTGATACTGCGCGGCCCGTCTGTTGCTTTTGTGTGACCCTCGGAACGAACGTCGTCAATGCAATATAGTGAAACCGCATTGAAATACTTTACGCGTCGGCGAAGGCATTTCCAGCTTCGCGTACAGTTGTTGACTAGGAGCTGTCAGTATCGTGATAGTCTGTTTTGGGTGGGGGCGTTGGGGGGTACTCCCCGGTTACAAGCTACAGAAGTCTCTGTCATTAGGCCTTGTGGTAAAATAGTTTGGACGCTCTTCTGATCAACGTGTCTCTTCCTACGCGAATGTCTGCAAGCCGAAGCACATGTAACACAAGCAGAATATCAGAATTATGTGCCTGGACGGTGTTCGATTTGCGACTTCAGAATAACCAGCAAAGACAGCCAGTATTCTGGAAAGGTAAAAAAGAAAAATACTCCAACCACCGGCATACAATTAACCCTTTAAAGACGAAGCGTATCTGTTTTATATAAGGACTCAGTGCGTACCGCGCTGTAAACACCCTCCACTTCGGTTATAAAAACCAATCTCTTAATGTTTTATAAGGCAAAAGTTGCTGTTTGTTCTGAGATCCGTACAAAACACATAAACGCAATGTGGGCACCACGTAGAATTTTTTAATGTTAAACCTGGCGGTACGTAAAGTTACCGCTAGGCTTTAAAAGGTTAAGCTACTTTTGTGTGCAATAATTCAGGTTCTTTTTACCCGGCGTATCCAGACTGCTGTCCGTGTGCTTTATTCAGGTGGTGCGCGGAGCTGACACACGCATCCCATCCCATCCAATCCTATTCCGAGACAGCAATTTCTTTAGCTTTTTACTTATTATTTGTTTCTTATTGTATAGCCTTTAAAATTTGAGATAAACATACTGCACTGTGGGAAGGGTGCTGGACATTTCCCGGTGGTGAAGTGGCCGGAGCGTGTTGCCGGCCACCCGGCTTGGGAATGAATTGGAGCTATACGTCCTCTTCCCCTCTTTGCCTGCATCGGCATGTCGTGGGGTGACCTTTACCCCGTGTCTGTAGACGTGTAGAACGTTCGGGATAGCGGTTCCCTTGTTAAGGGGCGTTCACACGACTGGTTTGTCAAGCATTCCTACTGACAACAAACCGTGGCATGATAAGTAAACAAAACACTTGTCAATCGATGGGAAGTGGAGAAGTCGCCAATGTTTGTACCAGTGTATCGTTCCCACGATGTGGCAAATATTCCGAAAGTAACAAGCGCTTGTCAGATATACCAGTCGTGGGAACGTGGGGTTATGTATAAGAATGTGCCGCCCGTTAAAGAGTAATTGAATAGATTCCCAATTTAGAAGCTAATCGTTGCAAAGTTCGAGGTTTTGACAGCGGTGCTGCTCAGGATTCAGGTCGTGTGTGGTGTGACCCTGTGTGTAGTTCCCCATCTTGTGGGGCAACGTAATGGTTTCATTTTCGTTTTAACTTACCATTGGCGATGAAGAAAGGTTAACTGGATTGGTCACATCTTGCATAGAAACTCCCTTCTAAAACATATGACTGAGGGAAAGTTAGAGGAAAGGATAGAAATGACGGGAAGACGAGGAAGAAGGTGGAGGCATCTACTGGATGACCTTAAGGGAAAGATAAGATACTGGAAATTGAAAGAGGAAGTACTAGATCGCACCTTGTGGAGAACTCGCTTTGGAAGGGGCTACGGACCTGTCGTAAGACAGACTACCGAACGAACGCATGAATGCTTCTTCACCAACTAAAATATCTGGCGTTTAAACTTTTAAAGCCTAGCGGTAACTTTGCATGCCACCAGGTTTAACATTAAAAAATTCTACGTTGTGCCCACATTGCGTTTATGTGTTTTGTACGGATCTCAGAACAAACAGAAACTTTTGCCTTATAAAACATTAAGGGACTGGTTTTTATAACCGAAGTGAAGAGTGTTTACAGCGCGGTACGCACTGAGTCCTTATATAAAAACCGATACGCTTCGTCTTTAAATGGTTAATGGAACCCTGGTGTACATTAGCGAATTGCCGTGAGCCGGCCACTGTTCCATGTCCTAGCCACACGACTGGAATCCACGCCCCTTCTAAGACCAGTTTCAGTGTTGCCCATCCAACTATCTTTAGGCCTTCAAAGCAGCCTGTTGTCCCTCATGCTTTCCCACTAAAACGTGTGCATCTCTTCTCTGCCATGCACGCCACATGCCCGCTTCACCGATTTTCAAGCCGTCTGGAATCACAACTCGCCGCAGTGAGTGTTGACCTTGAGTTGCATACGTTCTGTGAACTTGTGTAGTGTCTGTCGGGATTCTTCAGCTGACATTTCATCGACTTGACTTCATTGTGCGTCATGTTGTATTGGTCACATATCGATAGCTCTTATGACACTGTTGGGTGCTGCGTGTTGCCTACCTCAATATTATTACTGGTAATGATCGTGTCTGGTCGCCTGTTGCTGCAGGGCGGGCGCCGCTCGCCGGCCGCCCGCTAATCGATGTCGGCACGTACCCCCGCATACGCGCCGTATTGATTCGGGTTGGCGGACTTGTGCTGGTGGAATGCCGTCATCATTCTAGCGGCATGCCAGTAATCGCTCGAGTGTTCTTGCATGTTGTCACATGGGTCAGTGATTGTGAACTGTGTCACGGATAATCGGAAGGTATCTGCAGATGTGTTTGCGACGCTTGCATGTTCGGAGACGACGTTCGCTTCGGTAGATTTTGACGTCTTGGCGAGGAATTCGGTAGACGTGTTTAATGTATTCTGTTCTTGTTTAAGACATCCTCTGTGTTCCAGATCGTTTGTATGTCTACAGCCACGTGTGATAAAGCCATGACAGTATATATTGTTACGAATTTGTATTTTGACAAGAAATACGCAGGTAATGTATACAGTTGTATCTTTTTTAAAGGGTGTCCATACCATTAAGTTTTTTACAACAGAAATCAAGTCGAAATCCGTCCAAACACAAATTCATTTTATTATTATACGGAACTACATGTTTCGACCTACTTGAGGTCATTCTTAGGTTCAAAATTTGTGTTTAAAACATATAGAGGAAGAAATATGTTACGTATTCCTATATCAGTATGTTTTAAACACAAATTTCGAACCTGACGATGACCTCAAGTAGGTCGAAACATATAGTTTTGTACAATAAATGGGATTTTATTTGTGTTTTGACGGATTTCGACTTGATTTATGTTACACAATTGTGTTATTTTGTGGGTTGTATATAGGCGTGAACTTGTTAAAGGGACGTATATGGGCTGAGGGTGGGAGAATAGGGTGCTGTGGAAGGTATTTGGGCTTAAGAAAAAGTAAGACGGAACTGGAGAAAATTACATGATGATCTTCGTGATATGTGTTCTTCACGAAGTGTTAGGGTGATCAAATCAGGGAGAATGGGATGGGCAGGGCATGTGGCACGTATGGAGGATAAGGGAATGCAAACAGGTGTTTTGTGAGTATTCCCGAAGGGAGGAGACCACGTTTACTGCATATGCATAGATGGGAGGATAATATTAATATGGATGTTAAAGGAGGAAGTCGTACGCAGTCTGGCCCTGGATAGGGACAAGTGGCGGGCTGTTGTGAAAACCTTCAGCTTTCAAAAAGTACGGGGAATTCCTTGACTAACTAAGGAACTGTTAGCTTATCAAGAAGGACTCGGTTGTCTGTAGTTAGTTATGTACAGGTAGTGGGTTCGTTTGTACTGTGCGTGCTGAGGCTGTTGCAGGCGTGTAGCCTGTCGCGAAGGCACGTTGAAGGACCGACGCGAATATCTGTACATTCGAACGCAGTTATAACGTCATGAAGGTGACTTGAATATTTTGTGTCGTTATAAATGAGTGTCGTTATAACCGAGTACTATAGTGTTATGGTTAGCAGTGAGGAATTAATTGGTACTGCAGAATATCTTAACGTTATGTGCGAGGTGTCGTATAAACAGCTGTCGTTATAACCGGGTTTGGTTGTATTAAAATGGGCCCTCAGAAACAAATTAGGAATAACTGGTCGGTTTTCAGAATGGTTGTAGCCGCTGTTGCTTATGTACGGATAGGCATGTAATGAAGAGAAGCTCTTAGACCCGTTTTAACAGAACTTACAGTTAAAGAATGGTACGTAAGTGGAGCTTGGGTTGAAGGAAATGGCTTGTCGTAGGAAACTGCTTCTGGTTCCAAGTGCTCGGAATAAATATGAACGTACTGTTCTTGTCTTCTCCAATAGGAAAGAAGGGGTTGGTTTAAAGGGATACATAGCTTGCTTGTTTGTGTGTGTGTGTGTGTGTGTGTGTGTGTGTGTGTGTGTGTGTGTGTGTGTGTGTGTGTGTGTGTGTGTGTGTGTGTGTGAGTTTATATATTTTATTTATT